>OZ002730.1:10203799-10446299 GCA_963924305.1 Polygonum maritimum | reverse complement strand
TGGGATGTTTTCATCAGAAATAGATTCGAGATTAGGCAATTCCCTATATACTGAAGGGCTACTCTCAAAACCTGCACTCCTCCTCAAGAATTATCTAGACAATGCACGTCAAATGCATTATTTAAATTCCAGAAATAGCTTTTAACCTTTGTTGTTCACCAGACAGCAAAGGCTCACTCATGTTGACTACGCCAGCAAGTGTATATACGTGTACTTAAACACTAACATCCATGATCATTCGAATCATTGAAATTGCTAAACACAAGATGTTAAAACTACGAAATCCTGTAGAGCCGTGGATGATTGCCAAACATAAGGGCTACGAAATCTTAGCGAATAAAAAACAGTGAAAAGGAAGGGGCCCTCTTGGCCTCCGCTTGATCTATTCATTCACTTGGGAGTCAAAATTGAAGAGGTCGATCGAATGATTGGACACATCTGTATAAGTGCTAAATGATAAATACCAATGCCAAGACATTATATTCTGAAACCATCATCAAGCATACAAAATAAACATGGTCAATTTGTGGAATAATAAGAAAGTTGCAGCAATCTCCATAAATGACCCACCAAAAAGAGGTCAAATGATGAAACAGAAGACATTGGATCATTTAATAGAATTCAAGCTCATAGGGTTTCAGCTACCTACTTCAAGAACAAAAGTGTTGATCAATAAGATTGGTTCAGAAGAACACACACCTCCTTATGTGTTGTCGGAGTGGGACTACAGAGTTATAGTTCTCTCCAAGCCCAAATGCATGCCTAAGGTACGATAACAAGATGCTTGAATCCCCTTCATTGGACTTGTACTCCTTCCCCATCTCAACATCAGGGAAAGACCCCGAATAAATCGTAATATGTTTTCTCAAGCTGTGTGTCAAAGCACCGATTTCCAGCTGCCCATCCCAAGCTGTCGTGGACTCCACTTCCTTGCAGTAATTCTGAAACCTCTCTGCAAGACAACTCTCAGACTCCTCTTCCACCATATTCTCCGACAAAAAGAAAGGAAGGAAATCAGAAGAGTGTTCTTTCATATAAGTTGCCACCATTTCTCTAAGTTGTTGGAACGTATGTGGTGAAGATCCACTAGTCAACCGGGCTAATTGGTCCTCAACAGCTCTATAAAGGCAATGCCCATATGGCTTTACTTCATTGATAGTCAACCCAAGTGGAGTAAGCTTTTCCCCAAGCTTCTCGTCCTCGACCGTTCGATCACTTACAATATTGCTCTGTTCGTCTTTTATTCTTTGTTCCCTTGCAGCTTCTTCTTGAGCTCTTTTTTCACGTCTCTTCACACTTTTGCTCGGTTTCGTTCCTTTTTCCTGATCAGCTTGGCTATTAACAGATACACCAGCTATTGCCTTGACCAAGCTGTCGAGGCTGCCCTTGTCTTGGTCAGTACTCTTGCCACAATAACCCAGCTTAGCAAGCTCTTTTGCCTGCTTTTCTTTCAGTTTGGCAGACTGCTTCGTTATCTCCTCCTCTACTTGCTTCTTTTTTGCTTTCTGCTCAGCCTTGCTCCCTTTAGCTGCAGCCTTCTTCAATTCGATTTCCTTATTTTGTAGTTGAGTGCTCTCTTTCCTAAACAATTGCATCATGTCAAATTCGGTAAACCACATACAAATAAGTGGATTTGAATATATGTCATTTGTGGATTTGATAACTATAGTAAGTGTACGGACTCTCTAACTTGCAACCTTTGTAGGTCAGTAATCATGTAAAACTACTGTATTCAAGCATCAGGGCATAGTTGACATAGACTAGCCATTCATACAAGAGTTTAATGAACAATTTTAAACTAGCTGAAACCTGCAAGCAATGTCATGATTATTTTCTCATTTCGCATTTTGAATATACTTGATAAACTAAAATAATAAACGGCAAATGATGAATTGATCACAATATTTCTTTGAACTATCAAGGGTCAGCAACTTCAGCCTGGTCCTTGTTTTGGCCTTAAATGTGTTGAATGTCTCACAATTGATAAATAAGAAAGGATAAACAACATCTACACCTGTTTTGCCCTTTTCACTTCCAACCCTTGTATAATATCCTCTTTTCTTACCGACCAAAAAAATTTCCATGTCAAAACAACAAGCAATTAACCTCTCAACTGAACAATAATAGTTTCAAACTCGGTTGAAAGGTCGTTTTAGAGGCAAAGCTTCCTTCATAACCCCCCTGAAACTTCTCCATTAGATTAACTTTGAAGTTGTGGTCCTAGTGGTATGAAAATCAGTTAGAATTTCATGATTTTTCTCTACATGGATGGATACAACCCTTATTTATCTCCTTAACAACCGAGAGTCCCACATCAATGAGAACAAATTGAAATGGGAAGTTACTAAAGAGTTTCCTGTTAATGCTAAAAAGAAAATAGGACAACTTTTACATGAATAATGCTGCTATCCCATCTCGAGCAATTTCATGATAAAGAGAAAATCTGTAAATTGGTCTGAATTAGCAGTATGTACAGAAAATCCACTCAGAAACTCAGTCTAATTAGCAACAGACCAAAAAGCATGAGAACACTCGGGATACCAAAAAGCATGAGAACACTCGGGATAAATGTTTCCGAGCAGAGCAGAGTCAATCAAGACTAGAATCAAGTGTAATAACCTGTGTCTGGCGAGCATTTCATCGCGATTTTCCTATTTATCCGAAGGGATGGGAGTTCTCTTCTCCTGTTGTATCCCTTGCATCCTCCATTTTCAGATTCGGCGCCTATCAACAAAACCAAACAAAGCCGAATAAATTCGTGGTGCCGTATAATAAAGGAAACACAAACAAACAATCGAGACAATAGCTTTCCAGATCAATTCGAAGAAAAATGAAAGATACGAAGGATAGTATTGAAAAGTTTTGTGATCAAAAACCTAAATTGAGGTTGGGGAGAACGAGTTAGCCTCACCTCCTAGAGGGTCGTGGCGGCTTCATCACCTTCTACTGAAGAGGAGAGTTAGAAGGGAAACCAGTATTTGCCTATTTGGGGCTTAAGCATCTTTTCTTTTTATTCTGGTCGAATGAGGGGCGTAAGCGTAACTCATAAATTGTAAGCATCTTTCTGTAGGCACATAATAAAAAAAGTATTGCGAAATAGCGCATACCTGAATCTCGTTATAGTGCATACCCGAATCTCATACATGGCCACAGAAAACAGGTGGACAAGTTAATATTGTCCATACAATATCCATGACAAACACTCGCCATTAGAGATATATGAACAATATTAACTTGTCCACCTGTTTTCTGTGGTCATGTATGAACCGTCCATCCCTTTTTAATAGACGGTGGAGGGTATGCGCTATAACGAGATTCGGGTATGCGCTGAATCGAAGAGCCGAAAAAAAATCCGTGGCGCACAGGAAATTTGACGCTACACGAAGCGCCGAAATCGGATACCCGACTGCTGTAAAATATTTAGGGATTAAAAACTTTTGAGCATTGAATCTCAGTGCTTGTAAATGCTTCGTGCAGATCCCAATCCATCTTCTTCGTCTTCCCCTTCCCTAATTCGCTTTGCCAGCGACTTGAGAGTTTCCCGGCCACAAGTTTGAGAAGAATCTTGTTTCTCCAAGGATGATCCGCTTGAGCAAGCATTTTTCCTTGTACCTTCTATAATTAAGGGTTCTATCTTTTCAACTTATGTCGACTAAGTTGTATCTGTAGGCACGTTTTGCAAGTTATGATAATTATTCTTTGCTTTTGTTTTCATGTATCATTGCTAAAAACCTTTCTTTGCTTTCATGTTTTATTTATCTTAGCTAATTTCAGCCATCAGTGGCTTATGTCATCCCTGCTAATTTCATGTATCATTGTCTTATGTCATCCCCTTGCCATGTTTTTTATAAAAACAATTAGAATGTTCTTATGTGATGCACACTTAGTTGGTCCATGATTCTATTTTTACCTGAATGTGGATATGATTTCACCATGGAAGGATTGAGAAGAACAAGCCAAAGTTACTGCTTCTGAGATTGTTTATTTACCCAGAGTAAATTAAGAGAGTAGGTAGGAATTTCTCAAATAAGCATTTCCAGAAGAACCCGTTCGTTTGAAATATAATCAGTTTGTGTAGCTAGTCTTTCCTCTTCACTGCAATTTAATCTCGCAAGAAGTACTATTATCGTGGTATACTATTATCTTGACTTGTCTATCTTCATTTGAATTTGAGATTGATCCACTCCCTTTTTTCTTCTGGCGGGATTCCTCTTGACAGATAAAACTCCCAAGTACGCTTCTTAACACTTTTGTGTAGTATGTATAAACTCTCAAGATCCACAATTATGTCTCCTGAACTCATTTACTGATCAAATGTGCATGTATTGTGGTTGTATTGTTATTGTTTGTCGTGCATCTTTATTTTTGTTTTGTATTATGGTTGATTTGCCTTTTCTTGTGCAGCTCTCTCATGAAATGAACAAGGCATATGCCTCTATGTTTGCACCATTTTGGAATGAAATCATTAAATGTTTGCGCGGAAGAAGATTGTATTAGTAACAGGTAAATTTATAAATGATCTTTATCTTCACAAAAAGTGGATGCCCTTTTTTTAATGTTGAATGGGTTTGGGAGTTTAAAATATTCTTACTCTAGGGAGCCGAGCTTGTTCTCCATGCCCAGCAATAATAGCTATCTTAGACTGGTACAATGGCCACTGTTTTTTCTTAGCAACAAGGTTTCACCTATCCATTTGAACCATTCTTACCCATTTCGTGCATTCTCGTGAACACATACTTGCTAGCAAATCTAGTACTACTTTGAACGAATAATTGATTCAATCCAATACTTCAATGTTGTGAAATTGGCTATGAAAAGAACTTCACCTAAATTTATGCTTAGTCTTTAAGTAGAACAATGTAGAACGAAGAACTTTTGAAGATAACCTGGCATTCCAATTCATTACATGAGAGTTGAAACCAATCCATCTATATATGCTAAGTACAACCATCAGCAACAAACTTCGAACACCATTATAGACCACAAAACCAAAACCACATATCATAGCCAAACAATGACCAGAGTGACAACCAGAGAACGAACAACCACAACAAACGATCAAAAGCTCAAATTACACAGAACACTGACATCAACGAACCATATTCTACTTAATCAATTCCTCCAGTCACCATCTGATTTTCCACGTGAGTAACGGCCACCACCACCACCGCCATATCCACCACCATGACTCCAAGTCCATGATTAGAATGGAACATAACTTTTACGGCATATATATGTCAGGCTTATACACATACCCTCATTTGATGTCATTCTAGCTCTTTTTCCGCCTCAGAATGGAGTGTTGTTGAAGCAAATAAAGCAGTTGGACCTGAAGTATGGCATGATAATGACTAAGTTTCAGGTGAAATGATGACGAGGTTCAAATCAAAATTCTAAAAAAAGCATGCATTTTTATCAACCACAATCTCGTTGGAGGGCCAGCATTTCGTCGAACATCTTTCGGGCGTCGAACAGGGAGCCGCTTTTTGCATACGTTGAGCGGACAAGGTTAGAGGTGAAGGTTGATGGAGGTTAGCGGGAGCAGCGAGTTGCGCTTCTACGCTTCGTGGAGCGTCACTCATCGGGCTCGGTGCAGTTGCGCTTCGTGAAGCGCCGTTTCACAGGAACTCGTCGCCGAATTGGGTAGCCGGCGTTCTCGCGCTTCATGAAGCGCGACTCTTCCTGGAGAGCCAATTTACTTTGCGGAGGATTTTTTCCGTGTACGTAAAGCATCGACCTTAACAAATGCTTATAATTATTTTTATCCTAATTTTAATAAATGTTTTTATGAAAATCATGTTTATATTATTTTTAATATGTGTTTATAGCAGCCCATACCGCAAAATAAGTTTAAAATGATAAAAATGCCTCATTTTTTATCTATTTACATCAATGCCCAAAAATAAAGACGAAATGTCCGAATCAATCTCAAGACTACCCCACTTATTCCATTTAGACTTTGAATAACAAAATCAATCTATTATATATATATATTTAAAACCACTAAGGATTAAAGTCTTCACATTGCGCCACATAGGATTGTACACATGACGTTCCCACATTATTCCACCTAGGATTCTTACACGTGTCATAATTGTTGGATCGTTAGTACTGAGGGACGTCCTTTACTGAAGTAAAGGCGTCCTTTGGTCTGGCGTCCCTACGAGGTGTAGGGGCGTCCTTGAGTAATGCAGCGGAATAAAGTACTAAACAAGTTAACAGATGAACGCAGAGAATTATAGAGGAACCACTCAAGACCAAGTAGTCCTTGAGTGTAAACCTCTACCTCCTTGGAGGATTTTTGAATAGTTCTTTCCTTTATATTGAACGTTCTTACAGTTGTACTGGCGAGTCTTTACAGTTCTCTGGTACTTAGCTTTTCCCTAAGTCCACTAGTAAAGGACTCCTCTAAGCCTACAACTTAAGCTGGTTCAATCTACTAAAGGACTCTATCCCTACGTTCTGTAGTACTTCGCAGAACTCTCTCTCTCTTTTTGGGTTTTCTGTTACAAACTGTTTTTGTGATTTGTTTACAAGTCTCACTCGATCTAACACAAGTTCTAGCACTGTTCTTGAGTTCTTGAGTTAGTTCTTCGTGTTCTTGAGTGAGTCGCTTTCCTCTGAATCTCTCTGAATATTCCTGAAAGCGTTAGCGTTGCAATAAATGCCTTGGGGCTATTTATAGGACTTGGGGAAGGGCGTCTTTCTCTTGGGACGATCATGCCCTTCGAGGACGTGGCTACAAGATCTTTCTCCACGTAGTAAGGCGGTGGTGAGGAAGCTTCCTGTATCCAGCTGTGTATGATGAACTCCGCTACAGGATCGGCTGCCACGTGTTGATGGACTATGCAACAGGATCGTCCGCCATGTAGTGTTGGACTCCGCTACAGGATCGGTCTCCACGTGTCCTTGGATGATCAAATATTGTCGAGTGATGTCATCCTGTCGGCTATAGAGTAAGGACGCTCTGCTTGCGTTCCTACTTGCTTAGGACTACGTCCTTGCTCAAGTAGTCTCTGGTCGGTCCTTACTTCCTGTAAGCTAGCGTCCCAAAGCCTATGGGACGCCCATACACACTTGTTGTCCTTTTGTCACTAGCGTTCCTGAACACTTGGACAATCTTTAATAGAATCAAAGTGAGTTTGTCATATCAAAACTAAGAGACGGTTGTGGGCACCCTACCAAGTACGAGGGCGTCCTTGATAGCGTCCCAACAATTTCCCCCTTTTTGATGATGACAAACTCTTTAGCAAAATAGTTTTGGCGTTTGAGCTTAGCATGCATGAAAACTTAAGAGCGTCCTCTAGCACTTAGAGAAATTTCATTTAGCACAAGTTTTCATTCTTTGATTTTCTAACTTTTGGATTTTAAGGAGAGAAAAGCGTCCTAGAATTTTCTAGACGTCCTCTAGTTTATTCTAGCATGGCGTTCCTTAGACCTTTCACTTAATAGTTCCCCCTTAACACTTGCTTATTCTAGATAACTAATTTTATAGCGCATCTCTGCAAAACTACACTTCCCCCTTTTGGCATCATCGAAAAGGATAACAAGTGATAAGAACGTTAAGCACAAAAACATAACTAAAGGCAGTGGAACACTTAAACAATCATAATGCAAGCAAACAGTGGAATTGCCATTCAAACAAAATTAGAGTTATTACAAACCAAGATCATAAGTTTGAAGTTCAAAAGAAGCAAAGGCAAAATAATAGGGAATTAAAGGGGTGGTGGCAATCATTAAGAACAGAACGGCTCTTGTCTTGATAAAACTTGAGTAATTGTTCTTGAAGTTCAGCAGCCTTGGAGAATGCAGATGACAAGTCCTTTAAGGCAGAGAAGATGAGGCACTGGTTGTCCATTATTGCACCCATGAGTTCTGCTGGAGGATGCTGAGCGATGTTAGCAGGAGCAGAATGGGGCAGAGGAACTGTACTCGAAGAAGGAGCGTCCGTTGGAAAAGCGGGAGAAGAAGGCCCTAAGAGCATTTGATCAAGGGTTGTAAGATCTACGGCGGGCTCTTGGTCCTGAGGGTACTCTTGAGACGTAGGATTAAGCCTTGCGTCCTCAACCTCAGCAGCTAAGCGTTCTTCCTCTGCTTTTTTTCTGGCTTCCTCAGCCTCAGCTTCTAACTGTTTTAGCACAGACGGCAGCTCTTCATTGTGCCTTATCTCGACAAGTCCCTTCTTAGCATTCCATTTCAAGCCAAGTTCTTCAGAGGGAGCGCTGTCATCATAAGCATCCTGGGACTGCAAGATTGCCTTTACTACTCCAGGGTATGGCAAGGCATGCCTCTTCCTTCCACACTTGGCCATGTGTTGCATAGCAATTCTGGCTAAGTTGATTGGACGGCGTTCTAGGATAGCGTCAATGAGGATAATATCATGTGCTTGCACAATTGAACGCTTCTCCTACCTTGGAAGAATGGCGCGACAAATGAAATAATGAACGATGGCGCCAACCTTGCTCAGAACGTGAGCCACCCTGTCAAGTCCTATTGGCCTTTTGCCCTGAAATATGTGCTCAACAAGAGGCAGTTCTTGGTCTGTCGTTTCAAAGCCGCCTTCAGGAAGTGAGCTAAGAGCGTCGGACGGTGGCTTGCGTGGACCTAGACCCATGAACGACCGGATTTGGTGTTCTGTTACTGAAGCTTTCTCACCTTCAATTTTGAAGTGGAGGGAGCCATCTTTTGCCTTGTAGCGCAAATCCCTGTAGAACGCCTTCACCTGTTCTTTGTCAACAGTGGTCGGCGCTGGTCCAACGTTCTGCCATCCTTGGAATTTCAGAAGCTCGAGGAACTCCTTAACTGATTCATCGTCAAAGGAGGCTAGCCACTCTTCAGAATAAATGAGCGGGCTAAGGACTTTGACGGGCACATCAGCGTTTTTCCTTTTGCGCTTGCCCTTGGGGGACTCAGAATCCTCATCATCATCGGACTCGTCCTCAGCTTTCTCCGAGTCACTGTTAGAAGCGTCCTTTGAAGGAGCGTCCTCTGTGCCTTGTTCTTTTTCTGCATCACCACCAGCTGTGGCTTGATCGGCACCTGAGGTCTGACCTTGGGACGTGCCCTCAGCGTCCTGAGCCTCTATCTGATTTTCTGTTGCTGGCTCAGCGTCCGCGAGGACTTGATGGGATTCTGTTTGGATTGTGGGAGAGGGTTTTTCTTGTGGAGCTTGAGAGGGGTTTAGGATTGGAAGGGACTGGTCATAGGGAGGGACTTCCTGAGCATTACGCGCGAGCTCTTCAAAAAGAGTTGGCTCGGCGTTCTCTGGAGCGACCTGGTGCTCACCAGCGTCCTCTATCTGTTCAGTAGGAGCGTTCACATCTCCTTCCGCTTCATCATTTGAATCCCCAACAACATCTATGAAAGGGGAGACCTCTGCGGGCGTACCTCTTTGGCTCTCAGATGAGCTAGAGGAGGAAGAGGAGGAGGGAACGTGCTCAATTTGCGCAGGAATGTCCTTGGCGAGCAAAAGCCTTGGCTTTTCACCAGCCTTCCTTCGGCGAAAAGTGTGCTCAAGTGTGCGCTCTGTCTCCTCCGGGCCACTTTCGGAGGATGGACGGCGGGACTTTGGGGTCTCGGGGTCCTTTGGTGGGGAAATGTGGGCCGGGGCAGAAGGAAAGTTGGCCAGGTTTAAGGGAGAGTGGGTGTTGGGAGGGAACGGAATGAGGGCATTTTGCCTTGAGGGTTGAGGAGACGGAGGAGGGGTGGGAAGTTGGACGATTGAGATGGGTTTAGGGAGAGGAGTGGATTCCTTAGAAAGGTTGGAGGGCCTTTTTGAGGTGCTAGGCCGTTTTGTGGTGGTTTTGGAGGATGGGACGCTAGAGGTCTTGGCCTTTTTGAGAGGCCGTGGGTCGTGGACTTTCTTTGAGCGTCCCTCCTTTAAGTGGGAAGGGAACTTATCCACAATCTTCGTTGGTTTGCAAGAGGAGAAGGGTTGGGAAGATTTTGAGAGGGGAGAGGTAGGGGAAGGACGCTTGAGCAATTTTTTGGTGGTTATTGTGGGGACGGAAGGAGGAGGTGGAGAGGGACTGGGCACTCGGTTCTTGGTCATTTGGAAGGCTAATGAGTTCCTTGGATACATAGGAAACTCGGGCAAGACTGCATTATGCAAGTCTGGTATAAGGTCAAGAAGAGGGCCAAGATTCTCACCTCCGAACTGGGAGAAGAAGAGCACATCGTCCATCCGTCCAGGTAGATCTTTGAAGTCTGTGTGGTGGAGGCTGGGGACGACGAAGCGTTCAATGAACTTCTTGTAGTTCTTTGTTCTCTCTGCATCGGACTTAACTTCCGGCAGTTCCATGCGTTCCCTGAGGAGATTATACAGCGTCCTGGGCTTCTTGTTGATGAAGTCCAGTAGAGAGTCATTGAGAACGATAGGTTTGGGCTTCTCTATATAATGGGACTTCACTAGCTTTCTTCGCTTCCCGCCGGTAGAAGAGCCGGCCACGTTCAATTGTCTTTGAGACATATTTTCAGATGAAGTTTAGAGAGAGAAAGTCGCCGGAGTTCTAGAGAGAAGGCAGAGCAGATTTGAGAGCGAGAAAGTGGTTGAGCGTAATAAATTTGATTGCGACTGTTCTGGCCTTATATAGAGGAAGCGGTGGCACAAATGGTAATTAACACTGTTTAACTGTGCGACACGTGGCAAAACTTCCCCCTTAAGATTTGAGCAAAAGCAACGGTCACTGTTCACACTTTCAAAAGTTCAAATTTCTGACTCTTCAACTTCTTCTCAAATACTGAACTGGCGTTCTTCCCAACAAACACTGAGCGTTCTCTCATACTTAGCAAAAATTTACCTCTTCAAGCAAACCAATAACCAACTTACCGTTCTTGTGATCACCTTTCGAACCAGTTGAGAACAACGCAAGTACGTCCCGTAAAAGAAAATATGAAGCTCATAGGACGCTTTTGCGGAGTTCTCGGCTAGGGTAAGCTTAGAGTTCCCATCATTTCGGCTTATAATGAGGGTTGGGTGATCAGGGATACTCTTTTCAAGACAAAGTAGAGAAAATTTGAATGGCGTTCCAAAGTAGCAAACATATGAAGTTTTAGACTAGCGTCCTTGCAAAGATGAATTCAATGCATAACAGTCCGTAAACACTTAGAATCTACAAAACATAGCCAATCATTGAGGGAATAGTAGAACGGGACTTGCTACTTAAAAGTTATCATCCCCAAGAGCAACCTGAGATGCTCAAAGGGACGTCTATCAAGCGCCTTAGTGAAAATATCAGCTATTTGGTCTTCAGTCCTTACATGCTCCATACTAATGAGTCCTAGTTCAACATTGTCACGCAAGAAATGATGCCTTATATGAATATGCTTTGTGCGTGAATGAAAAACAGGATTCTTAGAAATTTCAATAGCACTTGTGTTATCACAACGAATGGGAATAGTTTCAAGATTGATACCATAGTCCTCTAGTTGATATTTGATCCAGATAACTTGTGAACAGCACGAGGCAGCAGCAACGTACTCGGCTTCCGCGGTTGAAAGCGCCACAGAGTTCTGTTTCTTAGATCCCCAAGAGACTAGGCATGAACCAAGGAACTGTGCCATTCCTGAGGTGCTTTTCCTATCAATTACATGACCCGCATAATCAGCGTCCGAGTAGCCAACAAGCTTGAAGGACGTCTTCCTGGGGTACCAAAGGCAAAGATCATCGCGTCCTTTGAGGTAGCGAAAGATTCTCTTGACTTCTTGCATGTGGGACTCCTTTGGATTCGCCTGGAAGCGTCCACACAAGCAAACGGCAAACATGATGTCGGGACGACTTGCAGTCAAGTAGAGCAAAGAGCCAATCATTCCTCTGTAAAGCTTTTGATCAACGTCCTTCCCTTGTTCATCTGCGTAAAGACGCGAGTTGGGAGAACAGGGTGTTGTGACAGGCTTGGACGTGTTCATCCCGTACTTCTCAAGCATTTCACGGACATATTTTTGTTGGTGAATTAGCGTCCCTTCTTTGAGTTGATTGATTTGAAGTCCCAAGAAGAAATTGAGGTCTCCAATGAGGGACATCTCGAACTCACTACTCATTAAGGACTTGAACTCATCTACAAGTTTCATGTTAGTACTACCAAAGACTATATCATCAACATAGACTTGGGCAATCAAAATGTCCTTATGAACTTTCTTTATAAACAAAGTTTTATCAATTGAACCTCTAGTGTACCCATGAGACAAAAGAAAGGACGCAAACCTGTCGTACCATGCACGAGGGGCTTGTTTGAGTCCATAAAGCGCTTTGTCCAAGTAGTACACATGATCTGGGTGAGAGGCGTCCTCGAAGCCAGGTGGCTGAGCAACATACACTTCCTCCTTGAGTTTTCCATTGAGAAAGGCAGTCTTGACGTCCATCTGAAATAACTTGAATCCTTTGTGAGCGGCAAAGGCGATAAGGAGACGAACGGCTTCAATTCTAGCAACAGGAGCAAAGGTCTCATCATAGTCTATGCCTTCCTCTTGCTTGAATCCTTGAGCCACCAATCCTGCCTTATTTCTTGACACGTCCATTCTCATCAAGCTTATTTCTGAACACCCATCGCGTTCCTATGATATTTTTGCCTTTGGGACGAGGTACGAGAGTCCAAACTTTGTTCCTTTCAAACTGATTGAGTTCTTCTTGCATTGCTTGAATCCAGTCAGCGTCCTGAAGTGCTTCCTTGATGTTCTTTGGCTCCACCATTGATACAAAAGCATTGAACGCACAAAAGGCTAAGTTTGCACTTTGGGACTTGCTTGCAGCTGACCTTGTTTGAACACCTTGAGAAGGATCTGAGACAATCTGAGACGTTGGATGATCCTTCGAGAAGCGAGACTCTCTTTGAAATAATTGAGCAAATCTTGGATCAATTTCATCATCTGAAACGTCACTGTTTTCCTGACAAGCGTCCTCTGTGTGTTCCCCCTCAGAGAGAGCGTCCACACCTTGACGTTGCTCACCTTGTAAACTTGATTCAGCCACATCTTGTTGAACTGGAGACTCACTACGAGAGGGAACTCCTTCAACAATCCTAGGAACGTCTATTGAGACTTCTTCAGGATTGGGAATAGCGTCCTTAGGAACATAGTATTTTCCAAAGAACCAACCATCAGCTTCGTCTTCAGAGTCGTCCTGCTGTTGTGAGGAGGAGCGTTCTTTCTTACTTGGTTTTTCTTTGTGAGAAACGCTCTCCTTGAACACAACATGAATGCTCTCCTCAAGCTTCATAGTCCTTTTGTTGAAAACTCTATATGCTTTGCTGGTGAGAGAGTATCCAAGAAATATAGCTTCATCACTTCTTGCATCAAACTTTCCAAGTCGTTCTTTGTCGTTGTTGTGTACAAAGCACTTGCATCCAAAAACTCTGAGATAGTCAATGCGAGGCTTCCTTCCATTCAACAACTCATAGGACTTCTTCTTCAGCAAAGGACGGATCATGGCACGATTGATAATGTAGCAAGCTGTAGCAATAGCTTCCGCCCAGAAGTACATGGGAACGCTATTAGCCAAGAGCATAGTCCTTGCCATATAGTCCAGCGTCCTATTCTTTCTTTCCACAACTCCATTTTGTTGAGGAGTCCTTGGAGCTGAGAAGTTGTGTGAGACACCATGTTGATCACAGTAGGCCAGGAATTCTGAATTTTGAAACTCCGTTCCATGGTCTGATCTTATGGCTTTGAGAGGCGTCTCAAGGGCAACTTCCACTTGTTTGATGAAGACTTTGAACGCATTGAAACAATCTGCTTTGGTTGCCAAGAAAAGAACCCAAGTGAATCGAGAAAAATCATCTACCAGAACGTAAATGTACCTCTTTCCACCATGGCTTAGCGTCTTCATTGGTCCACAAAGATCCATATGGAGAAGTTCCAACGGCTTCTTCGTACTTACTTCATTTTTGGACTTGAAAGACGTTCTTGTTTGCTTCCCTTTGATACAGGCTTCACACTTTTCAATTTTCTCAGGATCAATTTGAGGAAGTCCTTTCACAAGTTTTCTTTGATGTAGCTTAAGGATTGTGCTTGGTCCAGCATGGCCAAGGCGGCGATGCCAGAGATCAGCGTCCTCCTTTGAAACAGCTAGGCATAGTTCAGATTTGGGCTTGAACTCTTGATTGAAGATGTAGACGTTGTTCTTGCGAACGCCTTTGAGAACAACTTTGTTTGTTTTCTTGTTGATAACAAGGCACTCCTTTGAGTCAAAAGTGACTAAGTTTTCACCTTGATCACGCATCTGAGAAACGCTGAGGAGGTTGAAACCTAGTCCTTCAACAAGGCTTACGTTCATAGCTTTGATGGACGGATTGAGAATGGCAGTTCCCGTCCCTTTGATCTTTCCCTTGCCCTTGTTGCCAAACGAGACAGTTCCTCCCGTGGCACTACTTTGGATAGAAGTGAGATGGATCTGGCTTCCTGTCATATGATTTGAGGCGCCACAATCAATAATCCATGGGCGTCCCCTCACTTCCACCTGTCAAAACAAAATTAGTGTTTGGCGACCCAGGCAAGGTGTTCCTTACCTGGTTCGTTACAGAAGTAGAACTCTGGTTCTGGCATGTAGTCATTTAAATTAACATCATTTGAAGTAGCATGCTTGCGGAAAGAGTTCCTAGAGCGTCTAGAACGCCTAGGATTAACCTTAGGGACGGACTTATCATTTTCAATGTTAGTCCTAACAGCTTTTCCACTTGCAATATCTTCTTTCAGTTTTTCACACTCAAATTTGAAGTGGTCTCCTTGTCCACAGTACCAACACGTCCTATAGTACGTACCGAGGTAGTACTTCTTGTTGGGACGTTGGATTTTGTTTTCTTTCATCTTTTGAGGATCACAGACTTTAGAACCTTCCCCTTTAGTGATTTTCTTGTAAATCCTATTACTAGTGGAGTTAGTGTAGTAGTCCTCTTTTCCTATCTCTCCACTCTCTAGGACTCTAATTCTTTCAAGAAGGTTTTTGGTTTTCTCCCTTTCAAGTTCAAGTTCTGAAGTTTTGCTTGCCTCAAAGTCACTAGGAAGAGAGTTCTTAGTGTCAGATTCATAACCTAGACCTCTCTTAGCTGGGACAAAGACCATTGGTCTAACTTCTTCAACTATGGGACTTTTACCCATCATTTTCACTTCTTCCCTAAGCTTAGCGTTCTCAAGTTTGAGACACATGATTTCAGTTTTTAGGGACTTAGTTTCTTCACATGAGGACTCTAATTGAATGGTCATTGAACTACAGTTTTCACATTCAACCACAATATTTTCATTTTCAAGTTCAAATTCATCCATTCTATGTTGCATGATAACACTTTCTTCCATGATTCTTCCAATAAGTTTAATGAGCTTGGATTTAGAACAATTTTCTAAGGAACTCATCATAGACTCACGGGTTACCTCATTTTCATATTTCGAAGCGTCCTCCTCAAGAACTGTGGCGTTCTCCAAAGCCATGTACGCCACTTGCTCATCAGGTTCTTCATCATCATCATCAGAAGAGCTACCATTATCCCATGCAGATGCGAACGCTCCGATGAGTGCTTTTGTCTTCATTTCTTTTGCGGACATTCCCGTTGTACACTTTTTGGCAAAGTGTCCTTTCTTGTTACATTTATAACAAGTAAGTTCTTTCATCTCTGCCTCAGTATACTTGGGACTCTCCTTCTTGTAAGGCATCTTGTGTTTGTTGATTTGTTTGTTTCTTTTGCCAAAAGAACGCAGAACTTTGTTAAAGAGAACAAGTCCTTCCTCTTCTTCAAGTTGTTCCTTAGTCTTGCTTTCTTTCTCTTTCAATGCTTGAATGCGCATCCTTTCACGGTTCTCATTTTTATTAGCTTCCACCATCATAGCGAGTTCTTGTTGACGACGAAGATACTCAGCGTACTCTGGTGTTGATGTCATCAATGCTAGATATGTTTGAGGATTCCTTGCTAGCTCAGCCAAATCGGAGTTCCGTCTTGCTTCGTATCCTCTTAGCTTCCCGTAGATCTCTTCCATGTCAAGAGTCTTGTTAGCTGTATTCTCCTTGAACGTGGTTCTATCAAAGTTCCACTTTCCTGTTAAACCGTCTATGACCACTTGAACTATGTTTCTCATTGAAACTTCAGCTTCAGGAACGCCCAGGTTCCTCATCTTGGTAACAAGTTGTTCAAAATGGTATGAATAGTCGTTCACAGTTTCATTGGGGAGCATTCTGAAAGCATAGAACTCTCTCTTGATTTCAAGCTGAACGTCTTCCCTCATCTCAGCAGTTCCTACGTGGAATTTTTCAAGAGCTTCCCACTGTAGTTTGGCAGTTGCCAAATTGCTGACTCTGGTGGCATCCCTCTCGCAAAGAGACGCTTGAAGGAAGCACATAGCCTTTGCATTTGTTTCCATCAATTTGAATTCATCAGGACCCCACTCGTCCTCTTTGTCCTTCTTATCAGCAGGAACGGCAAGGTCACCTTTCATGATTACTTTCCAGCACTGATAGTTCTGACTCCTTACAAAGTTCTCAAATCTGATTTTCCAACGGTTGAAGTTGCCGTCCGTTAGGCGCGGAGGCTTCACAAAAGAGATTCCAATCGGTTCCATGTCCATCTTTAACCTGCAACTCAGTAAGAATCTAGAGCGCCTGCTCTGATACCAAATGTTGGATCGTTAGTACTGAGGGACGTCCTTTACTGAAGTAAAGGCGTCCTTTGGTCTGGCGTCCCTACGAGGTGTAGGGGCGTCCTTGAGTAATGCAGCGGAATAAAGTACTAAACAAGTTAACAGATGAACGCAGAGAATTATAGAGGAACCACTCAAGACCAAGTAGTCCTTGAGTGTAAACCTCTACCTCCTTGGAGGATTTTTGAATAGTTCTTTCCTTTATATTGAACGTTCTTACAGTTGTACTGGCGAGTCTTTACAGTTCTCTGGTACTTAGCTTTTCCCTAAGTCCACTAGTAAAGGACTCCTCTAAGCCTACAACTTAAGCTGGTTCAATCTACTAAAGGACTCTATCCCTACGTTCTGCAGTACTTCGCAGAACTCTCTCTCTCTTTTTGGGTTTTCTGTTACAAACTGTTTTTGTGATTTGTTTACAAGTCTCACTCGATCTAACACAAGTTCTAGCACTGTTCTTGAGTTCTTGAGTTAGTTCTTCGTGTTCTTGAGTGAGTCGCTTTCCTCTGAATCTCTATGAATATTCCTGAAAGCGTTAGCGTTGCAATAAATGCCTTGGGGCTATTTATAGGACTTGGGGAAGGGCGTCTTTCTCTTGGGACAATCATGCCCTTTGAGGACGTGGCTACAGGATCTTCCTCCACGTAGTAAGGCGGTGGTGAGGAAGCTTCCTGTATCCAGCTGTGTATGATGAACTCCGCTACAGGATCGGCCGCCACGTGTTGATGGACTATGCAACAGGATCGTCCGCCACGTAGTGTTGGACTCCGCTACAGGATCGGTCTCCACGTGTCCTTGGATGATCAAATATTGTCGAGTGATGTCATCCTGTCGGCTATAGAGTAAGGACGCTCTGCTTGCGTTCCTACTTGCTTAGGACTGCGTCCTTGCTCAAGTAGTCTCTGGTCGGTCCTTACTTCCTGTAAGCTAGCGTCCCAAAGCCTATGGGACGCCCATACACACTTGTTGTCCTTTTGTCACTAGCGTTCCTGAACACTTGGACAATCTTTATTAGAATCAAAGTGAGTTTGTCATATCAAAACTAAGGGACGGTTGTGGGCACCCTACCAAGTACGAGGGCGTCCTTGATAGCGTCCCAACAATAATATCATTAAACCACATCACATGCTATTTATTTCTTAATTACGCCACAACATTTAAATTGATCCACGCCATTGACATTTGTCCACATAATCAACATGTGTTATTTACATCATTTATTCAATCAAAATTCTATAATATCATCCATGGTCAACGCTTAACCTTGCTCCTCCATTAACGCCATACCTCATCTTAATCGGTCTACCATGATCACCTCCAATTCTTTTATTATTTCCATCATAGGTACATAAATCACCATTTAGCACTAAAACATCGGTTCTCGAACTCAACCTCGGAATAAGCTTTCAAACTTATCACTTAAATGACGAACAACGATAATCGGGAATGTCATCGCTCACTCACTCCCGCCAAATTCCATTGAACAAGACTAGTATTGTTGCTAGCAATTTTGCTTGAAGCGCTAATTAATAAGAGAAATGTCTTCATACTTCAACAAATTGAATATTATTAGCGGCTAATATGAAAATGCAGAGAATGCTAATTATACAATCTCCATTTGATCCAATGACATTGTAATGATTATTTCTTATATCTATATTTTTTGGGTTGTATGAATGCAATTTTCATTCAAATAAAATTCAAATAAAATAAAAAAACGTATTTATTAACATACCAATCTCTCTAATTTAGCTTTCCTTTTCTCTCCAAGATAATATCCTCCATTGTTGGACCAAGGAAAAGCGGGCCCAAGAAGGTGCTCGGCCCAGCAAGAAGGGAGATGGAGGAAAAAGCCCATCAAGAAGACTAACGACAATCATAAGTAATGACCCACAAAGTATGAGGACGTGACAGTTGTTAGCCGAACGTGATCCAAGCGATTGAAGCAAATCAAGGAAATGGCCTAGAATCTAGGAGGGATGAATATATGATATTGACTCGGCTAAAGTCGTCGTGCCAACATCAAAGATAAATAACCCAACAAACTAGTATAGCATGCAAGTAAAGGGTCGAACCCAAGAGAATTAAGACTTCTAGTATTAATATATCTATCAACTAAAGATAAGGGGGGATTTAAGAGAAAGAATCTAAACTAAACTAATCTAAGAAACAAAGAACAAACAAATAAACAAATAGATAAGAAGCATGTTCATTCAAATGATCCACTCATGAAATAATCACTCGATCATAGATTCATCCATTGATTTCATTCACACATATGGGTAATTCCTATTCTGATCATTAACAATCGCAAGTCCATGGTCCAAACAATTCTATAACTCTAGGCAAGGACGCTTAACCTAGAATTAGAATAGAGAACAAGGATATGCAGGATATAATATCAAACAATCAAGCTAAGAGTCAATTGCAAGATAAAACAATCAATTCTCTTCTTAATCCTAGTTGCATAGACAACAGGTCTAGGTTAAGTTGTTTTCACAGATTAGTTTTGTCCACGGTGCAAACCTAATCAAACATCAGAACATCAATCAATTCAATAGGTTCATGACTCCTAAAGAAACAATCAACATTCATAAGATGAAGCACAAGAGAATCAATATTAACCAAAGGATAGAAATCAATTACCAAAACCTCACGAGTTCATACATCAGAGCTTCTCCCTTGAACAAATCCAATGAGACTAGCTCTCCATAACTAAACTAAACTAAAGAATTAATTTGAGAGAATTGGTGATGAGAAAGAAGATAAGAGGTAGAAGGTACCTAAAACCTAAGGAGGCTCCTCCTTATGTAGCCCAAAGAACAAACTCCCCGAGATAAATAAGGAAAGAGGAAAAAGATAGAAAAAGGAAACAAGATAGAAAGATTTCGGCCCGCTTCGGATCCGGCATCACCGCGGTCGCGTCGGCCAATCCGCGGTCGCGGAATCTGGACAAGATCTCTAGCTTCACTTCGGAGGCTGGTTTGACCATCTTCGGCTTGGAATTTGACTTCGGTGTAAAAAGATGAATTGAAGCCCTTTTAGTTAGCTTTCCAATGGCACCGGAATCAGCTCCATCCGATCACTGTAGCTCCAGATATAGCCTTCGCAAGCAAGAGGTGTCGCGAAGACAGCTCAAAACGCCTTAAAACTCTTGAATATTGCATTCTTGTGTCTTCGGCCTAGATATTACAATTACCACAAACTCTAACCTAAACACACTCAACAAAGCCCTCAAATACAAGAGTTAAACCATATAAAACAGCCTGAATTAAATTCCCCCATACTTAGATCTTGCTCGTCCTCGAGTAAGCTCAAACAAATATAACAAATCAGCACATCTAAGATCTCAGGAAATACAAGGGAAAACAAAAACACTCAACTCACAACCCGAACCCAAAATATAGAGAAATTATGAGCATAAAACAATGAAGCTCAAACACACACCTCACAACAAGAATATATCACTCAAACTCTAAAAAGTGTAGAGCAACCTAGGATCTACCCAAATATAACATGTAAGCCCCAAAGTCCTCAAATAAGAATGATCCTAAAACACTCAAATTTTACCGCTCAATTCTGCTTAGGCACCCTTTCGGGTTTTCACCTAACCGCTCTTTTCATTTTTCTCAAGGTATGCTCACAAATACTCACATCACTCATGAACCTCATATTACCCCAGCCTAATGCGGGTCCGGGTTACTAGCTTATTACGTAATGTTGGTCCCCGGCAACGGCGCCAAAATTTGACTCGGCTAAAGTCGTCGTGCCAAAATCAAAGATAAATAACCCAAACTACAAACTAGTATAGCATGCAAGTAAGGGGTCGAACCCAAGAAAACTAAGGCATCTAGTATTAATATATCTATCAACTAAAGATAAGGGGGGATTTAAGAGAAAGAATCTAAACTAAACTAATCTAAGAAACAAAGAACAAACAAATAAACAAATAGATAAGAAGCAAGTTCATTCAAAAGATCCACTCATGAAATAATCACCCGATCATAGATTTATCCATTGATTTCATTTACACCTATGGTTAATTCCTATCTTGATCATTAACAATCGCAAGTCCACGGTTCAAGCAATTCTATAACTCTAAGCAAGGACGCTTAACCTAGAATTAGCATAGAGAACAAGGATATGCAAGATATAATATCAAACAATCAAGCTACGAGTCAATTGCAATATAAAACAATCAATTCTCTTCTTAATCCTAGTTGCATAGACAACAGGTCTAGGTTAAGTTGTTTTCACAGATTAGTTTTGTCCACGGTCCAAACCTAATCAAACAGTAGAACATCAATTAATTCAATAGGTTAACGACTCCTAAAGAAACAATCAACATTCATAAGATGAAATACAAGAGAATCAATATTAACCAAAGGATAGAAATCAATTACCAAAACCTCACGAGTTCATACATCAGAGCTTCTCCCTTGAACAAACCCAAGGAGACTAGCTCTCCATAACTAAACTAAACTAAAGAATTGATTTGAGAGAATTGGTGATGTGAAAGAAGATAAGAGGTAGAAGGTAACTAAAATCTAAGGAGGCTCCTCCTTATATAGCCCAAGGAACAAGCTCCCCGAGACAAATAAGAAAAGAGGCAAAAGATAGAAAAGGAAACAAGATAGAAAGATTTCGGCCCGCTTCGGATCCGGCATCACCGCGGTCGCGGAATTTGGATAGGATCTCTACCGTCACTTCGGAGGCTGGTTTGACCATCTTCGGCTTGGAATTTGACTTCGGTGTAAAAAGATGAATTGAAGTTCTTTGAGTTACCTTTGCAATGGCACCGGAATCAGCTCCATCCGATCACTGTAGCTCCAGATATAGCCTTCGCAAGCAAGAGGTGTCGCGAAGACAGCTCAAAACGCCTTAAAACTCTTGAATCTTGCATTCTTGTGTCTTCGGCCTAGATATTACAATTACCACAAACTCTAACCTAAACACACTAAAAAAAGCCCTCAAATACAAGAGTTAAACCATACAAAATAGCCTGAATCAGATATGGAGGAAGAAGCGTAGCAAGAAGGGAGATGGAGGAAGAAGCCCATCAAGAAGACTAACGACAATCATAAGTAATGGCCCACAAAGTATGAGGACGTGACAATTGTTAGCCAAACGTGATCCAAGCGATTGAACCAAATCAAGGAAATGGTCTAGAATCTAGGAGAGATGAATATATGATATGGGGGGTGTATTTTTCTGAACGGTTACACATGACTACCTATCTCTTTCAAAAGTAAAAAAGCTCTGTGATCGCAAATGATATCTTTCGATCAGTAAGCCCGATTAAGGCTAAATTCGAACGATTCTATTGTACGGATTTTAGCTCCAACAACTTGGCGCCCATGGTGGGGCTGACTGATCGAGAAGCTTGTTCGTCGGTTTTGGAGCTCTCTTCCTCCAAGACCAAGAAGCTCAATCGCGGCGAGAATTCCCTCAAGGACGCCCGTCGCGATCTCTCCCTCTTCAAGTTCAAGTCAGGAGCCATCGTCGCCCTCATCCTCTTCCTCGTCTTTGGATGGAGCTGGGAATTCAAATCCCATCCCTTTAGTGATTTGGTTTTTTCATTGCCTTGAAAATTTCTATTTTATGAATTTTCAAATCATGTCTTCACTAGTAACCATGGGCATGTTATGTGCAAGCACGGAAGATCTTCCAATAGAGTGCAAGCGGAAATTGATAAAGAGTTTCCTTTTATATTATTTACTGTTTTCCATCTGGATTAGCAATTTTATAGCTTCTATCTTAATTACCCTAGTTTGTTTGTGGTAGGGTTATTATCCATGTGAGCTGGGAACAGTTTTATGAATGTGACACGACATACAGGAAGCCATCTCTTCTTCGTACTGATTTCTTCCCTTCTCTACTCGGGTTTTCATTTGGAGTGTCCTTTTTGACAATTTCGGTTAAAGGGTTTTGCCAGGTTTTCTATCATCAGGAAGAATGGGATGGAGAACATCATCCTTATGTGGATGCCGAATCTTCCAGAGAGCATAAAGATTTAGACGATACTGTTACAAAGTTCTTTATGTCAAAGTTCAGGGAGAAAGTCATTGTGGAGCACATAACCCGCCATGTGTTACAGGGAAAGATTTTACTAGAAGTTGAGGTTTCCATGCCTCCTGATGCCATGATACAAGATGCTATGCAAATGGCTGAAGCAGCAAGGGAAAATATTCTGAAGATGATCTCTGGTGTCATTGAAGTCAGCATTCAACTTAGATTGTCAAAGTTTAATCACAAGTTCCCTTCATAATACCAATAAAATCCAAAGGAACTACTATAAGGGAAGTGATTCTGCCAAAATTCCACATGTATCTCTTATGTGTTTTGCTTTGAAGATTTATACGAAACTTGCCATAACCCGAATAATGAGCGGTAGGGATGACAGTATACTCAATAAACAAAAGCTAGTGAGAAATAAGCTGGTCTATACATGTATTCTATTTGCAGGTGTATGCATTTTGTAGGAGGTCAATTTGAAAAAATGGGCGGAAGGCTGGCTTAAGGGTTCTAATCATTGTTTGTCAGCTTGGGAGGATGTTTATAACCTGTTGGGACAATGTTAAGGATGCCTGTTGTACTTAACATTGTGCCTAACGTCCCTTGATTTTGATATGACAAACTCACTTTGATCTAATAAGTTGTCCAAGTGTTTTAGGAACGTAGGTCATGAAAAGGACAACAAGTTGAGTAGTCGTCCTTAAGGAATAGGGACGCTACCTCTCAGAATAAACGACTTGGCAAGATTCTACAAAGGATGCAGTCCTTAATCACTACACAAGAGTCCCTTCAAGGCTGGCCGACAAGATGACATCACTCGACAAGCCTTGATCATGAAGTCCACGTGGAAGCAGATCTTGTTAAGTTTATCTTCAATTCCGCTGCAGTGAAGGATGCCCTTAACCTTATTAAAGACGCCCCTCTGTTTGACTTACGATCCAACAATTGGTATCAGAGCAGACGCTCTAGATTTTGTTTGAGTCGCAGGTAAAAATGGATATGGAACCAATCGGCATCAGTAGTGTGAAGCCTCCACGCCTCACGGACGGCAACTACAACAGATGGAAAGTCAGGTTCGAGAACTTCGTCCGTAGCCAGAACTATCAATGCTGGAAGGTTATAAGGGACGAAGAACTTGAAGTTCCTCCGGCCAAGAAGGAAAAAGAAGAGGACTGGGGTCCCGAAGAGTTCAAGCTCATGGAAACAAACGCCAATGCTATCTGTTTCATGCAAACTGCCCTTTGCGAAAGGGACGCTACCCGTGTGAGCAATCTGTCAACTGCCAAGCTCCAGCGGGAACCTCTTGAGAAGTATCATGTCGGAATGCCAGAAATGAAGGAAGACGTCCAATTGAGTGCTAAAAGGGACTTCTACAAATTCAAAATGCTTCCGAATGAGACCATCACCGATTACTCATTCCGTTTTGAAGGCCTGTTGACCAAGTTGAAGAACTTGGGAGTCATTGAGACAGAGATCACATAGAGGATGAAAATCCAAGTGTTGATTGATGGCCTAACGGGAGTATGGAACTTTGACAGGACTACCTTTAAGGAGAATCAAGCTAACAAAGGATTGTCAATGGTGGAAATCTACGGAAAGCTCAAGGCGTACGAAGCATGAAGGACTCAAAACCAGCTTGAATTAGAGCAAGGCCAACAAAATGAAGTAGCCTTGAGACTTGAGGCTAGAACGCAGGAACATCGAGAAAATCTTCGTCTTCAAGCCATGCTGGAACGTTATGGAAAGACTGATGAATAGAACGCTGAGGACGATGAGTTGACTCTCTTTCACAAAATTCTTCGTGCATGGGTAAAAAAAGGCAAAGTCCTAAAGAAGAATTTGCCATTTAAAAGCCTATTTTTACCTTTTTGTTAGTTTGTTTTTTCAATTTTTTAACCTCTAAATTTAAAAAAAAGGATTTATTTATAACATTGTATTTGCAAATATACCCAAAAAAAGGTATTGTTATAAGTTGGTAAAAAGAAAAGGCATTTTCGTAACCAATATGTTAAAATGGAGTAATTTTGCAAATTCGTCTTATTATCACCAGCAAAAAGCACGAGGTACTTTTGCGCTCTCTTCCTCACTGCAAAAAACCCTAGCCTGTGCGACCTCTTTCTCCTCTCGTGTACGTCGCCGAGGTTTGCGTTAGTATCCCAAAATGTTGCCAATTCTCGAATCCTACCATTCATTCGTTACAGAATTAATCACCTTTTCTCCTTCCAGATATAGTTTTACTCTTGTACTGCCTTAGATCCCCAAAGATATTCTCTTTGGTGTCTTGAGGAGTTAATTCTTTGATTTGAATCATATTATGCAGTAGAAGAAGAGGAGGATGAGCAGTCGATCGAGCAGGACTGTTTACGTAGGAAACCTTCCTGGCGATATTCGGGAGCGTGAGGTTGAAGATTTGTTCTACAAGGTGATAAATTTGGTTTAGATAATGTCTTTGTGGTTGTTGTTGTTGCTGTTATTGCAAATGAGCTGTGGGTGATTGTTTGGTCAAATTAAAGACCTATATTGTTTTGTTTCATTGATTGTTGCAGTATGGAACGGTAGCTCACATTGAATTGAAGATCCCACCAAGGCCTCCTGGTTATGCCTTTGTTGAAGTAAGTCTGCCTATTGGCACTGAGCCTTGCTTCTAGAAATTGGAGAGTGGAGATGACCTATGAATAGTTGAAGTGTGCTTCAGTTGCTAAGGAGGAGTGAAGTTTCTTAACTTGTTATGTTTTGGTAACTTCTTTTGCAAATGAAATGAATCCAAGGTCTGAGTTGTGTCTGACTCAGGCAACATACTGCAAGTGAAGCAG
The DNA here is from genome assembly GCA_963924305.1 of Polygonum maritimum. Lineage (NCBI taxonomy): Eukaryota > Viridiplantae > Streptophyta > Magnoliopsida > Caryophyllales > Polygonaceae > Polygonum > Polygonum maritimum. The sequence goes on along the minus strand of OZ002730.1, from coordinate 10,420,857 downwards.
AAGTTGTCAGCAGAAGGAAACTTCTACTCCAGTCATCTGCCTGTTTAATATTTCCTATTTAATCGTTCTTACGTGTTCTCTGTTTCTGTGTAGTTTGAAGACGCACGTGATGCTGAAAGTGCTATCCGTGGTCGTGATGGCTATGACTTTGATGGACATCGTCTCCGGGTTAGTCATTCTCAGTTATATGTAGATTTTGATGTGAATTATGGTTATGTTTTGCTCAGTAATTGGAGAATTGAAATGTCTTTGTGGTTTTCTAAAGGTGGAACTTGCACATGGTGGGCGTGGCCGTTCTTCATCAAGCAGTCGCTATGGTAGTAGCTATGAAAGTCGAGGTTGTGGAGGAGGTGGGGTCTCCAGGCGTTCTGACTACTGTGGTATGTGTGACATCGGACATGTTTTTTTAGGTTTGTATAAGATTTGATGCTCAGTAAACTTCTGGTTGAACTGCTTTGTGCTGTGTAGTGTTGGTTTCTGGATTACCATCTTCTGCTTCATGGCAAGATCTAAAGGTGGGAACAGGATCTTCTATTATTCAAATTTCATTGCATAAATTCTTGCTAATCTTATCTATTTCACAGTCTTATTGGCTACTAATATTATGTGAGTACTGTCTTCATTGAAACATACTCAGGATCACATGCGTAAAGCTGGTGATGTGTGCTTTTCCGATGTTTATCGCGATAGAGATGGTAAGGACTATGTCATCTCATGCAAGTGCATTGTTTTCTGATCCAGGTTATTGAGGAGAGTTATCTTTCACATATTGCCAAATCCCAAAACTGACATATAATTTGAAACATAAGCTACTGCTTTTTTAGGGGACATTTATATTCATGTCTTTATGGGGGGAAATCCATTCATCTCCTTGTGAATGCTTAATGTGACTTAATTTCCTGCACACAGTCCAAAGGGCTCTCCTGTGTAAATGTCATTTGCAATATTACTAAAGTACATTTGATGATTCCTGCAATATTTGGATTTGACATTGGGTACAACCTGACCCCCCCAGAACCTGTCCGAGGAAAGTCCATGCTCTGGGTATTTGTTGTTGTATTCATTTCTTTCTTGCTTTATTCTTTCTCCTGTAGGGACTACTGGGGTTGTTGATTACACCAATTATGATGACATGAGGCATGCTGTGAGTTTCATGTTTTTTTTTCCCTTCATCCTATCTTTTTTATGTATGATAATTTTTCCATCACTTTCCTTGGCTGAATAATGTGTTCGTTTTTTTGAGGTACTGTACTGTTATTTGGTTTTGACTGACTACAGGTAAAAAAACTTGATGGGTCTGAGTTCAGAAATGCATTCTCCCGGAAACATATTCGTGTAAGTTTTTTTAGTTACTCAATTTTGTCTTGGAGATAGTGAACTCTCTAGTTGTAGAATAGGATACTATATTCTGACTAGCAAGCAGATGTGTATTCCTTGTAATTTTGTCTTTTTTTTTAAAATGTAGTTTTTTCTTGCCTATCTTTTTAGAAACTTGACATTCATTTGCAGGTGAAAGAATATAGTAAGGGTTCCTCAAGGAGTATCAGTCGCAGTCCTTCCTACTCAAGGGGCAGAAGCCGCAGTCGTGGTCGCAGTTCTAGTCGGAGTAGGAGCAGGAGCAGAAGGTATCTTTAAAGACTATGTTTTTGCCCCTATCTGGAAAAATCCTTGTGGGTTGCATTGAGTTTCTTTGTATTTATTCCATTTGTTTGTTGTGTAGTGAGTCACCAAAGGCTAAATCACCCAAGCGCTCTTCTGCTAGGCACCATTTGAGGTCCCTATCGAAATCTCGTTCTCTGTCAAGGTATAGCATTTTGACCTGTAGTATGATTGGCCTTTCAATTGGCTGTTTTCTACATCACATTATGAGGTTTTTATTGTTCCCTGTAAAATTAAAATGCTGTTTTTCTACTGTCTCACACTGCACATTGTGAGTTTTCTATTTGAGAGGAAAGCATATTTACGCATCTTTTCTTTCATGTCCTATTTGACAATTGATATGTTGTTATGCCTTTTTTTTAAAGTTGAAACTCTTTATGTCCTATTCTCATATTTGGCATCTATACCTTGAAATCTTTCTTTTTTTTTGAATATTTTAAGATCACAAGAGATACAATTACTGATTGTTAAAAGAGTATTACAGTGAGATGAAATTAGATTTCCATTCTTATTTTTGATTTTGATACGGTAAATTGCATTTTTAGATTTTTATTTATTTTTGTTCAAGGTGTGGTTTATGTGGTCCTTATTAAGTGAAGTGTAGTAATTGAAAATTGATAATTTGGCACAAAGAAGAGAATTTTCTTCACTTAAAAGGGTCTTTCCTAAAATAATCCTTTGACAAAAGTAATGGAGAACTGTCTCCTCTTAACATCTGCAGTCCTTGCTTCGGATGTAGTCCATACCTATGCCTTGTATTATCATGAATATCCCCATGTAAGATATTTTTACCTTATGGTTTCAACGTTCGGTCTGGGGCCTATTATGAAAAAAGTTTCTTAGTTGAAGCTGTGATGCTAGTATACTTATGTGACAAACAAAGAATAATGAAATTGTGTTTTCCCCTCTCTGCTTTCTGTTTTCTTTTTGCCCCTATGAAGGGCTGTTTGATTATCCCTGCAGTTTCAGGGTTCCCATTTCATTGTTGTTGCTGAAGATAGGACGGGTGAGCGAATAGTCTGGGGTTACTATATCCCCTTTTTATATGTCAAAGTTACTTTTTGTTTGTTTATATAAGGATTTATGCGGCAATATGGAAATTGCAAGTTAGGATCTGGATGGGATATATGGTACAAGTGCTTGCAGCTCTTTTGGTTCTAGAGAGGTAATGCGGCTTTCCTAAGTGGTAGCTTTGGAATGGTTGATCTGTTCTAATGCGTTAAACATGACATCACCATGGGTGCTTGATTGGGAACACTCACAATCATGGATTGCCGTGATAGAGCTGGATTATTTTCAACTAATTGCTAATTGGAATTTGGAGCTTTCTGTATTCTGTGGATTTGCTCGCACAATCTGGAAGGATCCTCTTTGATGTACATTGGTGTGTTAAGAAGTATATCTTACTATGCCTTTACCCATTTTATTTCCCTCTGTTCAACATTGTGGTAGTTTACTGGGTTGTAACATATTTTGGGTTCTACAAGTTCACCCTTGGGTGACTGAATTTTTCTTTTTGCTATTCACTCTTTTATTCTGTTTATGGTGATTCACTCGAAGATTAAGGGTTTTGGTCAAGGTTGTTGAAAGGAACATGTAGATTTAAATGACATTCTTTTGGAACTTTTGCAGATCTCGTTCAAGGTCCAGATCCCCTATTGCATCTGTAAGTGTAGTTGATTGCTTAACGTTCGCTCCGGTAAACTTCCTATATTCTTAATGTGGTATGTGTCAGGTATCGATTCAGAGAAATGGCATTGTAGTGAAATTTTGTTAGTGTATTAAAGGTTGATGACAGCAGTGACATCAGTCTAGGAAACTCGCTACCTTGTTCATTAGTGTTAAAAAAAATATTTTATCATCTTAATTATGTATAAAAATATAGATTCTCTTTATAAGGCCAATAGAGAACAAAAGCAAGATAGTATTTTTCGATAATGATCATAGTTGAATGATTAGATTGAGCAAGCCACCAACCTCTATAAAGATCTCTACAATGTTGCTTATTGTAAGTTGCTATTTTTGCATGTAAGCACTTTCAGCGTAAGAAAGAAATGAGCAAAAGCCCCATAAACGGTACCCCAAGCCGCAGTGTGAGCCGAAGCAGGAGTCTGAGTCAGAGTCCAAGGAAGAGCAAGTCTCCATGAGGGGTACATGTGCTTGATCACCAGACATGAAGTTGCATTTCTTTTTGTTTCATTTATTCGTATCTGTCTGCACTAAAAACTTCTGACATTGTTTGTTGTGCTGATGCATATTAGGTAAGCTGCATTCCGTTTGAGCTGCTCTTGTAACGTGCTCTGAATCATGGAATTGATTGCCTGCAACTGTCTCAGATGGGCCGATCTTCTGATATAATCTTGTTTTTAGCCTATTAATGTACTGATGATAATACTTCATCTTATGGTTCTTTATCTCTGCCATCTCCAATGTCATGCTTGAAGAAAAACTTGAATGTTTGTCACCATGAAGAAGATTTGGATCTTTGTTGACCTTGATGCTTGTGTTTTTTGTTATGACTAGGAATATTGATGATACTTATACAAATTTGTTTGATGATTTGATATGATGGAAACGTTGATTCAAAATAGTATATTGTTCAAGTTGAGAACGAGAAATTTCGTCTTTTTCAACCTTTGATACAGAGTTTTTGATACTCCTCTAGTTCTCTTCCCGAACTCTCAGAGGGAGGCTCACTTGTGGAATGCATGTTCACGTCACTGTATTACAAATACTTACTACCTCCGTTACTACCTCCGTTCCATAATGTTTAATGCTTTAGCAAGAAAGCCTATAAAATTACTTAATTACTTTCATTAAACCTGAAATTAAGAAAGCCTATAAAATTACTTAATTACTTTCATTAAATTGCTTTAATTTCATAATGGTTTAAGAAGAAATTCTGTTAAGGAAAGATTTATATGGGGTAAATTTGGAAAAATGGATACATAAAAGTGTAAAACATCAAATATTTTTTAACAAGACTAGTTGGCTAAAACATCAAACATTAGTGAACGGAGGGAGTATTATTTTAGTTTGATTTTGTTGTTAATTTAAACTTATGATCTGATATATTTGACCACACTGTTTTCAATGTTAAGCACAAAATATTTACAAATATATATATATCTACCATCTACCAGATCTTGGTCGTTTATTTATAAACAATAGTGACTTTGTTGATCTGCGCCATTCATTCCTCCATCTCCTACTTCTTGCTTCTGCGTCTGAATCATCCACCTCATGCCTGCAACTTACCTCCACCTAATAACATGATCTTTCCACCTCCTCCTTTCTCTCCCTCTCCATACCTCTCCCCACCTCCTTTCTTTGTGCTCCCACCTCCTGATTCTTTTCCATCATTCCATCTATTCTTATCCCCAAATCCTCTATTCTTATCCTCAAATTATTTCTCATGTTTGCATCGGGTTTGAGAGACTCATCACTCATGTCTACACCGGGTTCGAGAGAGAGAGCAGTCTGTTGAGCTTGTCTGCAATCATCAGGGAAAGTTCGATCTCCGTCCTCACCTGTGTAATCATGTCAGTTTAATGCTTTGCTATGATTTTACTTGTAGCTTTGATGATTGCTTCCATTCCTAACATAATTGTGTGCCTTGCTAGCATTTGAGTAATTCGGACGGAATTCGTTAGAGACGACGAACAAGAGAGAACCTTCAATGACGGAAGACTATGGAATACGTTCTTCATCGACCTTTATACAGTCGTCTAATATTGGATTTCAGTCAATTATTTCCTCTCTAAAATTTGTTGGTCTTCCTGTGCTATTTATTAGGGTTTCTTCTTCTTCTTCTTCTAATTTTCTACATGATTACAATTCTTGAAGAAGCATGGCTTGAAGGCAGGAACGGGGCTCCATGCTTCTGAACAGGTTCCTTCGTCGCTTCTAAAAAACCTGATTTTGATTAACAATTGGTAATCAATTTTTCTTTGGGAATTCGTTTGATTTCCATGTCTGACTTAAGTAATTGTGCCTAATGTCATTTGGTTAGATTTCGGTTGAAGGCAATTGCCTAATGTCATTGCCTATTCCTTGTGAGACTTAAGTAATTGTGCCTACGAATACGACTTTGCATCCACTTTCGTGGCTTGCAAGTCCATGACTAGGCCCCTTGGGCTCTATAGAGTTTGGGATTGATTTGAACTCCCTTCCACTTTCATGGCTTGAGAAATCAACCCAATCTCAAATCTCTATTGGCAATTGTGCTCCTCTTGAGAGAAATCCAATCAAATTTCGTTGTATTGGACTCTCAAGTTCAATCCTAGTGATCCGGTGAGAGAAAGGATCTTTCAACCTTAATCTCCCACCTAAATCCCTACCAAAATCATCACCTTTCGATCTCAAGCATTGATAGGATCCAAATTCATCATCAAACTTGGGCATAAGCTCCTAGGATTGAACCAAACCTAGTTCTAACCTATAATCATGCAAACAATTTGATATCTACCTCAAAATCATTGGTTTTCCTTAAACCCTAGGATTGGGGTTTTAGCTAGACATGGAAATCAATGAAAATAGAGAAAATAAGAAAGGAATCATACCCAAATTCATTAATAGAGAAAACAGAAGTAGAATCCACAAGCAATTTCTCCAAATCAATCTCCAAGTTCAACTTGTTCCCCAAGCAAATGTGTTTCCCAAAATGAGTGGCTCCCCTCTCAAAAATTCAACTCAAGGCTTATATAGTTCACCTTAAAGGAGAAAAACCAAGAGTCTAAAAGAGCAGGTAAGCTGGACTACCCGGTCGGGTAGTTCACTGGATTGCTCGCTGAAGAATTTTGGGAAGGGGCATTACCTGGCCAGCTACCCGGCCAGCTACCCGACCGGGTACTTCACTGGAATGGCTGAGCTGGAGGATGCTAGGACGGAGTGTTACCCGGCCTACTACTCGGCCATGTACGCGACCGGGTAGCTCTCTGATTTTGTCGGGTTTCTTGCACTTCGATCCCGCCTTTTCTCCTCTTGACTTGGCTTTAGTGAGACCTTCTTGAATCCTTCATTAAGGCTTCTCCTATGCTTCTTTCTCTTGACCTCCTAAGCTCCTAAAACAATCGGATTTCCTCCTCTTTTAACCTGAAATGCACAAATACAAGGTGTAGCTTCCGAACAAGAAAAATCTACTAAAAACAACCGAAAGCTAACCTAAACTAGAGAAATGCAAAGCGAAACACAACCAAACATGATCTAGAAATGCAACCTAGGCATGCACTAAATGTAAGCCATCATGACACTCTTCTTTTGCCTCACAGCGCCATTGAGGCTAGCCATCGGAATCGGGATCACAAACATTTACAAGGAAAATAGCCCGATGTCATTGATCGTTCAAGGTGTTCTCGGCTTGGCTGCATCAGGAATCCTCATCTACATGGCCGTGGTGGATCTTTTTGCTGCAGACTTCATGAACCCTAAGGTACAAAACAACCCCAGGATTCACGTCGAGTAAAACGTTTCTCTTCTTCTTGGAGCTAGATGTATGTCTGTCTTGGCTAAATGGGCTAAAATATATTGTTGTTTCTTTTTCATTTTCATAGGTCTACTTAAATGGTTTGGTCCGAAATGCTAAACCTCCCTTATTTATTCTAAAAATTATTTTTAGAATTTATCGAACATTAAGGTGAAATATTATCGGTCATAAGCAGCTGATTACATCTTTAATCAATAATATTTCACCTTAATGTTGGATAAATTCTAAAAATAATCAAATAATAAATAAGGGAGGGCTAGTATTTCACACCGAACCATATAAGTGGACTTATGAAAATGAAAAATAACAACATTGCCCAATTGGCGAGAACAGACATACATTCGGCCCCAAGAAGAAGAGACACATTCGTTCCGAGTTGTATCCAAGGCTTACTCTGAACCCTAGGGTTCATAAAGTCCGCAGCAAGAAGATCCACCACGACCATGTAGATGAGGACTCCTGATGCAGCCGAGTCGAAAACCCCTTGAACGAGTATAACGTTTCTCTTCTTTTTGGAGCTGGGTGTATGTCTGTGTTGGCTAAATGGGCTAAAATATATTGTTGTTTCTTTTTCATTTTCATAGGTCTACTTATATGGTTCGGTCCGAAATGCTAAACCTCCCATATTTATTCTAAAAATTATTTTTAGAATTTATCGAACATTAAGGTGAAATATTATCGGTTATAAGAAACTGATTACATCTTTAATCGATAATATTTCACCTTAATGTTCGATAAATTTTAAAAATAATCAAATAATAAATAAGGGAGGGCTAGCATTTCACACCGAACCATATAAGTGGACTTATGAAAATGAAAAAATAACAACATTGCCCATTTGGCGAGAACAGACATACATTCGGCCCCAAGAAGAAGAGACACATTCGTTCCGAGTTGTATCCAAGGCTTACTCTGAACCCTAGGGTTCATAAAGTCTGTAGCAAGAAGATCCACCACGACCATGTAGATGAGGACTTCTGATGCAGCTGAGTCGAAAACCCCTTGAACGATCAACGACGTCGGGCTATTTTCCTTGTAAATGTTTGTGATCCCGATCCCAATGGCTAGCCCCAACGGCATTGTGGGAATGAACTTAAGAGTGACGTTGTTAGTACGACTTTCCATTTGAACTTGGCCTACATGTACAAAGAACAAAAGTTGGATTAGATCAAAATCTTATGAAAAACGGGCATAGACCTGCATGTAATAAGCTTAAGTGCAAGAAGAAAATTAATGTGAGCATGATGTTAGGATTGGATTATAATTATGACTCATGTTTTGGTAGAATTCTCACATTGGGAGTTTTAAGATAAAAATGTTGCAACATACAGTATAAACTTAGTAGATTACTCAATGTATTTTAACACAGATGACAACTACATGGAAATCAATATAGTATATATATATATAGTTAGGTTTTATGGAGGTAGGTGATCAGGGTCTCGTCCGGATCGGATGATATCAAAATTTAAATTTATAAACCGAACCCCAATTGTAGTAAAAGAGGTAGGGTGTCGAACACACGGGAGTTCGTGCGTTGAGAGTACCTAAAAGACTAAAAAAAGGTAAAAGAAAGGTAAACACGAGGAAAATCAAAGAGAACACCTCGGACCGACACTGGTCACTTCGGTCCGAGGGTGGATCGAGGTTGATTTGGCTGGGACCGACTAGCACAACGTCGGGCCCGATGTACTGGGTAACTCGATTAGGCAAATTTGGTAGATTGGTCTTGGGTTTTTGGGTTCCTTCCCTAACTAGATTTGGGTAATTCCACCCCAATTCAGCCAATAAGTGTTGATCCTTGTGAGATCGAGGTTACTAGCCTTCGATCCCTCCACTCTACACTTCGACCCAAGGGAGTTTCCACTCGCCTTCAATGCTAGGTCTAGTGATGGGTTCGAGATCGCTCCCGCTTACTCTTACCAATCACAAGCCCTAGGTCCCTTGTTTCCACAAGAGAATTGAAGCTTAATGTAGAGAGGATTCCTAGATCAAGCACTCAAGGCTATGGAATTGGGGGTTCCTACTCAATCCTAGCTAGGGGTTTCCCCCATAGCCCAAGACTTTGGAATCTACTCCATCAAGTAAGAGTAAAAAGCAATCAAATGGCAAAGCAAGCAAATCTCAATCATCAAACTCAAATCAGCTCAATTGCATTCAAATCCAAAAGGGTTCACAATATCCAAGTCTTAATTCTACTAAACCAAAGCAAATCAAGTTCAAAACTCACTAATCTCCTCTTTAGCTCCACCGATCTCTCTCTCTTCTCCTCCTTCCTTCTTCTCCTTGCTCTCCAAGTCTTCCTTGAGCCTTTGAGAGTGATTTTTGTGTGTGTGTGTGATTGATCTCCTCTAATGCTCTCTAATCAACTCTAATTATCCTTTTCTCTTGATTGGGGACCAAGGAATTCCAAATTTAGAAGAAGGGCAAAATTGGAAGATCACAACATTTTGCCTTGGAGCCCGATCCTTCCTTTTGCCGACTCGGACCGACACGGGCAGACATCGGGTCCGACGTTGGGAACGTCGGTCCTATGCTCTGGTGCTCGAACTCGGGCCCGACTTGGTAGTAACTCGATCCTGGGTCTCAGTCCTTCTTCTCTTCTTGGTTTTCCTTGAGTTCCTCTTCATTCTTTGCATGGCTCTTCCGCTCCTTAGCTCCCTTGCTTGGCTCCTTCTTATAAACTTCTCCAAAACGTCCTCAAACGTGCCATTTTACCTACATAACACAACAAACTCGCATAGTCTCCGAATCTTGTAGAAAACCGGGAACTAAGCTAAAAAGGACGAAACTAACAAAGAAAGGAATGAAAAACACTTATTTACAAGGGAAATTAACTATTAAAACACCACCAAAATGAGAGACGTCAGAATACCCCATACTTAAACTTGCTTGTCCTTAAGCAATAACAATGTAAGCAAGACCGAAGCATAATCTTCAAGTAAAGCCTCTTATGAAAAACTCAAGTAAGAACAAATGATAGATATGCAAGCAAGATTACATCATCACACATGATCAAGTGTTCAAGGAATAAAGTCTATGCAACCAAGCCTCACTTTAGGGATATAGAAATGTGTATCACTCATCATGTGTTTAGGCTTGAAAATGAACACTCATACTCAAAAATCATGCAAGTAAGGACTTTACTATTGAAGCTAATATCACCAATTCCTCCACCTAGAGATTCCTATTACAATGCACACAAAGAATATGAACTTGGCTCAATAGAGGTCCTCAAAGAGATTCCATTCGGCCGGGTTGTAATGGGGCTTTTGGTATTTCTCAAGGTGGGAATCATTTTGGTCTTGTGGTGCTTACAATGGGGATTGAACTTTCTAGTCTCTCACCAAACTCACCAAATCATTCCACTTTCAACTTCACACTCCCAAAAGACTTTGATTTTTCTTCTTTTCTCAACTTTCAACCCATACTTTCACTAAACATTCCACTTCATCTTTGCACTACACTTTTTGTTGGATTTTCACACTTTTCCACTAGGATCGACTTGCACTATAACTCGGGCCCGATGTGCACTTTAACTCGGTCGGTACCCTTTTTCTCTACACTTAAGCACTTTGCTTTCAATCCACTATTTTTCCAACTTTTTCATCTTTCTTTACAACAAAGATGCACTACCCACTTGGTTTATAACTCCCTTTCTTGCCCTTCACCAAAGAGAATCTCAACTCTCCAAATATTCTCCCAAACCTCTCACTAAAGTCCAATCCCATAAGGGTCAAGTCATATAGGCTAGGAATCATACTTTTGAGGAGTTTCAAACAAAGGTCTAAGGCTAAAACGGGGATACAAACAACGGTTTATCTTCAAGGTAGGATATGGAAGATTTTGTGACTAAATGAAATAAAGTTCAAATCGATGTGACAAAGCATAGAACAATTCTCATAATGGTCTTGGAAAATAGATAAACACCTCAATAGCAAGTTTTACTAAGCATGCATGAGCTAACACAAGAAAATGAGGGATATGCAAATATGAACAAGCATCCCTAAAATGGCCAAAAATAATCTCACAAGGTTCACTCAAGCTTAGTTGCATCAAAACTCATCCAAGAACTCATGTGCTTAATAAAAACATGCAAGACATCATATCACATCAAAAGCAACATCTATTTAGAGGCTAAACTATCCCAAAATATGCAAAGGAATTTACATGCTCACATCATCATTAGCATTCTTTAGACATCTAAGATGGGAATTCCTAGTCTAAAACAAAATCTTTTTATCATTTTCACACAATTTTTCAAATTTTTAGGGATTTTTGCAAAAAATTTCCTCAAACAAAACAAACAAACATATCCATTCAAACCATTAAATTTCAATCATCATCCATGCATCACATCATGCCACAATCCAAAAGAAACATCCCTTAACAAAACAAGAGAAACACACACGAAATTACACATGAAACTATGAGCTACTAACCCACCCCATACTTAAAATTTTGATGTCCTCATCAAAAGAAATTAAAACTCAAAAGTAAAGAGAAGAGTAAAGAGAGCTCACAATTCTTTATTCTTGAATGGCATGTTGAGGCTTAGTTCGGAGGGTGTCCTTGACGGCGTCTCCTTTGGAGCCGTGCGTGCCTCTCTCGCTCATACACATGGTCGTGGAAAGGGTCTTGACTTGGCGGTTGAATTTGTGGTGCGGGGTGCATCCATTGATCTTCACGGGAAGAGAAGTTCCCGGTCATCCATTCATTGAAACTTTCTTGAACGCTCCATCTTTGGTCCTCAACCACCCTCAAGTCGTCCACATCACGTCTAGTGTAAGCGATGTTGCGGTTCACTTCTTCAAATTGATTTTGGAAGTCTTCTTGGTGGTGGAAAAGTTGTTGTTGTTGGAAGTTGAGGTGTTGTTGTTGTAGATTGATTTGATGTGCCTCTTGAAGCATGCTAGATTGTTGAAGTTGAAGATGAGCTAATTGGTTGGCCAAGAAGTTCATGTCCACCGATTGTTGAGGCTCGGGGAACACCATTCCGGGCCCGTACCATTGGGCATACCCTTCATACCCTCCATAGCTTGGTGGTTCTTGTCTTGCTCCACTCCCTTCACCCCTCTCGAATTGGCTCGGGAACGGATCGGGCAAATATGTGTCGGACCGACGTTGGTGGACGTCGGGCCCGACATGGCTTGCACCTCGGCCGAGTAGTGTTGGTGCGTGGTCGGTGAGCAAATTGTGGTAACCACCATCTTCTTCTTCTTCTTCTTCTTCTTCTCTAGGCAAGTCAACGTCCATGTCATCTCTTCTCACGAACTCATATTGGTTGGGTTCCTCTTCTTCGGTGTCCGGGGAAACTTGAGGAGAAGTGAAACGAATGTGTTGTGCTCGTCTCCTACACTCAAGTGTCCCCTCCGGCTCTCCATAAGGATTCTCCTTGCCCACCCACACTTGGAACCAATTGTAATAGCTTGTGAGGTTAAAGAGACGTGGCCCCAAAGGAATGTGCACCTTGTCGAAGTTGGAGTGTGAGGCTAGATAGGTGGTGGCACCGGTCACTTCCTTCTCTTTGATGATGTTGGCCTTCTTGAAGTACTTAAGGTCCATGAACTCTACACCATTTGGGGCCGGCGTGTAGGTAGACAAGTCCACCTCAAGATGATGAGCCAAGCGGGCTATCATGCCTCCAAAATAGATCCATGAGGAACCATGGAAATCCCTCACCATCTTCACCCATTCCCATGTGAGGTTCATTGGCTTCTCATTTTCAAACAACATCTCATAGAGTAACATGGCCTCCTCCTTCATTGGCTTGCTCAATTCGTGCCTAGCAAAGATGGAACAACCCAAAGCTCGGATCATGACTCCGAAGAGTGGATTTGCTATCTCATTTGTTGATGCGCCTTTCCTCATCTCACTTCTTCCGGCTACAAACCTCCAAAGATAGTCTACCTTCTCGTTATCCACATCAGCCTCATCTCTCGGAAAAGGAAATCCAAGGTAAGTAGCCAAATTCCGGAGAGAGACCTCATGCAACTCATTGCCCATTTGGAAGGAGATCATGCCCTCACTCTCGACTCCTTCATATGTGCACTTGAATGTCGCCATAAACTCGGACGTTAAGGCGGGATAATGAGTTTTGTTGCACCTTAGCAATACGTTGAGCCCAATGTGAGAATAGCACCGAGTAAGAGCCTCATCCATGCTCATCTTTCTAATAGACTCCCAATCTAACCACCGAGTGTGGTGAGATAGACCCATGAGTCACTCATACTCACTAGCCACACCATCGTCCTCGAAGCGCACATTGTCCATCCTTTGGACCCTCTTGGACGACTTCTTGGACTTTCTTGTTGCTTTCTCCATCCTTGAAGAAGATGCTCGGGTAGTCATGGTACCTACGCACAATCAAAGCAAAGAACTCCAAGATAAGATCTATACAAACACAACAAGATCATAAGCTTCCACCACAAACAACTCATCATGCAAGGAAATAACCCCATACTTGCTCTTAAGACACTTAATCCACAAAATCCAACATGCATGAACCAAGAATAACATATCAATGGTCAAGCTACAAGATATATCATGATAAACAAGCCTTAACCAACAATCAAACTCATGAATCCTAAAGCTCACACAAGAGAAAGCCAAATAGCATAGGACCGATCAACACAAGACGTCGGGTCCGAGGTACTCAACCTCGGTCCGAGTCTTGGACCGACTACGCAACATCGGTCCCGAGATCTGGGCATCTCGGTCCGAACCTAAAATCGACTTCTTTACCTATTTCACCCAAAAATCACTGTATCATGCTCCTAAAATCCAAAATCAACCATTTCTCATCATCAATCGAAGTTCCAAGTGAGTTTTAGCATGCATGATCAACAATTAAGCACAAATTCCACTATGCATGCAAAATCACCATGGATGCTCAAGGTCTAAGCTCACTCAATCATGGCAAATCTCAAATCTAGCAATGAAATCATGAAATTCACAAGGAATTAAGTAGAGATTGAGATCCACATACCAAATATGAAGAAACAAAGACTTCTAGCAATCAACTTCTTAGAACTCAAATTTCTCTTCTAGATCTAGAAGAGGGATGAAGATCTATGAGATTTTGTTGGGATTTTTGGCTTTTGGATCGATGTTTGAGGATGCTAGGGGTATGGATCGAGATTTGTGGTGAAGATTGCTTGAGGTTCGAGTATGGTGGAGATGATGGATCGATTTGGGGTTTTTGAAAGGGACTTGGTATTTTGGGAAGGTGGTTATGAGGGTGATGGGTGTTAGGTATGGGAAAGAAGGCCTAAATTGGGTAGAAGACAAAGTTAGGTCAGAAGGGCATAATAGGAATTTCCACAAAATCAAGACCAAAGTTGAGCGTCAATACCGGACCGACGTCACAACATCGGGCCCAAGGTACTGGGTACCTTGGTCCAACTTTGTTTGGCTTCCTACAATCCTTTTTCTTGGCAATTCTCTACCCACAAGTCCTTGTATTATTTTCACCAATACCACACATGATCATGAAGCTCACATAACACAAAATTCCACAAAACACATGCGAAGAGATTAGAAGGAATCTAAGCTAAGGCAAAAGAAAACAAACTAAAAACTACGAAAATGAACCTACTAAACTTGGGTTGCCTCCCGAGGAGCGCTTCTTTTAAGTCACTAGCTTGACTTCTAACCTCTACCCTTCAAGGAGGGTGAAAAACGGTGAATTGATCATCCTTGTCGTGTGCATCTCCACACTCCTCATAGCCGAAGTGCCACCATTTGTGTTTGATGAAAGTGTGGCATCCAACTTCTCCATCATTCTTCTCCTCCAAAATGTAGGTTGGCATCTCTTGCATCTTCTCAACTTGATCTTCATTACCTACACCACAAAAATCTAAAGAATTTCTAGGGGACTCAATGACATTATAACTCAAGTCTTCTTGCAAATCATTCAAACATAGGTAACCATCCTCTAGATCCTCTTTCAAATCACTTAAACAAATGTACGAGTCTCCCACATCAAAAGGATATAGAGAAGGATACTCTTCATGGCTTCTTGGGCTATCTCCACCTCTTGACTCCTCATGGTTCACAAATGTATCTTGTAATTCCCTTTCTTGCTCTTGAACATAGACCATGTCATGATCTCTCAATGGTGCTTCTTCCTCTTTTGTGGGTTCCAACTCCTCTCTCTTATACTTGGCACTTTCCTCCAACTTCAAGATTGCCAAAGCATCCGGTTCGTTGAGAGCTTTGTTGAAATGGAACTCCACTTTTTCCTCGCCAATCTCGAAAGTCACTTTCCCATTTCTCACATCGAATTTGGCACCCGCCGTAGCTAGAAATGGCCTTCCAAGAATAATGGGCACCAATGGATCTTCTTTCATGTCGAGGATCCCAAAATCATCGGGGACAAAATATCTCCCAACTCTAACCGGGACGTCATCTAAGATTCCGGTGGCCTTTGTAGACGAACCATCGGCCATAGTAAGACTCATATCAACCGGTTCCATATCTCCGAGGTTAGCCCTTCTCCATATGCTCATGGGCATAACCGATATGCTTGCTCCTAAATCACAAAGAGCCTTGAAGTTTTGGGATCCAATCCCCACGGTGATGGAAAATCTTCCGGGATCACCTAGCTTTTGAGGTAGCTCCAAGATCTTCACCTCATCTTGCATTTCCACAATCGACCTCTTCTTGCTCAAAATTTCCTTCAAGAACTTTACATAGGATGGCATCTCACTTAGAGCATCGGTGAATGGAATGGTGATGTTCAAGCCTTGCAAAAGCTTCAAGAACCGCTTAAACTTGCCCTCAACAATCTCCTTGGGCTTCTTCAATGGGTAAGGAAGAGTTGTGCCTCCTTGTTTCTTGGTTGAATCCACCCCCTTGGACCGATCTTGATCTCTCTCAACATTTTCAGCTTGGATCGACTTTGGAGTGACCTTGGGACCGACTTCAGGAACCTCGGTCCTGGGGCAGGGAACTTCTGGGAACGTCGGGCCGACTATAGGGCACGTCGGGCCCGTGTTACGCTGCACCTCGGTCCGGTTCAGGGGACCTCCTCCGTCTTCTGGATCGACGTCATGGCACGTCGGGCCTGAGTTACTGGGCAACTCGGTCCGACCTTCTTCTCTTGTCCTTGGAACTTGTGGCTCGGGAAAACTCCGTCCACTCCTCAATCCTATGGCTCGAACTTCATTTTGTTGTTGTTGGGCACGGGGATTCTCCTCGGGTCGGCCCGGGAGTCTCCCTTCCTCTCTTGGAAGTTGATTCGCCATGTGAACAAATTGGTTGTCCACTTGCCTTCTCCAAACACCCAACTCTTTGAATTGATCATCAAATCTTCTCTCCATATTGGTGAATTGATTCTTCAAGTCTTGAGCCCATGGTAGTGTTCGCTCATAGAATCCCGGAGGTCGGTATGGTGGTGGTTGGGCCCTTGGCTCGTTTGGGTTGAAGTTGTTGTTGTAGCCACTAGCTTGGCCTTGGTTCCACCTTCCTCCATTGTTGAAATTGGCTCTTCCTCCAAAATTTCTTTGAACATAGTGTGCCTCCTCAATTTGCTCGGCCAAACGAACTTGGCGCTCATTAGGACACTCTTGGGCTCCATGCTTCAAAGAACCACATTCTTCACAAGCTCTCGAGTTTTGTTGGAGATGACCCATCTTCCTCCTCATCTTGTTCAATTCATCCTCTAGAAATTGGATCTTCACATCTTTATCCACCTCTTCACTTTTTGGGTCGTAAAGCCTCTTTGCACCATCTCCTTGGACTCTTACCTCCTTGTTCCCTTGACTCACTCCATACATGGCTTCGTAATCGGAGAGCTTGTCTAGCAACTCCCACGCTTGCTCCGGTGGCAAGTCAATGAACCTACAATCGGTGTGAAGGTTCAATTTATCCTTGGTGGCGGGGTTGATTCCTTGGAAAAATATGTCTTGAAGGACATAAGGTTGTTGCCCATGCGTTGGACATTGCCTTAACATTTCCTTGAACCGATCCCAAGCCTCGAAGAGTGGCTCGTGGGCTCCTTGTTGAAAGCTCGCTATCTTCCTTCTAAGCTCCGTCGTCTTGGTGGGCGGAAAGAACTTCATCAAGAATGCTTCATTGAGAGCCCTCCATGATGTGATGGAACGAGGTGCTTGGCTCTCCAACCAATGCAATGCCTTGCCTCCCAACGACCACTTGAAGGCTTTGAGTAGCACGTACTCAAGGGTCTCATCATCCGTCGAGATGGTCTCACATAGATCCTTGAATTGCTTCACATGCTCGATCGGGCACTCATTTGGTCTCCCTTGAAATTGATCTCTCTTGATGAGTGAGATAAATTGAGTTTTGATCTCAAAATTCTTTGACACCTCCGGCAAGTCGATGGCCGGTTCCGGCACCTTCAACTCCGGATGCATGTATTGTCTTGCATTCCGGGGTTGGGTGTTGATTTGAGCCTCCAATCTCATCCTTTGCTCACGCTCTCTTCTAGCCTCGGCATCTCGGTTCGCCATCTTAAGTTGCATTCGAGCCCTGTCAGCTCTCATCCTTTCGACCTCCTCATCACGAGCTTGGTCCGCCATTCTCTTTTTCTTTCGAGCTTGTTTGATGATGCTTTCCGGATCACACACAAAGTCGAACTCAAGTGTTCCTCGGGTGGAACGAGCTCGCATACACCTACAACCAAAGACACAAACAAAACCGAATCAAAACAAACAAGGGGCTTGGGCTAGTCCCTCACCCAAATCACTACCAATCAAAGACTCAATAAAAGATGGGTACCTCAAACAAGTAGAACTCCCCGGCAACGGCGCCAAAATTCTGGTCGGGGTCTCGTCCGGATCGGATGATATCAAAATTTAAATTTATAAACCGAACCCCAATTGTAGTAAAAGAGGTAGGGTGTCGAACACACGGGAGTTCATGCGTTGAGAGTATCTAAAAGACTAAAAAAAGGTAAAAGAAAGGTAAAAACGAGGAAAATTAAAGAGAACACCTCGGACCGACACTGGTCACTTCGGTCCGAGGGTGGATCGAGGTTGATTTGGCCGGGACCGCTAACACAACGTCGGGCCCGATGTACTGGGTAACTCGATTAGGCAAATTTGGTAGATCGGTCTTGGGTTTTTGGGTTCCTTCCCTAACTAGACTTGGATAATTCCACCCCAATTCAGCCAATAAGTGTTGATCCTTGTGAGATCGAGGTTACTAGCCTTCGATCCCTCCACTCTACACTTCGACCCAAGGGAGTTTCCACTCGCCTTCGATGCTAGGTCTAGTGATGAGTTCGAGATTGCTCCCGCTTACTCTTACCAATCACAAGCCCTAGGTCCCTTGTTTCCACAAGAGAATTGAAGCTCAATGTAGAGAGGATTCCTAGATCAAGCACTTAAGGCTATGGAATTGGGGGTTCCTACCCAATCCTAACTAGGGGTTTCCCCCATAGCCCAAGACTATGGAATCTACTCCATCAAGTAAGAGTAAAAAGCAATCAAATGGCAGAGCAAGCAAATCTCAATCATCAAACTCAAATCAAGGCTCAATTGCATTCAAATCCAAAAGGGTTCACAGTATCCAAGTCTTAATTCTACTAAACCAAAGCAAATCAAGTTCAAAACTCACTAAGCTCCTCTCTAGCTCCACCGATCTCTCTCTCTTCTCCTCCTTCCTTCTTCTCCTTGCTCTCCAAGTCTTCCTTGAGCTTTTGAGAGTGATTTTTGTGTGTGTGTGATTGATCTCCCCTAATGCTCTCTAATCACCTCTAATTATCCTTTTCTCTTGATTGGGGACCAAGGAATTCCAAATTAAAAAGAAGGGCAAAATTGGAAGATCCCAACATTTTGCCTTGGAGCCCAATCCTTCCTTTTGCCGACTCGGACCGACGCGGGCAGACATCGGGCCCGACGTTGGGAACGTCGGTCCTATGCTCTGGTGCTCGAACTCGGGCCCGACTTGGTAGTACGCCGATCCTGGGTCTCAGTCCTTCTTCTCTTCTTGGTTTTCCTTGAGTTCCTCTTCATTCTTTGCATGGCTCTTCCGCTCCTTAGCTCCCTTGCTTGGCTCCTTCTTATAAACTTCTCCAAAACGTCCTCAAACGTGCCATTTTATCTACAAAACACAACAAACTCGCATAGTCTCCGAATCTTGTAGAAAAACGGGAACTAAGCTAAAAAGGGACGAAACTAACAAAGAAAGGAATGAAAAACACTTATTTACAAGAGAAATTAACTAATAAAACACTGCCAAAATGAGAGACGTCAGTAGGTTGGATCGAGATGTTATAGACGATAGGATTTGGATCTATAGAGTGCATAAGAACAAATACAGGACGTTGGATCGAGATGTTACGATAGGATTTGCATCCAAAATAACAAAAATAGGGAAAATAAAATAAAATCCAAAATAGGTTGATTTGCATCCAAAATAACGTGATTTAGTCCATGATTTGTAACTACCATATTTAGATTGTTTTTATTTTGGAAAACTCAGCATAAAACCAATATTCCTCTCATAATCACGATAATTTTTATTTTACACTATGCAAATTGGGAGATTTTTGTTGTTCAACTGTAAGAATATTCAAAAGAGTGCCTAATTCAATCAGAATTTTAGTATATACTATCGTCATCGAAATTATGACAACAGATTACTTTGTATATAATATATTCATTTTGTATATATTTGATTTGTAAAAGTATATGTTGTAAATTTACGTGTTAATTATTTAGATGACCTAATCATACAGATCCTTTGTATATATATACATATATACCTTAATATAGTATATAACTTATTGATAAATGTATATACAATATTGATATAAGTGGATACTATTTTCACTATTGTATGTATAATTGATTAAAGCCTGTCTGTTACATGTACAGTTTGTATTAAGTATACATGAGTTGTACGTTATCACATATACAAATAATTGAAAGGTAATATACATGAGTCCTTTGTAAATTAATTTGAATTCTATGTCGAAGCACGAAAACATGTACAAATGTTGAACATATACACGATTGTTAGGTGTGTGTATCGTTATTAGTAATTTATATACCAATGATAAACGAATGAGTATGATGTATATATCTTGATCTCTGTATACAATAAGCATTATATAATATACAATTATTTTTGTTGAATATACATAACGAGTTATTTATTCTTAGATTTCTGTATAATTTGATTTCTGTATACTATAATTTCTATATACAGAGATTTGTAGCGGATATACAATTATTTGTATACAAATATACATTATTAATACATAATATATTATTTGGAACTAATATTTGTACAAAAACATATACGTGATTGAACAAACCATATACAGAATTGTATGAATTTATATACATATCTAGATCCATAAACTCTATGTTACATACACCTATGATCTATATACACTATGTGTATAGCTTTCCAAAATTAGTATACAACTTCTTGATTCATGTACATCGTATGAGTAATTCATTAACATGTACAAATTTTGATCATATACACGGTAGTTATGTGTGTGTAGTGTTTTTAATGATTTATATACCAATGATAAACAAATGAGTATGATGTCTGTAATTTTATGTATGTATACATGAATTATTATGTTATATACAATTATTAGTATTGAATGTGCATAACGTGTTATGTACTCTTAAATTTTTTTATTACCACATGATATCTAATTTGAGAATATGAGTTGTAATACAATTTCAGAGTTCTTGGAAGATGAATTCAATTATTCAAATGAAGAGAATTTATACACATCAGTTGACGATGATGATGCTGGAGATGAAAATGGAGATGAATTAGTAGATGAGGAGTTAGTGTATGGGTTAGATTGTGTACATACTGAAGAAGATGACGATAACAACATGTGGATACCTCGATGTCCAAAAGAATTCATACCATCGAAAGATATGATATTCAACATGGTTGGTGATGTTAGAGAATTCTTTCGTGAGTATGTCAAACGATCTGGATTTGATGCTAAAGCAGGAAGCAGTAGAAAGTTGAACAGAACCAGTGTTTGAGAAATATTGTTGCACAAGGGAAGGTTGGAATCCATCGGATAATGGATCAGGTGTACGTAATACTTCTTCTAACAAATTTTTTTGTGAAGCATGCTTCGTGATTAAAATAACGTTAGATGGCTTATATACAATTCATTGTTTTGAAGAACACCATAATCATGAGTTGATTCTGCATTATGCCCGCCATTTTTTAAAAGCAAATAGATAGTTAAACATTGGGCACCAAAAGTTTATGCTGAGTTGTGCAAAGGCAAATTTAGGTTCCGTCAAGTCCTACAAGATTCTAAAAGAGCTGGTGGGTGGATACTGTCATGTTGGAGCGATGTAGTCCGATTTCAAGAATTTCAAGCGTGATCTTATGTCTTATATATATGTTGCTGATGCTCATATGGTGATAGATAGATTCAAGAAGAAAAAGGATTTGTGTAGTTCTTTTTGCATCAAGGCAGCTGAAAAGGTTATTTTGGTGTGATCCAATAGCGAAAAGAAATTATGCAACTTTTGGCAATGTGGTTTCATTTGATTCTTCTTATCGGATGAATATGTAAGATATGTACAATATTTTATATCTTCTTATACATTTAACTTAATGTATAAATATATTTTTTTATGTGTGCATGTATTGTATGGTTTTTGCTCTCTTCACAGGGATGGACAATCACAAGAAAAGTGTCACATTTGCATGTGGATTACTCATGAAGGAAGATGTTGAGTCATATACGTGGTTATTCGAAAGTTTCAGAGTGCAATGGAACAAAGGGATCCAACTATTCTGGTAACTGATCAAGATCCGGCAATGAAAATTGCAATTGGAAAGGTTTCTACATTGTTCATTAAAACTTAAATTATATATCATGCTTTGCATATGTATATACTATGTTTTTGTATACGATGGTTTAGTTAATGTATAATCACATTTATGTTCGATATTACAATTGTTGAATAGTTTATTATGTATATATAGTATCAAAGTATGTATACGTTTTGAAAACCACATCTATTTTCGGTATTATAATTTTTGACTACTTTATTATATATATATAATATCCAATTATGTATACCTTTTGATAATGATTGTATATTTCACAGGTTTATCCGAAGACGAGACACAAATTGTGTATGTGGCATATAATGGAGAAGGTGTTAGTAAAGGTGGGATCGAAAAAAAATCAATTCTGGCAGTTTCAAATCACCATTCGGGTCGTTGGTTTGGTCTCACAACCTAACAATAAGTGAGTTTGAGGAGGGATGGAAGACATTCATAAGCGATTATAAACTTGGTAAGAAACTAAGAACCAGTGGTTTGCAGACATGTACGCTCTTAGAACATCTTGGATATCTGCATACTTCAGAGAAACACAACAAGGTGGATTAATTAGAACAACATCAATCTCTAAATCACATTGTAGATTTTTTGGAAGGTATTCAAGTAGTAAATTCAGTCTTGTTGAGTTGATGTAGTTGTATGCTATGATGGATAGCCAGCAACATGTACAGCTCAAGAATGATGTTGAATTCGAGACAAAACAACCGGAATTTAAAACTCCGCTTGGTATCGAAAGGCATGCAGTTGAGGGTGATGACTGAATTTTAAGAAGAGATATATGCCTCGTGTTTTTATTGCAATGTCAAGTCTGAGACACAAGGTATTACTTAATCAAACCCAATACACGTGTCATTTACAAGAATTATACATTTAACTATTTTCAATCATTACTTCTGAAACATGAAATGGTTGTACAGGTGTTGATGTAACATACTACACAATACTCAAGGGTCGCGATGAGCTCTTCAATGTAGAGTACCACGTAACTGATGAACTAACCAAGTGTGATTGCTTAATGTTCAACAAAGTTGGTATTTCTTACAGACATATATTCACCGCCCTTAAATCATTGGGGAAAGAAAAGATTCCAAATTCTGTGATGCTACCACGTTGGATAAAGGGTGCCGCAAGGAGGGTTAATGGGCCAGGTTTAGATGATGTGTTAAAACAAAGTAGTATACAGGAGAACAATCAAGCTTTAGTAGGGCAAGTGTGGTATGTTGTGTTAAATTGTATTGGGTTAGCACAAGATGACAAAGCCATGTTGGCACATATGTTGAGTAAGTTGGTTGAAATCTAGAATACATACAAATCAGGAAAGAGCATTTCTGATATAGATGCAACTACATTGGATAAAATGATTGAGAATTTTGCAGGTATATACATGATTATATGTAATATATACGAGTTATGTATATTATCTATACATTAAATAGTCTACGTGTGCGAAGTAGTTGAATATGATAAACTTATAATATTGTAGGTGTTTCAAGACCTAAAGAAATTGTTGTCATGCCTCCTTCAAAGGCTAAAAACAAGGGCAGCGAGACAATTGGTAAGAGGATACATGGTGGAAAAGAAGATGCAACTGAAAAGCAAGGGAAAAAGGCAAAATGAAGATGCAAAACATGTGGAGAATACGCGGGACATGATAATAGAAATTGCAAAATGAATAAGCCACTATTTGATTCTAATTCTAACTAGCATTTACAATTGAAATTAATGTATTGTATGACAACATTTTGTTAATGTGATAGGTTCATTTTAATTCAGATGGATATGACTTGTCCACCATCGACAATTATGACTCACTTGATGTCAATACATCACTTACTGATGAGTATACATATGTTAATTCATACAACCAATTCAGCCGAAACGGTATATTGCATAGTAAACCATTACGAAAACGATACACGTCATGAAATATAGTGTGTATATATAACATCCCATAATGTATATACAGAATTATGATATGTATATATAGTTAATAATTTGTACAAGACGTGTATGTATATCCAATAATGGTCATATACATAATGACATGTTCCGTGTACATAATTCATATTTGAATATACTTGAATGTCATCCTTAAATTTTGTGGCATCCGTATGTTATTTGGTATATACATGAAATCAAATGATGTATACATAATCATACATTATGTATACTGGTCATTATGTCTTAAAACACGTTGAGGTGTTATATCAAGACCAAACTTGAATAACGTGGAATGTCTACACTTATAAACAAGTGTCTGAAAACAGAACTAAAAAATAGGGATGTTCAATAATTGAGTGTATCAATGCTAAAATCATAAAAAACTTCAGTTGTTCAAAGGTCTATTTCTTTGCTTTGTTCACTCTCTTATTCTTGTCATTTCGCCACTTCATCTTCCATATAGTTGCATCCATCCCCTCATATATACTAGCACGTGCATCGATATACATGTCTCGCATTTACTTAACAAACATGCTAGTCTGTGTATAAAGGCATTGTACATCATTATATTCGTTTGTAAATAATAAATTTATTTCTTTAAAATTCAATGACATGTCCATAATCACTTAAAACAACATTACATACCAATGTAGGGACGACACCACCATATTTGCCATTTGGGTAATCATCTCCCGAAGACGAATTGTCTATGATCTCAATAGACTCGTTCATGAAGTTATAGCAAACTGTGTAGTAATGGTTGTGACAAGAATGGGGAAGAAGACTTAGTTTTTTCATGTAAGTTAAAATGGAACACATCAGAAATATGTATATATGTGTAGAATAAGTAAAAGTACAATATTGATATGATGAAGGATGCTTGCAAGATCTGCATCGACGAGTGTAACGCTTGTGTATTCAAAGGACAACACCGTGTCCATTCCTTCTTTGAACTCAATATATGAATCTTGAAACTCTTTGTCACCACAATTGACTATAGGATACAACTGCAATGAAATTAACAAATAACTTGGAAAGGTAAAAGTCTACACATTGTTATAATGTATATACATGGGAAATTGAAGTATATATCTGATCAAGACTTGTATATTGTAATATGATACTCACAGTTGTCGATGGATATACAAATAGCCTATTAGGCGATGATGAACACCTTTTGCCTTCACCTTTGTTCAAGAGGGTACACCACAAGTCGATTATTGAAATGGTCACAAGTTGGTTGAGGCCCATGAGGGATTTGAAGTCTTCTCCATAATATGGTATGCCATTGTTGTAGAATAAATTAATATAACATATATTCAATGCAAATAGAATTATATACTTACTCATCCGCACACTTTGCGCCTAAGTAACCAATTAAATAATTTTGTTTTGTGTTTGGCATCCCAATAGGATCTATGATTCTCTCCAAAAATGGGCTTTTTTCAAGATCGGATGGTTTTGATACCCTCTTACCCATAGCTCTAGCTATATGCATCGGGGTAATTAAATCATGAGAGTCGTCTGTTCCTTGTAGATATAAGATGTATATATAATATAATATATTAATTAAATGAACGTAACGTGGAAATATAAACTCATATAGAAGAAAAAATTACACCCATTTATAAAATGGAAAATTGAGTATATACGCTACTGTTAACTGTATATAGTAAACTTTGAAAAAATGTGAATGAATGTTTACAAGAATATAAACGTACACTAACATAAATGTATATGTTACGAATCAACTATGTATATATCAATATTGTTTATGTATATTTCAATATATGTATATACTAAAAAAGAATAAATAAGTATATATATCATTCTAACATGTATATATCCACGTGACTTGATATTTTTATACAATTTATGTACATATAAGCATGTTATGTATATGTCTGTTAAGAAATGTGTTTAATAAGACTAAAATAAAGTATAACCCTGCTGAGACGAATAATGAACTCAGATATTGAACCTATATGTTGGATCGTTAGTACTAAGGGACGTCCTTTACTTTGGTGAAGACGTCCTAAGGTCAGGCGTCCCTACGAGGAGTAGGACCGTCCTTGAGTATTGCAGCGGAAATAAAGTACTAAACAGGTAAGTAATGAACGCAATGAATTATAGAGGAACCACTCAAGACCAAGTAGTCCTTGAGTGTAAACCTCTACCTCCTTGGAGGATTTTTGAATACTTCTTCCTTTATATTGAACGTTCTTACAGTTGTACTGGCGAGTCTTTACAGTTCTCTGACACTTAGCTTTTCCCTAAGTTCACTTGTAAAGAACTCCTTTAAGCCTACAACTAAAGCTTGTTCAATCTACTAAAGGACTCTATCCCTACGTTCTGCAGTACTTCGCAGAACTCTCTCTCTCTTTTTGGTTTTTCTGATTACAAACTGTTTTGTGGTTTGATTACAAGTCTCACTCGATCTAACACAAGTTCTAGCGCTGTTCTTGAGTTCTTGAGTTAGTTCTTCGTGTTCTTGAGTGAGCCGCTTTCTACTGATTCTCTCTGAATATTCCTGAAAGCGTTAACGTCACAATAAATGCCTTGGGGCTGTTTATAGGACTTGGGGAAGGGCGTCATTTCTCTGGGACGATCATGCCCTTCGAGGACGTGGCTACAGGATCTTCCTCCACGTAGTAGGGCGGTGATGAGGAAGCTTCCTGTATCCAGCTGTGTATGATGAACTCCGCTACAGGATCGGCCACGACGTGTTGATGAACTCTACAACAGGATCGTCCGCCACGTAGTGCTGGACTCCGCTACAGGATCGGTTTCCACGTGTCCTTGGATGATCAAACATTGTCGAGTGATGTCATCCTGTCGGCTAGTGAGTAAGGACTCCTTTCTTGCGTTCCTACTTGCTTGGGACTCCGTCCTTGTTCAAGTAGTCTCTAGCTGGTCCTTACTTCCTGGTAGCTAGCGTCCCTAAGCCTGAGGGACGCTCATACACACTTGTTGTCCTTTTGTCACTGGCGTTCCTGAACACTTGGACAATTTTATTAGAATCAAAGTGAGTTTGTCATATCAAAACTAAGGGACGGTTGTGTGGTACACTAACAAGTATGCAAGCGTTCTTGATAGCGTCCCAACAATTTCCCCCTTTTTGATGATGACAAATTCTTCAGCAAAATAGTTTTGGCGTTTGAACTTAGCATGCATGAAAACATAAAGGCGTCCTCTAACACTTCGAGAAATTCCATTTAGCACAGGTTTTCTTTTTTTTTTTGATTCTCTAACTTTTGGATTTTAAGGAGAGAAAAGCGTCCTAGAAATGTTTTCTAAGCGACTTCTTTTATTCTAGCATGGGCGTTCCTTAGACCTTTCACTTAATAGTTCCCCCTTAACACTTGCTTATTCTAGATAACTAATTATAGCGCATCTCTGCAAAACTACACTTCCCCCTTTTGGCATCATCGAAAAGGATAACAAGTGATAGGGACGTTAGCACAAACACACAACTAAAGGCAGTGGAACGCTTAAACAAGCACATGGACACAAACAACGGATTGCCATTCAAATAGAATAAAGAGTACGGTTATTACAAACCAAGATCATAGTGTTTGAAACTCAAAAGAAGCAAAAGCAAAATAGTGGGGGATGAAAGGGGTGGACGGCAATCACTGAGAACGGCGTTGGTCTTGATAAAACTTGAGCAGTTTTTCATTAAGTTCAGCAGCCTTGGAGAATGCAGAGGACAAGTCCTTCAGAGCTGAGAAGATGAGGCACTAGTTGTCCGTGATCGCACCCATGAGTTCTGTAGGAGGGTGTTGAGTAATATTTGCTGGGGCAGAGCGGGGCATAGGACCTGAACTAGACGAGGAAGCGTCCATAGGAGTAGCTGGAGGAGGAGAAGAAGCCATAAGTGCTTGATCAAGAGCGGCAAAGTTTAGGGCTGGCTCTTCTTCTTGAGTGAACTCCTGAGACATAGAAGCGAGCCTTTCTTCTTCTGCTTCAGCGGCCAAGCGTTCTTCCTCAGCCTTCTTTCTAGCTTCCTCAGCCTCAGCTTCTTGATGTTTGATCACAGAAGGCAACTCTTCATTATGCCTTATCTCGACAAGTCCCTTCTTTGCGTTCCGCTTCAAGCCAAGTTCTTCTGAAGGAGCGCTTTCATCATAGGCGTTCTGAGACATGAGGATGAGCTTAACAAGGCCTGGGTACGGCAAGGCATGGCGCTTCCTCCCACACTTAGCCATGTGTTGCATAGCAATTCTGGCTAGATTGATGGGGCGGCGTTCAAGAAGAGCGTCAATGAGAATGATATCATGCGTCTGAACGATTGACCTCTTCTCCTGCCTAGGAAGGACGGCGCGACATATAAAGTAATGAGCGATGGCGCCTACCTTGCTCAATACGTGATCAACCCTGTCCAGTCCCATTGGCCTTTTGCCCTGAAAAACGTGTTCAACCAGGGGCAGTTCCTCATCAGTTGTCTCGAACCCGCCTTCCGGAAGAGTGCTTAGCGCGTTGGACGGGGGCTTTTGGGAACTAAGGCCCATGAAGGCGCGGACCTGGCGTTCATTCACTGATGCTTTCACACCATCTATTTTGAAGTGGAGAGAGCCATCTTTCGGTTTGTAGCGTAGGTCTCTGTAGAACGCCTTGACCTGTTCTTTATCAACATTTGCCGGCGCCGGTCCAACGTTCAGCCATCCCTGAAATCTCAGAAGCTCGAGGAACTCCTGGACTTTGTCATCTTGGAAGGATGCGAGCCATTCCTCAGAATATATCAGGGGACTGAGAACTTTGACTGGGGCACCATCTGGTTTGCGTTTGCGCTTGCCCTTGGGGGACTCTGAATCCTCGTCGTCAGAAGAACTGTGCTCATCGGAGTCCTCTGACTCTTCATTATTGGCGTCCTGGCCAACAACGTCCTCTGTGCCTTGTGTATTTTCATTATTACCACCAACTGTGGCTTGATCTGCACCAGAAGGATTCTGACCTTGGGACGTGCCCTCAGCGTCTTGAGCCTCTGATGGATTTTCTGTTTGTGGCTCAGCGTCCGCAGGGACTTGGTTGGATTCTGTTTGGATTGTGGGGGAGGGGTTTTCTTGTGGAGTTGGGAGGGGATTTAGGAGAGGGAGGGATTGGTTGTAGGGGGGGACCTCTTGAGCATCACGCTCGAGCTCCTCAGATAAGGTGGTCTCGGCGTCCTTTTGAGCGACCTGGTGCTCACCAGCGTCCTCAGTCACTTGGTCCTCAGCTAGAGCATTCTCGACTCCTTCAGCCTCGTCATCAGAGTCCCCAACTACATCGATGAACGGGGAGACCTTACCAGCAACTTCTTGAGGCGTTCCTCTTTGGGTCTCAGATGAGCTAGAAGAGGAGGAGGAGGAGGAGGAGAGAATGTGCTCAACTGGAAGTGCAGCAGCATCCTTGGTGAGCAAAACCTTAGGCTTTTCACCAGCCTTCCTTCGGCGAAAAGTGTGCTCAAGCGTTGAACGCTTCTCTGCCTCATCCGGTCCACTTTCAGAAGAAGGACAACGGGACTTGGGCGTCTCGGTGTCCTTAGGTGGGGATATGTGGGCTGGAGCGGATGAGAAATTTGCAAGGTTTAGGGGAGAGTAAGGTTTTGGAGGAAAAGGAATGAGGGCATTGTTTCGTGAAGGTTGAGGGGACGGTGGGGGAGTGGGGAGTTGGACTATAGAGATGGGTTGAGGAGGTGGAGTGGATTCCTTAGAGAGGTTGGAGGGCCGTTTTGTGGAGCTGGGCCTTTTGGAGAGGGTTTTTGAGGAGGGGACGCTGAAAGTTTTGGCCTTTTTGAGGGGCCTGGGATCATGGGTTTTCTTGGAGCGTCCCTCCTTGATGTGAGAAGGGAACTTGTCCACTATTTGCGTTGGGTTTGAGGAGGTGAATGGTTGGGAAGATTTTGATAGAGGGGAAGCAGGGGCTGGACGTTTGAGCAAATTTTTGGTTGTGACTGTAGGGACTTGAGGTGGTGGGGGAGAGGGACTTGGCACACGGTTTTTTAGCATTTTGTAGGCCAAAGAGTCCCTAGGGTACATGGGGAAATCGGGGAGGATGGCATTGTGTAGGTCGGGGATTAGATCAAGTAAAGGACCGAGATTCTCACCTCTAAACTGTGAGAAGAAGAGAACGTCGTCCATCCGTCCTGGCAAGTCCTTGTAGTTGGTGTTGTGAAGGCCTTGAATGACGAACCGTTCGATGAACCGTTCATAGTTCTTTGTTTTGACTTCAACATTCTTTACGTCAGGTTTTTCCATGCGTTCCCTTATCAAGTTGTAAAGGGTTTTAGGCTTCCTATTGATGAAGTCCACCAACAATTCATTGAGAACGATAGGCTTGGGCTTTTCAATATGGTGGGACTTCACCAATCGTCTTCGCTTCCCGCCGGTAGAAGATCCGGCCACGTTCAACTGTCTTTGAGACATCTTTCAGGTGAGATTTAGTGAGAGAAAGTTGCCGGAGTTCTAGAGAGAAGTCAGAGCAAATTTGAGAGCGAGGAAGTGGTTGAGCGCAATAAATTCTGAGAGCGACTGTTCTGGCCTTATATAGAGGAAGCGTTGGCACAAACGGTAATTACCACTGTTTTACTGTGCGACACGTGTCAAAACTTCCCCCTTAAGATTTGAGCAAAAGCAACGGTCACTGTTTACACTTTCAAAAGTTCAAATTTCTGACTTTTCAACTTCTTCTCAAAACTGAACTGGCGTCCTCTCTTACAAACACTGAGCGTTCTCTCATACTTAGCAAAAATATACCTCTTCAAGCAAACCAACAACCAATTTACCGTCCTTGTGATCACCTTTCGAACCAATTGAGAACAAAGCAAGTACGTCCCGTAAAAGAAAATATGAAGCTCATAGGACGCTTTTGCGGAGTTCTCGGCTAGGGTAAGCTTAGAGTTCCCATCATTTCGGCTTATAATGAGGGTTGGGTGATCGGGGATACTCTTTTCAAGACAAAATAGAGAAAATTTGAATGGCGTTCCAAAGTAGCAAACACATGAAGTTTTAGACTAGCGTCCTTGCAAATATGAATTCAATGCATAACAGTCCTTAAACACTTGGAATCTACAAGACATAGCCAATCATTGAGAGAATAGTAGAACGGGACTTGCTACTTAAAAGTTATCATCCCCAAGAGCAGCCTTAGATGCTCATAGGGACGTCTATCAAGCGCCTTAGTGAAAATATCAACTATTTGGTCTTCAGTCCTTACATGCTCCATACTAATGAGTCCTAGTTCAACATTATCACGCAAGAAATGATGCCTTATATGAATATGCTTTGTGCGTGAATGAAAAACAGGATTCTTAGAAATTTCAATAGCACTTGTGTTATCACAACGAATGGGAATAGTTTCAAGATTGATACCGTAGTCCTCTAGTTGATATTTGATCCAGATAACTTGTGAGCAGCACGAGGCAGCAGCAACGTACTCGGCTTCTGCGGTTGAAAGCGCCACAGAGTTCTGTTTCTTAGATCCCCAAGAGACTAGGCATGAACCAAGGAACTGTGTCATTCCTGAGGTGCTTTTCCTATCAATTACATGACCCGCATAATCAGCGTCCGAGTAGCCAACAAGCTTGAAGGACGTCTTCCTGGGGTACCAAAGGCAAAGATCATCGCGTCCTTTGAGGTAGCGAAAGATCCGCTTTACGTCTTGCATGTGGGACTCCTTTGGATTCGCCTGGAAGCGTGCACACAAGCAAACGGAAAACATAATGTCGGGACGACTTGCGGTCAAGTAAAGCAAAGAACCAATCATTCCCCTGTAAAGCTTTTGGTCAACGTCCTTTCCCTGTTCATCTGCGTAAAGACGCGAGTTTGGAGAACAAGGAGTTGCAACAGGTTTGGACGTGTTCATTCCGTACTTCTCAAGCATTTCACAGACATATTTTTGTTGGTGAATGCGCGTCCCTTCCTTGAGTTGATTGATTTGAAGTCCCAAGAAGAAATTGAGTTCTCTAATGAGGGACATCTCAAACTCACTACTCATTAAGGACTTGAACTCATCTACAAGCTTCATGTTAGTACTACCAAAGACTATATCATCAACATAAACTTGGGCAATTAAAATGTCCTTGTGAACTTTCTTTATGAACAGAGTTTTATCAATTGAACCTCTAGTGTACCCATGAGACAAAAGAAAGGACGCAAACCTGTCGTACCATGCACGAGGGGCTTGCTTGAGTCCATAAAGCGCTTTGTCCAAGTAGTACACATGATCTGGGTGAGAGGCATCCTCGAAGCCAGGCGGCTGAGCAACATACACTTCCTCCTTTAGCTTTCCATTGAGAAAGGCAGTCTTGACGTCCATCTGAAATAACTTGAATCCTTTGTGAGCGGCGAAGGCAATAAGCAGACGAACGGCTTCAATTCTAGCAACAGGAGCAAAGGTCTCATCATAGTCTATGCCTTCCTCTTGCTTGAATCCTTGAGCCACCAGTCTTGCCTTGTTCCTTGACACACGTCCACTCTCATCAAGCTTATTTCTGAACACCCATCGCGTCCCTATGATATTTTTGCATTTGGGACGTGGGACGAGAGTCCAAACTTTGTTCCTTTCAAACTGATTGAGTTCTTCTTGCATCGCTTGTATCCAGTCAGCGTCCTGGAGTGCTTCTTTGATATTCTTTGGCTCCACCATAGAGACAAAGGCATTGAACGCACAGAAAGCTAAATTTGCATTCTTGGACTTGTTTGCAGCTGACCTTGTCTGAACTCCTTGAGAAGGATCTAAGACTATCTGAGAAGTTGGGTGATCCTTTGAAAAGCGGGACTCTCTTTGAAATAATTGAGCAAACCTTGGATCAATGTCTCCATCTGTATCATCACTGTTACTTTGATCAACGTTCTCAGTGTGTTCCCCCTCAGAGAGAGCGTCCACACCTTGGCGTTGCTCGCCTTGTTGACTTGATTCAGCCACATCTTGTTGAACTGGAGATTCACTACGAGAAGGAACTCCTTCAACAATGCTAGGAACGTCTATTGAGACTTCTTCAGGATTTGGAATAGCGTCCTTAGGAACATAGTATTTTCCAAAGAACCAAACATCAGCTTCGTCTTCAGAGTCGTCCTGCTGTTGTGAGGAGGAGCGTTCTTTCTTACTTGGTTTTTCTTTGTGAGAAACGCTCTCCTTGAACACAACATGAATGCTCTCCTCAAGCTTTAGAGTCCTTTTGTTGAAAACTCTATATGCTTTGCTGGTGAGAGAGTACCCAAGGAATATAGCTTCATCACTCCTTGCATCAAACTTTCCAAGGCTTTCTTTGTTGTTGTTGTGGACGAAACACTTGCATCCAAAAACTCTGAGATAGTCAATGCGAGGCTTCCTTCCATTCAACAACTTATAGGACGTCTTCTTCAGCAGAGGACGGATCATGGCACGATTGATAATGTAGCAAGCTGTGGCAATAGCTTCCGCCCAGAAGTATGTGGGAACGCTATTAGCCAAGAGCATAGTCCTTGCCATATCCTCCAGCGTCCTATTCTTTCTTTCCACAACTCCATTTTGTTGAGGAGTTCTTGGAGCGGAGAAGTTGTGCGAGACACCATGTTGATCACAGTAGGCCAGGAACTCTGAGTTCTGGAACTCCGTCTCATGGTCTGATCTTATGGCTTTGAGAGGCGTTCCAAGGGCAACTTCCACTTGTTTGATGAAGACTTTGAACGCATTGAAACAATCTGCTTTGGTTGCCAAGAAAAGAACCCAAGTGAATCGAGAAAAATCATCTACAAGAACGTAAATGTACCTCTTTCCACCATAGCTTAACGTCTTCATTGGTCCACAAAGATCCATATGGAGAAGTTCCAAAGGCTTCTTTGTGCTAACTTCATTTTTAGATTTGAAGGACGTTCTTGTTTGCTTCCCTTTGATACAGGCTTCACACTGTTCAACTTTCTCAGGATCAATTCGGGGAAGTCCTTTCACAAGATTTCTTTGATGCAGTTTGAGGATTGTGCTTGGTCCAACATGGCCAAGGCGGCGATGCCAGAGGTCAGCGTCCTCCTTTGAAGCAGATAGGCACAATTCTGATTTAGGCTTGAACTCCTGGTTGAAGATGTAGACATTGTTCTGGCGTACTCCCTTGAGAACGACTTTGTTGGACTTCTTGTTGATAACTAGACACTCCTTTGAGTCAAATGTGACTAGATTTTCACCTTGGTCACATATTTGGGAAACGCTAAGAAGATTGAAGCCAAGTCCTTCAACAAGACTGACATTTGATGCTTTGATGGACGGATTGAGAATAGCAGTTCCCGTCCCCTTGATCTTTCCCTTGCCCTTGTTGCCGAATGAGACAGTTCCTCCCGTGGCACTACTTTGGATAGAAGTGAGATGGATCTGGCTTCCTGTCATATGATTTGAGGCGCCACTATCAATGATCCATGGGCGTCCCCTCACTTCCACCTGCCAAAACAAAGTTAGTGTTTGGCGACCCAGGCAAAGTGTTTCTTACCTGGTTCGTTACAGAAGTAGAACTCTGGTTCTGGCATGTAGTCATTTATATTCACATCATTTGAAGTAGCATGCTTGCGGAAAGAGTTCTTAGAGCGTCTAGAACACCTAGGATTAGCTTTAGGGACGGACTTATCATTTTCAATATTAGTCCTAGCAGCTTTGCCACTTGCAATATCTTCTTTCAGTTTTTCACACTCAAATTTGAAGTGGTCTCCTTGTCCACAGTACCAACAAGTCCTATAGTACGTACCGAGGTAGTACTTCTTATTGGGACGTTGGATTTTGTTTTCTTTCATCTTTTGAGGATCATAAACTTTAGAACCTTCCCCTTTAGCAATTTTCTTGTATATCCTATGACTAGTGGAGTTAGTGTAGTAGTCCTCTTTTCCTATCTCTCCACTCTCTAGGACTCTAATTCTTTCAAGGAGATTCTTAGTTTTCTCTCTTTCAAGTT
This sequence comes from Polygonum maritimum, assembly GCA_963924305.1. NCBI lineage: Eukaryota > Viridiplantae > Streptophyta > Magnoliopsida > Caryophyllales > Polygonaceae > Polygonum > Polygonum maritimum. The sequence continues at coordinate 10,386,064 of OZ002730.1, read as the reverse complement.
CAAGTTCTAAAGTCTTGCTAGCCTCAAAATCGCTAGGGAGAGAGTTCTTAGTGTCAGATTCATAACCTAGACCTCTCTTAGCTGGGACGAAGACCATTGGTCTAACTTCTTCAACTATGGGACTCTTACCCATCATTTTCACTTCTTCCCTAAGTTTAGCGTTCTCAAGTTTGAGACACATGATTTCAGTTTTTAGGGACTTAGTTTCTTCACATGAGGACTCTAGTTGAATGGTCATAGAACTATAGTTTTCGCATTCAACCACAATATTTTCATTTTCAAGTTCAAGTTCATCCATTCTATGTTGCATGATAACACTTTCTTCCATGATTCTTCCAATAAGTTTAATGAGCTTGGATTTAGAACAATTTTCTAAGGAACTCATCATAGACTCACGGGTTACCTCATTTTCAGATTTCTAAGTGTCCTCCTCAACAACTGTGGCGTCCTCCATGGCCATTTACGCCACTTGCTCATCAGGTTCTTCATCATCATCATCAGAAGAGCTACCATTATCCCATGCAGATGCGAACGCTCCGATGAGTGCTTTTGTCTTCATTTCTTTTGAGGACATTCCCGTTGTACACTTTTTGGCAAAGTGTCCTTTCTTGTTACATTTATAACAAGTAAGTTCTTTCATCTCTGCCTCAGTATACTTGGGACTCTCCTTCTTGTAAGGCATCTTATGTTTGTTGAATTGTTTGTTTCTTTTGCCAAAAGAACGCATAACTTTGTTAAAGAGAACAAGTCCTTCCTCTTCTTCAAGCTGTTCCTTAGTCTTGCTTTCTTTCTCTTTCAAAGCTTGAACACGCATCCTTTCGCGGTTCTCATTCTTGTTGGCTTCCACCATTAAGGAGATTTCTTGTTGACGACGAATATAGTCAGCGTACTCTGGTGTTGTGGACGCCAAAGCAAGATCAGTTTGAGGATTCTTTCCAAGTTGAGCCATGTCAGAAATTCTTCTCTCTTCGTACTGCCTGAGCTTCCCATAGATTTCTTCCATATCTAGAGTTTTGTTGGCTGTATTCTCTTTGAACGTTGTTCTGTCAAAATTCCAGACTCCAGTTAATCCATCAATCACTACTTGAACTCTATTCCTCATGGAGATTTCTGTTTCTAGGATGTCCAAGTTCCTCATCTTGGTGACAAGGGCTTCAAAACGGTAAGAATAGTCATTGACCGTTTCGTTTGGAAGCATGCTAAAAGCATAGAACTCCTTCTTGATCTTTAGCTGAACGTCCTCCTTCATTTCAGTTGTTCCTACATGGAACTTCTCAAGAGCTTCCCACTGTTGTTTCGCTGTTGGCAAGTTGCTAACTCGAGTGGCTTCCCTTTCACATAGGGACGCTTGAAGGAAGCAAATAGCTTTTGCGTTGGTTTCCATCAACTTAAACTCGTCAGGACCCCACTCGTCCTCCTTATCAGCTTTGTCAGCGGGAACCTTGAGATCTCCCTTCATAATGACCTTCCAGCATTGATAATTTTGACTTCTGCAGAAATTTTCAAACCTTGTCTTCCAGCAGTTGAAGTTGCCGTCCGTCAGGCGCGGAGGCTTCTCAAAAGAGATTCCAATGGGTTCCATGTCCATCTTTACCTGCAACTCAGTAAGAATCTAGAGCGCCTACTCTGATACCAATTGTTGGATCGTTAGTACTAAGGGACGTCCTTTACTTTGGTGAAGACGTCCTAAGGTCAGGCGTCCCTACGAGGAGTAGGACCGTCCTTGAGTATTGCAGCGGAAATAAAGTACTAAACAGGTAAGTAATGAACGCAATGAATTATAGAGGAACCACTCAAGACCAAGTAGTCCTTGAGTGTAAACCTCTACCTCCCTGGAGGATTTTTGAATAGTTCTTCCTTTATATTGAACGTTCTTACAGTTGTACTGACGAGTCTTTACAGTTCTCTGACACTTAGCTTTTCCCTAAGTTCACTTGTAAAGAACTCCTTTAAGCCTACAACTAAAGCTTGTTCAATCTACTAAAGGACTCTTTCCCTACGTTCTGCAGTACTTCGCAGAACTCTCTCTCTCTTTTTGGTTTTTCTGATTACAAACTGTTTTGTGGTTTGATTACAAGTCTCACTCGATCTAACACAAGTTCTAGCGCTGTTCTTGAGTTAGTTCTTCGTGTTCTTGAGTGAGCCGCTTTCTATTGATTCTCTCTGAATATTCCTGAAAGCGTTCACGTCACAATAAATGCCTTGGGGCAATTTATAGGACTTGGGGAAGGGCGTCATTTCTCTGGGACGATCATGCCCTTCGAGGACGTGGCTACAGGATCTTCCTCCACGTAGTAGGGCGGTGATGAGGAAGCTTCCTGTATCCAGCTGTGTATGATGAACTCCGCTATAGGATCGGCCGCCACGTGTTGATGAACTCTGCAACAGGATCGTCCGCCACGTAGTGTTGGACTCCGCTACAGGATCGGTCTCCATGTGTCCTTGGATGATCAAACATTGTCGAATGATGTCATCCTGTCGGCTAGTGAGTAAGGACTCCTTTCTTGCGTTCCTACTTGCTTGGGACTCCGTCCTTGTTCAAGAAGTCTCTAGCTGGTCCTTACTTCCTGTTAGCTAGCGTCCCTAAGCCTGAGGGACGCTCATACACACTTGTTGTCCTTTTGTCACTGGCGTTCCTGAACACTTGGACAATTTTATTAGAATCAAAGTGAGTTTGTCATATCAAAACTAAGGGACGGTTGTGTGGTACACTAACAAGTACGCAAGCGTTCTTGATAGCGTCCCAACACTATATAAGTTGGTAAAATCGTTCAACAATCAATCTAAGATTCATTACTTAAAAGGTTTCGTATACAAGACACATAGTTGTAATTAAGTGGCGATTACATACGGTTTACCTTGGAATATGAAATAACATGTTAAAGTTGATTACAACTTATAGTCATATTCTTTTCAGCCCAAAAAACAGAAACTTTCATGTCCATTACTTCTTAATTATTTGGCTTCTCTTGACGCTTACTGATTTTTTATTAGCGACTTTGACTGTTTTGGATTCCTTTCTCTTATCCTTGAAAGGAGCAGTTGCGACCTCGGGTGGTTTCTTAATTTGGGTCTTCTTCCAACTTTTCGGCAACGGTGTCCTCCTTGGTTGTTGGGTTGTCTTTGCTAGTCACCACATCTTGAAAAATGTTCTCAACGATATGATGCACCTGTACACATGAACAATATAAAACTACATCAGAATATTTGCAATTAAATCCGTGAGTTTATGCATCCATGGTTGAAACATACATCAACATCATCGTGTTGAGCATCCTATTGCATAACCTGGTCGGCCACATTGATTCCCTCTACACGAGAGGAAGTGTTTTGTGTATACAAAAAAGCGTAAAACATTGTTAATTTTTAATAAGCTCTAAGGTTTCAAATGACAGATTGATGTATATGCTATTTAATTGTTGATATACCCCATTAGTTTTATCATGCAAACTCGTCTCACCAACATTGACAAGTAAAAGAAAGTCATTCAAAATCCTCCTCGGAGGTAGAGGTTTACCAGTATAGACTAGTTGGTCTAAGTGGGGTTCTTCTATAAATCCCTACGCCGTCCTTACTTGTCTTTTCTGCAATTATTATTTCATTTAAGTATTCCGCTGCACAAGATGTCGTCCCTTAAAGCATCCTTATCTATTCCTAACTATTCATGATCCAACATATGTGAATCCACAAAATGTCTTGTCCAAGTGGACACTGTCCTGTCCAAGTAGACGATGTCATATCCAAGTGACCCGAGGGTTGTAGGACGAAGCCACACGCGTACCGCCATAACTGACCAATTAGCAAGCGACACGAGTACATTGTCCCTTCCGTCCCACATCGAAGCAGTCACTAAGTCTGACGCAGGGGTTTTAGTATAAATAGCGAGTATATGCTATGGGAGAGATATCGAAAAACTTGAGCCAAAGATTACTCTTGATCAAGAACTCAATTCTTTGAAATAGTGATAAGAGCACCTAGAACGCGATGCAGGTCCAAAAACTTGTAACCTCAATAGCTAAAGCTCCAAAAGTTAGTTCTGTTCCAAAATATTTTGCGAACAACACGCTGTTTCCCTAAAAGACCCAATCTTGTTATAAAGCCTTGCCTTGAGTTAAAAACCACTCTTTTTTGTTTCTCGTGTATTTCTCTTTTTGCGTTTCAACAAACATATGTATTTAATTTTTATTTTCAAATGAATTTCAAATAGACAAATTTAAATATAAATATGTACTCTTAAACTTATTTTTTTCACATATTATTAATTAGCATCAATCTCCAAATATAAATAACATTGTTGCCTAAAAAATTATATCATTATCTTAAACAAACGAAATGCTCTATTTACTCAACAATCTAAGTCAATCATATTCCATATTAAAAAATTTCTTATTAAAAAACCAAATAAATAAAATATAAATATAAATAAATATAATACAATTGTGACCTTTTAAACAGCCAAAATTATAATAGGTCCACCATACATTAAATCAACTATAATTTTTCTGAATAAATATATGGTGGCGCCTTTCAGAAGAGAATGACCAGAGTTTGAAAGAGAGGATCTTCGAGGAAGCCGACGCTAAAGAGGCCTGGTAAGAAAAGAGGGGCGTAAACGAGATGTGGGGTAAGATGGTAGAATGCATTCGTAGAGCAGCGTGTGGTGTGTTGGGTATGTTGAGAGGCGGATCTTGGAATAGGAGGTCAATCTCTTGGTGGAGCAAAGAGGTGCAAGAGAAGGTTAGGAGCAAGCAGCTAGCTTTTAGAGTGTGGGTGCGGAGCAATGACTCAAACAAGGAGGCGAGAGCAATAGAGTACAGATCAGCGAAGACAACAGTAGTGAGTGCAAAGGAGAAAGCGTTCGAGAGCCTCTACAAGTCACTCGATGAAAAGGGAGCAGAGAGAGAGTCTTTTATAGGCTTGCGAGATAAAGGGATAGTATGTGCTCGGATTTGGGCAAGGTACGTTGAATCAAAGATGAAATTGAGAACATGCTTGTAAATGATGTAGATATCAGACAACGGTGGGAGAGGTACTTCTGCGGTCTTCTAAATGAGGGTTGTGAGTTGACAGAGAGGCTTCAGGTCGCAGGAAAACAAGACAGTGGTATTCTCTTCAGACAATTTTCTAGTGTAGAAATCAGTGAAGTGATCCACCATATGGGCAGAAAAAGCTTAGAGAAACGAGATTGCATTGGTTTGGCCATGTTCAGAGGCGGAACCCAGATCCCAAAATGAGGTGATGCGAGCGTTTGGATTTGGAAGCTTTCAAGAGGAGTAGAGGTCGCCCGAAGAAGCGTTGGTTGGACAACATCAAGCAGGATGTCGTCTTGTTAGGGATTTCAGAGGATTTGGCTCAGAGCAGGGAGAGTTGGAGGGAGAAGATCAGAGTGGTAGACTGCTATCCAGCTGGGTGGTGGAACGGGTTTCTCTTGTGGAGTCCGACGGTTCTTGCCTTGTCGGCGAGTTTTTGTCAATTTGGTTTTTATTTTTCTTTTTTTAGATAGAGCTTTTAGGTGGTTTAGTTCGTCCTTTTGGGTTGTATTGAGCGTATTTCATCTAGGTCTGAGATACACCCATCCTGACCCCCCAGATTCTACTTTTGCGGGATTTACCTAGGTAAATGTTGTTATTGTTGTTGCTGTTGTTGTTATTCGTATATTATAATATTATTTCTTTATATTTTAACTCTTTAATATATAAAGTTCTAATATTTGCGTAGACAAAATTACGATAATTATTTGTCTAAATCATTTATGTATTAAATTCGATTGTGTCCGTATTTTATATTAAATTATACTCTTATCAACTATTTGATTTGTTTTAACTTAAAATTAACCATAATTCCAAAAATTAAACTAAAGTTTGAATCAAGTGAAAAAAATTAAATCCAAATACATACAATTATACCATTATAGGAAGAGGTTGATTACGGTGAAAACTTTTCTTATTCTGTAAACTGAAAACGTGAACAAAGTACATAAATATGTCAACAATAAGAATATATATGTGAATAGATTCTACTGTTATTAAGATCGTATTTATACATGTAATGACACAATTTCTCAATATCATTTGTTATGGACCGGATTACTACACATTAATATAGCTAAAAATATGGGAGATTGAAAATGGGGCCCAAAAAGTACCACTTGAATCCTATGAAATGGGTTTCTATTAGGTCCTGATTTATACAACAACCTGGATGGTTTTAGTATTAGGATCCAAGTTAGATCATGGATGCTCAGAACCTATGAGATTTTAAGAACCTGTAGACCAACGCGAGTATATAGTCTCTTATGAGGATATGCACATGGAATAGTCGGGGAATGGGTTGTAAATCCTTCTAGGCGGAGGTCAACGCATTCTTAGAAAGAATAAATATAATGGCTATAATGGAGACTAAAACCGATAAAGTACCTGATGACCGTGATGTCTCTCATTTTGGTGGTGTTTTAGTAGTTAATTTCTCTTGTAAAAAAGTGTCTTTTGTTCCTTTCTTTGTTAGTTTTCTCCCTTTTAGCTTAGATTCCGATTTTCCATGAGATTCGGAGACTATGCGGATTTGTTGTGTTTTGTAGGTGAATTGGCACGTTTTGAGGACGTTTGGAAGGAGTTTCTAAGGAGGGGCAAAGCTTGAGAGCAAAGGAGCGGAAGAGCCAAGCAAGGAACGAAGAGGAACTCAAGGAAAACCAAGAAGAGAAGAGGATCGAGGCCCCGGAACGACGTACCAGCAAGTCGGGCCCGAGTTGGCACCATGGAGGCTCGGACCGAGGTTGACAACGTCGGGCCCGAGGTATGTCCGTGTCGGTCCAAGTCGGCTAAGTGAGGATTGGGCTCCAAGGCACATAATTGTGATCTACCACTTTTGCCCTTCTGCTATTTTTGGAAATCCTTGGTCCCTAATTAAAAGGGGGAAGACAATTAGAGAGGGGAGGAGGCGAAGACACACATCTAATCACTCTCAAAGGCTCAAGGAAGACATGGAGAGCAAGGAGAAGGAAGGAAGAGGAGAAGAAGAGAGAAATCGGTGGAGCTTAGGGAGGATTAGTGAGTTTTGAACTTGTTTTGTTTGTGTTTAGTTGATTTGAGATTTGGATCTTGTGAACCTCTTTGATTTGAATGCAATTTAGCTTTGATTTGAGTTGGATGATTGAGATTTGCTTGCTTTGTCTATTGATTGCTTTTTACTCTTACTTCATGGAGTAGATTCCATAGTCTTGGGCTATGGGGGAAACCCCTAGCTAGGATTGAGTGAGAACCCCCAATTCCATAGCCTTGAGTGCTTGATCTATGAATCCTCTCTACATTGAGCTTCAATTCTCTTGTGAGAACAAGGGATCAAGGGCTTGTGGTTGGTAAGAGTAAGCGAAAGCGATCTCGAACCCATCACTTGGCCTTGCATCGAAGGGTAGGTGAAAACCCCCTATGGTCGATGTGTAGAGTGGAGGGATGGAAGGCAAACAACCTCGATCTCATAAGGATCAACACTTGTTGGCTGAATTGGGGTGGAATTACCCAAGTCTAGTTAGGGAAGGAACCCAAAAACCCAAGACCGATCTACTATTTTTTACAAGACCGAGTTACCCAGACCTCGGGCCCGACGTCCACTGTGTCGGTCCCATGCTAGCTCTCGTCGATCCTCCTCGGACCGAGGTGACCAAAGTCCGCCCGAGGAGTTCTCTTTGATTTTCCTTGTTTTTGCCTTTCTTTTCCCCTTTTTAGTCTTCTTGGTACACTCAACACACGAATTCTCGTGTGTTTGACACCCTACCCTTGTACTACAATAGGGGTTCGGTTTATAAATTTAAATTTTGACCCTCCGATCCGAAACCCATCAGAATTTTGGCGCCGTTGCCGAGGAGTTCTACTTGTTTGAGGTACCATCTTTTGTTGAGTCTTTGATTTTGTAATGATTTGGGTGAGGGACTAGCCCAAGCCCCTTGTATGTTTTGATTCGATTTTGTTTGTGTCTTTGGTTATAGGTGTATGCGAGCTCGTTCCGTCCGAGGAACACTTGAGTTCGACTTTGTGTGTGATCCGGAAAGCATTATCAAGCAAGCTCGAAAGAAGAAGCGAATGGAGAACCAAGCACTACATGACGATGAGGTTGATAGGATGAGGGCCAACATGGCTCGTATGCAACTTGAGATGGCCAACCGAGATGCCGAAGCTAGGAGAGAGCGTGAGCAAAGGATGAGATTGGAGGCTCAAATCAACACCCAACCCCGGAATGCACGTCAATATATGCATCCGGAGTTGAAGGTGCCGGAACCGGCCATCGTCTTACCGGAGGTTTCAAAGAACTTCGAGATTAAGACTCTAATCATCTCACTTATCAAGAGGGACCAATTTCAAGGGAGACCGAATGAGTGCCCGATTGAGCACGTGAAGCAATTCAAGGATCTATGTGAGACCATCTCGACGGATGAGGAGACGCTCGAGTACGTGCTACTCAAGGCCTTCAAGTGGTCGTTGGGAGGCAAGGCTTTGCATTGGTTGGAGAGCCAAGCACGTCGATCCATCACATCATGGAGGGCTCTCAATGAAGCATTTTTGATGAAGTTCTTTCCTCCAACAAAGACAACGGAGCTTAGAAGGAAGGTAGCAAGTTTTCAACAAGGAGCCCACGAGCCACTCTTTGAGGCTTGGGATCGGTTCAAGGAAATGTTGAGGCAATGTCCAACGCATGGGCAACAACCTTATGTTCTTCAAGACATATTCTTCCAAGGAATCAACCCCGCCACCAAGGACAAGTTGAATCTTCACACCGATTGTTGGTTCATTGATTTGCCGCCGGAGCAAGCATGGGAGTTGCTCGACAAACTCTCCCACTACGAAGCCACGTACGGAGTGAGTCAAGTCAACAAGGAGGCAAGAGTCCAAGGAGATGATACAAGGAGGCTCTACGACCCGAAGAATGAAGAGGTTGATAAGGATGTGAAGATTTAATTCCTTGAGGATGAGTTGAACAAGATGAGGAGGCAAATGAATCACCTCAAGCAAACCACAAGAGCATGTGAAGAATGTGGTTCTTTCAAGCATGGAGCTCAAGAGTGTCCCAATGAACGCCAAGTTCGCTTGGCCGAGGAAATCGAGGATGCACACTATGTTCAAAGAAACTATGGAGGAAGAGCCAACTTCAACAATGGAGGGAATGGAAGGTGGAACCAAGGCCAAGCCAATGGCTACAACAACAACTACAACCAAAATGAGCCAAGGGCCCAACCACCCCCATACCGACCTCCGGGGTTCTATGAGCAAACTCCACAATGGGCACAAGACTTGAAGAATCAATTCACCAATGTGGAGAGAAGAGTTGATGAGATGAGCACCCAATTCAAGGAGTTTGGTGTATGGAGAAGACAAGTGGACAACCAATTTGTTCACAAGGCGAATCAACTTCCGAGAGAGGAAGGGAGACTCCCGGGCCGACCCGAGGAGAATCCCCGTGCCCCACAACAACAAAATGAAGTCCGAGCCATAGGTTTGAGGAGTGGTCGGAGTTTGCCCGAGCCACAAGTGCCAAGGACAAGAGAAGAGAGTCGGACCGAGTTGCCCAGTAACTCGGGCCCGACGTACTAAGAAGTCGAGCCAAAAGACGGAGAAAGTCCCCTGACCAGGACCGAGGAGGAGCGGAACTCGTGCCCGACATGCCCTGTTGTCGGACCGACTTCCCTGGTTGTGCCCTGCCCAAGGACCGAGGTCCCGCACATCGGTCCCGATGTTGATTCTACGTCGATCCAAGCTGAGAATGTAGAGAGTGATCCAAGACGGTCCAAAGAAGTGGATTCAACCAAGAAACAAGGTGGCACAACCCTTCCTTACCCATTGAAGAAGCCCAAGGAAGTTGTGGAGGGCAAGTTTAAGAGGTTCTTGAAGCTCTTGCAAGGTTTGAACATCACCATACCATGCACCGACGCTCTAAGTGAGATGCCATCATATGCAAAGTTCTTGAAGGAAATTTTGAGCAAGAAGAGGTCGATTGTGGAGATGCAAGACGAGGTGAAACTCTTGGAGCTACCTCAAAAAATTGGGTGATCCCGGAAGATTTGCAATAACCGTGGGGATTGGATCCCAAAACTTCAAGGCTCTTTGTGATTTAGGAGCAAGCATATCGGTTATGCCCATGACCATATGGAGGAGGGCTAACCATGGTGATATGGAACCGGTGGACATGAGTCTTACTATGGCCGATGGTTCATCTACAAAGGCCACAAGAATCTTAGATGACGTCTCGGTTAGAGTTGGGAGGTATTTTGTCCCCGACGATTTCGTGATCCTTGATATGAAAGAAGACCCTTTGGTGCCCATTATTCTTAGAAGGCCGTTTCTAGCCATGGCGGGTGCCAAATTTGATGTAAGAAATGGAAAAGTGACTTTTGAGATAGGCGAAGATAAGGTGGAGTTCCATTTCAACAAAGCTCTAAATGAACCGGATGCTTTGGCAATCTTGAAATTGGAGGAAAGAGCCAAGCGGAAAAGAGAGGAAGTGGAAGCTACAAGAGAGGAAGAAGCACCTTTGAGGAGCCATGATATGGTCAATGCTCAAGTTCAAGAGAGAGAGTTGCTAGATACATTTGAGCACCATGAGGAGTCAAGAAGTGATGATAGTTCGAAAGGCCAAGAAGAGTATCCTTCTTCGTATCCTTTTGATGTGGGAGACTCTTATATTTGTTTAAGTGACTTGAAAGAGGATCTGGAGGATAGTTACATATGTTAGAGTGATTTGAAAGAAGATTTGAGCTATAATGTCATTGAGTCTCCTAGAAATTCTCTAGATGCTTGTGATGTAGGGAATGATGATCAAGTTGAGAAGGAGCAAGAAGTGCAAACCTACACTTTGGAGGAGAAAGGTGAAGCAAAATTTCAAGGCCACGCCTACATCAACCACAAGTGGTGGTTTTATGGCTATGAAGGGCGTGGAGATGGACATGACTACGGTGATCAATTCACCATTTTTCATCCACCGTGAAGGTTGAGGTTAGAAGTCAAGCTAGTGACTTAAAAGAAGCGCTCCTCGGGAGGCAACCCGAGCTTATTAGGTTCATTTTCGTAGTTTAGTTTAGTTTTCTTGTCTTAGCTTAGATTCTTTCTAATCTCTCCTTAGCTTGTGTTTTGTGGAATTGTGTGTTATGTGAGCTTCATGATTGAGTAAGGTAGTGGTGAAAATAATAAAAGGACTTGTGAGTAAAGAATTAGCAAGAAGAGGGAATTTTAGGAAGACAAACCAAGCCGGATCGAGGTACCCAGTACCTCGGGCCCGATGTAGGTGACGTCAGTCCGACTTGGCCAGTCAACCTTGGTCTTGATTTTGAGGAAATGCCCATTATACCCCTCTGACCTAACTTTGTCTCTTACCCATTTAAAGCCTTCTTTCCCATACCTACCTCCCATCACCTTCATAACCACCTTCCCAAAATACCAAGCTCACTCCAAAAACCCCCAAATCGGTCTCCAACCCCCATCACACTCGATCCCCTAGCAAACCTCACAACAATCTCGATCCAACACCCTAGCCATCCCCAACATTGATCCCAAAGGCAAAAATCCCAACAAATCCCATTGTTCTTCATCCCTCTCCTAGATCTAGGTGGAGAATTTGAGTTTTAAGGAGTTTGATTGCTAGCAAGTCTTTGTCTCTTCAAATTTGGTATGTGAATCTCAATCTTTACTTGATTCCTTGTGAATTTCATGCTTTTATTGTTTGAATTGAGATTTGTCATGATTGAATGAGCTTAGATCTTGAGCATCCATGGTGTCTTGCATGAATAGTAGAATTTGTTCTTAATTGTTGATTATGCATGTTAGAACCTACTTGGAACTTCGATTGATGAAGAGAAATGGTTGATTTTGGATTTTAGGAGCATGATAGAGTGATTTTTGGGTGAATTAGGTTGAGAAGTCGAGTTGAGGATCGGACCGAGATACCCAGATCTCGGGTCCGAAGTTGCAGAGTCGGTCCAAGACTCGGACCGAGGTTGAACACCTCGGGCCCGACGTCTTGTGTTGGTCAGTCCTAGTCTAATTTGTCTTTCTCTTGTGTGGGCTTTAGGATTCCTGAGCTTGATTGTTGGTTAAGGCTTGTTTATCATGATATATCTTCTAGCTTGACCATTGTTGTGTGATCCTTTGTTCATACATGTTGGATTTTGTGGATTAAATGTCTAGAAGATAAGTATGGGGTCATTTTCTTGTGTGATAAGTTGTTAGTTGTGGAAGCATGTGATCTTGTTGAAGTTGTATAGATCTTATCTTGTAGTTCTTTGCTTTGAATGTGTGTAGGTACCATGACAACCCGAGCATCTTCTTCACGCATGGAGAGGCCATCAAAGAAATCCAAGAAGTCAAAGAAAGTGCAAAGGATGGATGATGTGCACTTTGATGATGATAATGTGGCTCAAAGCTATGAGCGATACATCGGTCTAGCTCACCACACTAGGTGGCTAGATTGGGAAGCTATAAGGAAGATGGGCATGAACATGGCGCTCAACCGTTGCTACTCTCATATTGGGCTAGACGTGATGCTAAGGTGGGACAACAGTCATTACCCCTCCTTAACGTCGGAGTTTATGGCCACCTTCAAGTGCACGTATGAAGGAGTTGAGGATGATGAGGGCATGATCTCCTTCCAATTGGGCAATGAGTTGCAAGAGCTCTCTCTAAGGAATTTGGCGGTCTACCTTGGATTTCCTTTTCCGAGAGATGAAGCTTTTGTGGATAATGAGAAGGTGAATTACCTTTGGAGGTATGTAGCGGGAAGGAGCGAGATGAGGAAAGGAGCCACAACCAATGAGATAGCAAGTCCCCTCTTCCGAGTCATGATCCGAGCTTTGGGATGTGCCATCTTTGCTAGGCACGAGCTAAGTAAGCCAATGAAGGAAGAAGCCATGTTGCTCTATGAGATGTTGTTTCAAAATGAGAAGCCGATGAACCTCACATGGGAATGGGTGAAAATGGTGAGGGATTTCCAAAGTTCCTCATGGATTTACTTTGGAGGGATGATAGCCCGCTTGGCTCACCGTCTTGAGGTAGATCTTTCCAAGTACACGCTGGCACCAAATGGGGTAGAGTTCATGGATCTCAAGTACTTCAAGAAAGCCAACATCATCAAGGAGAAGACCGTCACCGGTGCCACCACTTATCTAGCACCTCATTCCAACTTTGACAAGGTGCACATTCCTTTGGGGCCACGTCTCTTTGATCTCTCGAGCTACTATAATTGGTTTCAAGTGTGGGCCGGCAAGGAGAATCCTTTTGGCGAACCGGAGGGGATGATTGAGTGTACACGAAGTGCCCAACACATTCGTTTCACTACTCCCCAAGCTTCTCCGGACACCGAAGATGAAGAGCCCAACCAATTTGAGTTTGCAAGAAGGGAGGCCATGGATGTTGACTCGCCTCCCGAAGAAGAAGATGACGGATACCGCAACTTGCTCACCGACCAAGCTCCAACGCTCTTGGACCGAGATGCAGGGCACCTTGGGCCCGACGTCCATCAACGTCGGTCCGACACATACTTGCCCGAGCCGGTCCCTAGTCACTTTGAGAGAGGAGAGGGAAGTGGAGCAAGGCAAGAGCAACCAAGTTTTGGAGGGTACGAAGGTTATGCCCAATGGTATGGGCCCGGAATGGTCTTCCCCGAACCTCAACAATCGGTGGACATGAACTTCCTAGCCAACCAATTGGCTCACCTTCAACTCCAACAATCAAGCATGCTACAAGAGGCACACCAACTCAACCTTCAGCAACAACACTTGAATTTCCAACAACAACAACTCTCCCACCAACAAGAAGACTTCCAAGCTCAATTTGAAGAAGTGAACCGCAACATTGCTTACACTAGGCGTAATGTGGATGATTTGAGAGCGGTAGAGGACCAAAGATGGAGCGTTCAAGAAAGCTTCAATGAATGGATGGTCGGGAACTACTCTTCCCATGAGGACCCATGGACGCGCCCCACACCTCAACTTCAATCGCCAAGTCAAGATTCTTTCCATGCCCATGTGTACGAGCGAGAGAGGCAAGCACGGTTCCAAAGGGGACGCCGCCGAGGACACCCTCCAAACTAAGCCTAGACATGCCAATCAAGAATAAGAAATTGTGACCTTTCTTGACTCTTGTCTCTTTTACTATTGAGTTTTGTTTTATTTGTTTTGATGAGGACATCAAAATTCTATGTATGGGGTGGGGTTAGTAGCTCATAGTTTCATGTGTAGGTTTCTTGTGTTTGTTCGTGTTTTGTTAAGGGATATTTTCTTTTGGATAAGTGGCATGTTATGTTCCATGAATGATGATTGAATTTGATGGTTTGTTTGGATGAGTTTGTTTTGTTTTTGAGAAAAATTTTGCAAAAACCCCTAAAAATTCGAAAATTATGTGAAAAAAAGAACAAAAAGATTTTGTTTTGGACTAGGAATTCCCATCTTAGATGTCTAAAGAAGGCTAATGATGATATGAGCATGTAAATTCCTTTGCATATTTTTGGATAGTTTAGCCTCTACATGGATGTTGCTTTTGATGTGATGTGATATCTTGCATGTTTTTATTGAGCACATGAGTTCTAGGAAGAGTTTTGATGCAACTAAGCTAGAGTGAACCTTGTGAGATGATTTTTGGCCATTTTAGGGATGCTTGTTCATATTGCATATCCCTTATTTTCTTGTGTGAATTAGCTCATGCATGCTTAGTAAAACTTGCTATCGCGGTGTTTATCTATTTTCCAAGACCAATATGAGATTTGTTCTATGCTTTGTCACATTGATTTGAACTTTGTTTTGCTTAGTCACAAAATATTCCATATCCTACCTTGAAGATAAACCGTTGTTTGTAGCCCCGTTTTAGCCTTAGACCTTTGTTTGAAACTCCTCAAAAATATGATTCCTAACCTATATGACTTGACCCTTATGGGATTGGACTTTATTGAGAGGTTTTGGAATGTATTTGGAGAGTTGAGATTCTCTTTGGTGAAGGGCGAAAAATGGAGTTATTAACCAAGTGGATGGTGCATCTTTGAAGTGAGAAGAAAGAAAGAAATGTTGGAAAAAGTAGTGGATTGAAAGCAAAGTGCTTAAGTGTAGAAAATGGGTTCCGACCGAGTTAAAGTGCACATCGGGCCCGAGTTAGAGTGCAAGTCGATCCTAAGTGGAAAAAAGTGTGAAAAATCCAACAAAAAGTGTAGTGCAAAGATGAAGTGGAATGTTTAGTGGAAAAGTGGGTTGAAAGTTGAAAAGAAAAGAGAAAAAAAATCAAAGTCTTTTGGATGAGTGAAGTAGAAAGTGGAATAATTTGGTGAAGTTGGTGAGAGACTAGAAAGTTCAATCCCCATTGTAAGCACCACAAGACCAAAATGATTCCCACCTTGAGAAATACCAAAAGCCCCATTACAACCCGGCCGAATGGAACCTCTTTGAGGACCTCCATTGAGCCAAGTTCATATTCTTTGTGTGCATTGTAATAGGCATCTCTAGGTGGAGGAATTGGTGATATTAGCTTCAATAATAAAGCCTTTACGTGCATGATTCTTGAGTTTGAGTGTTCATTGCTAAACCTAAACACATGATGAGTGATACACATTTTCATATCCCTAAAGTGAGGCTTGGTTGCATTAGACTTTATTCCTTGAAAACTTGATCATGTGTGATGACGTAATCTTGCAAGCATATCTATCACTTATGCTTGATTGATTTTTCATATGAGGCCTTACTTGAAGATTGTGCTTCGGTCTTGCTTACATTGTTATTGCTTGAGGACAAGAAAGTTTAAGTATGGGGTATTCTGATGTCTCTCATTTTGGTGGTGTTTTAGTAGTTAATTTCTCTTGTAAATAAGTGTCTTTTGTTCCTTTCTTTGTTAGTTTTGTCCCTTTTAACTTAGATTCCGATTTTCCATGAGATTCGGAGACTATGCGGATTTGTTGTGTTTTGTAGGTGAATTGGCACGTTTTGAGGGCGTTTGGAAGGAGTTTCTAAGGAGGGGCAAAGCTTGAGAGCAAAGGAGTGGAAGAGCCAAGCAAGGAACGAAGAGGAACTCAAGGAAAACCAAGAAGAGAAGAGGATCGAGGCCCCGGAACGACGTACCAACAAGTCAGGCCCGAGTTGGCACCATGGAGGCTCGGACCGAGGTTGGCAACGTCGGGCCCGAGGTATGTCCGTGTCGGTCCAAGTCGGCTAAGTGAGGATTGGGCACATAATTGTGATCTACCACTTTTTCCCTTCTGCTATTTTTGGAAATCCTTGGTCCCTAATTAAAAGGGGGAAGACAATTAGAGAGGGGAGGAGGCGAAGACACACATTTAATCACTCTCAAAGGCTCAAGGAAGACTTGGAGAGCAAGGAGGAGGAAGGAAGAGGAGAAGAAGAGAGAAATCGGTGGAGCTTAGAGAGGATTAGTGAGTTTTGAACTTGTTTTGTTTGTGTTTAGTGGATTTGAGATTTGGATCTTGTGAACCCCTTTGATTTGAATGCAATTTAGCTTTGATTTGAGTTGGATGATTGAGATTTGCTTGCTTTGTCTATTGATTGCTTTTTACTCTTACTTCATGGAGTAGATTCCATAGTCTTGGGCTATGGAGGAAACCTTTAGCTAGGATTGGGTGAGAACCCCCAATTCCATAGCCTTGAGTGCTTGATCTATGAATCCTCTCTACATTGAGCTTCAATTCTCTTGTGAGAACAAGGGATCAAGGGCTTGTGGTTGGTAAGAGTAAGCGAAAGCGATCTCGAACCCATCACTTGGCCTTGCATCGAAGGGTAGGTGAAAACCCCCTATGGTCGATGTGTAGAGTGGAGGGATCGAAGGCAAACAACCTCGATCTCATAAGGATCAACACTTATTGGCTGAATTCGGGTGGAATTACCCAAGTCTAGTTAGGGAAGGAACCCAAAAACCCAAGACCGATCTACTTTTTTTGACAAGACCGAGTTACCCAGACCTCGGGCCCGACGTCCACTGTGTCGGTCCCGTGCTAGCTCTCGTCGATCCTCCTCGGACCGAGGTGACCAAAGTCGGTCCCGAGGAGTTCTCTTTGATTTTCCTTGTTTTTGCCTTTCTTTTCCCCTTTTTAGTCTTCTTGGTACACTCAACGCACGAATTCTCGTGTGTTCGACACCCTACCCTTGTACTACAATAGGGGTTCGGTTTATAAATTTAAATTTTGACCCTCCGATCCGAAACCCATCAGAATTTTGGCGCCGTTGCCGGGGAGTTCTACTTGTTTGAGGTACCATCTTTTGTTGAGTCTTTGATTTTGTAATGATTTGGGTGAGGGACTAGCCCAAGCCCCTTGTTTGTTTTGATTCGGTTTTGTTTATGTCTTTGGTTGTAGGTGTATGCGAGCTCGTTCCGTCCGAGGAACACTTGAGTTCGACTTTGTGTGTGTATCCGGAAAGCATTATCAAGCAAGCTCGAAAGAAGAAGAGAATGGAGAACCAAGCACTACATGACGATGAGGCTGATAGGATGAGGGCCGACATGGCTCGTATGCAACTTGAGATGGCCAACCGAGATGCCGAAGCTAGGAGAGAGCGTGAGCAAAGGATGAGATTGGAGGCTCAAATCAACACCCAACCCCGGAATGCACGTCAATATATGCATCCGGAGTTGAAGGTGCCGGAACCGGCCATCGTCTTGCCGGAGGTTTCAAAGAACTTCGAGATCAAGACTCAATTCATCTCACTTATCAAGAGGGACCAATTTCAAGGGAGACCGAATGAGTGCCCGATTGAGCACGTGAAGCAATTCAAGGATCTATGTGAGACCATCTCGACGGATGAGGAGACACTCGAGTACGTGCTACTCAAGGCCTTCAAGTGGTCGTTGGGAGGCAAGGCATTGCATTGGTTGGAGAGCCAAGCACCTCGATCCATCACATCATGGAGGGCTCTCAATGAAGCATTTTTGATGAAGTTCTTTCCTCCAACAAAGACAACGGAGCTTAGAAGGAAGGTAGCAAGTTTTCAACAAGGAGCCCACGAGCCACTCTTTGAGGCTTGGGATCGGTTCAAGGAAATGTTGAGGCAATGTCCAACGCATGGGCAACAACCTTATGTTCTTCAAGACATATTCTTCCAAGGAATCAACCCCGCCACCAAGGACATGTTGAATCTTCACACCGATTGTGGGTTCATTGATTTGCCGCTGGAGCAAGCATGGGAGTTGCTCGACAAACTCTCCCACTACGAAGCCACGTACGGAGTGAGTCAAGTCAACAAGGAGGCAAGAGTCCAAGGAGATGATACAAGGAGGCTCTACGACCCGAAGAATGAAGAGGTTGATAAGGATGTGAAGATTTAATTCCTTGAGGATGAGTTGAACAAGATGAGGAGGCAAATGAATCACCTCAAGCAAACCACAAGAGCATGTGAAGAATGTGGTTCTTTCAAGCATGGAGCTCAAGAGTGTCCCAATGAACGCCAAGTTCGCTTGGCCGAGGAAATCGAGGATGCACACTATGTTCAAAGAAACTATGGAGGAAGAGCCAACTTCTACAATGGAGGTAATGGAAGGTGGAACCAAGGCCAAGCCAATGGCTACAACAACAACTACAACCAAAATGAGCCAAGGGCCCAACCACCCCCATACCGACCTCCGGGGTTCTATGAGCAAACTCCACAATGGCCACAAAGTCGGTCCCGAGGAGTTCTCTTTGATTTTCCTTGTTTTTGCCTTTCTTTTCCCCGTTTTAGTCTTCTTGGTACACTCAACACACGAACTCCCGTGTGTTCGACACCCTACCCTTGTACTACAATAGGGGTTCGGTTTATAAATTTAAATTTTGACCCTCAGATCCGGAACCCATCAGACCGCACATGGAAAAAAGCAGGGTTTGATAATTTCGTCTGGTCCCCCGCATCGGGTAAAGCGGGTAGGTTATGCGTACTGTGGAAAGCGCACCAACGTATAAGCGAACAAATAGACGTGTTAGTACACGAACCAAGATGTATCATTCTAAAATGCAAAAAACTTACAACTAAATATTATATGATTATTTGTCTAGTCTATGCCTCTCCCAAGGAAACCGATAAGGACAATTTTTTGAAATAGTTGTCCGAGACGATGGAACAAATTAACCTCCTCACGATCGTGATGGGCGACCTTAACGAAATACAAGATCCGGGTGAAAAATTAGGAGGCAATGACCTGGAACCTAATTGATGTGATTCGCCTTAGGATCAGACTCGATTCTGGCTCGAGGGAGTTCATGGGCTCTCTTGAAAACAGCTTGGACGAGAGCTTTGGCTTAAACTTGCGAAATTTGGGCGAAATTGCAACATTTCGGACGTGGGGGAATTTTGGTGTAACAAACTCTTTTTGTGGGATTTTTATTTAAGTGGGATAAGTAGTCAAGCCCTCCCATTCGGTCAACTTGCCGAGAGGGATCGACTAAGGGATACAAAGGGGTGCGGAACCGAACTCTAACAACCCTAACATCCCTAAGGATAGGTAGGCGAACTCAATCGGTGTGAACCTAGCTAGGATGCCTAAGGAGGATGAAGCGAGGCTCGAGTCTCACGAGCCAAGCCACCCTTTCGGCCCTCGGTTACCCGAAGGCCGGGGTTGGATAGAAAAATAGGAACGGCAAGGCCATGGCTCGAGTCACACGAACCGTAGCCCGCCGTCCGGCTCTCGAGTCTCAAGAGAGCCCTACGGCTTGAGTCCCACAAGCCGGGAAAGACCAAAACCTAGAAACTAGGACAAAACGTCTCAAGTTAAGGTTTAAGCTCAACACAACATTGAAAATAAAATTACATCCCTCATTGTTTATAGGGCCAAAAATGAGGAAATTCTAAGCTAGTGACTTCGGCTCCAAGGCGGTTCTTTGATGGCGGTTGCTTGGCGCAGAAGTCAGCCGTCTTCATAGCTCAAACTTGGCTCCCAAGGAAAGTTGAGGAGGTGGAGTGGGTGGCGTGGGCTTGTGGAGAATGGAGGCGAACGAGTGGGCTTGGGCCCGAATCTTGCCTTTGTTGATGCGGACGAGCCCGCCATGTCTTGCATTGCAAACTTGTGGGCTTGACTCCGAGAAATGCTTGTCTTGAAGGCCCGGGACGTTGCCTGGCTGAAGGCCCATCACCGGCACCCGCCCTTAGGCGTGCACGCCCTCGGGAGGCACCGGCGCCGCGGACACGGTGCTAAAACGAGGCACCGGCGCCGAAGGCCGCTTGTGTGGGGCACTCGGCGCCGACCCTCTCTAGCTCGGGCGTGCCCCTCGGGGTCCGGGGCATGATCACATCATCCACCCCCCCTTAAGGAGGATTCGACCTCGAATCCTTTGATTGGCGCATGGGAGTGGCGGTGGCGAGATGACTTAGGCGAGCGGGGCCGCGCTTGAGAAGCGGCTCCACTTCCTCGGCCTCCAACGGTGCCAAGCAAAACATCTCGTCGTCATGCCCGAATGAGTTCGTGTTTAGCCGTCCGTTGTGGATTACAAACCTCGACAATTGCCAAAGACGCCCCAAGACGACATGCGCCGTCTTCATTGGCACGACGTCGCACCGGATTAGATCATGGTACCCGCCGATGACGAGAGGCACATACACGAAATGTGTCACGTGTAAGGCGTCCTCATCGCCGAGCCACCCAAGTGTGTAGGGCTTGGTGCGTCATTGTAGCCGAAGCCCGGCCTGTTTTTGGACGTCCTCGGACACAAGATTGGAAGCGTTACCCCCATCAATATTAACGAGGCAGTCCACGCCTAACACAAGAGCCCGGCAATAAATTAAAACAAGTTGTACTTTTGTCCATCGAAGTCGGCTTCATCTTCGCTCATGAGGATGTCTCCTACATTATCCATTTCGTCAATGACCTCTTCTTCCTCCATAGGCTCGTCGAGTTGGTTAAGAAACTCGTCAAGCTCAAACCACTCATTAGCGTCCCACTCGGGAAAGCCCTCATTCAGATTCTCGACTCCGACCACGCCTTCCTCCGGGTACTCTACTTGAAGCGGTTCAAAATGCTCTTCGGCTGGCCCCTCAAATCCTCCGACGGGAGCATCATCATCCATGATCTCCACATATTCTTCCTCCCCATCGGTGGACATGTACGGACCCGACTCGTAGCCGTCCGACTCGTCGCTCGAATAAAAGTTGCCCGAGCTAGAGTCGTCCGACCCGTTGTCGGTGTTGATGCTCAGGTCCGTCTCCTTTCCGGAGCTCGAATCAGCCTTCTCATCTTCAACCCGGGCGAGTACTTGCTTCACGCTCGGATCGCTTGCATCCTTGGTCGCCACTTCGAACTCGTCGTCGCTTACGAGATCGATGAAAACAATGTCCTTCTTACGGGGCATCATTCCGCACACCCGACGGGGCCCAGCCAAGGCGTGGCTCGTGGCACTCCTCTTCACACCAATCATCTTCGAGGCCATGAGTAGTTCCTGAAAAAATTCCGAAAACCACACACAAAGGCCTTCGTAAGACACACATTCGAGCCGGCATAAGTTTGGACCTCGGTTCACTCTCGTTTTTTTTTAACAGGCGTCCGACACTTTCTCCTTGATTGGGATCACCCGAGCTTGCATCCAAGCTCGTGGTCTCTTTTTTTTTGAAGACACATTCGACCCCTTTCTTGATTTTTGAAGCTTTTGGGTGCCATTTCGGTTTTAGACTTGAGGAACACGTCTCGTGTCTCTTGTCGTTGACTCAAGCGAATTTTCACAAGCCATTCTTTAAGTTTAATGACACATAAATCACAAATCATAATATACTTTCGATGCTCATGGTTTTGGCTTGGATAAACTCGGGTTCAAAGTGGAAAGGTCTCGGTTTAGCCCAACTTTCGGAAACCGATTTTGGCTAAGGCAAGGGCTGAATCCTTTGAGGTTGTGGAGCCTCTCGGATTTGATAGGGCTCAGCCTATCATGGGAGACTCCAACCCACCCACGAAAAGACACAACAAAGATTGAAGTCGTTGCCACTTACTTGTGTTTGGATACGAAAGATTAGACGAACGCTTTAAGCTTGAGGGCTCGACTCCAACACCAACGATCCTTATGAAAAGAAGGGGGTTCACTCACACTCTTTCTCGCACAATTTTGTTTTTCAGAAATTTGGAGGGCTATCACTCGACTTGGACGGCTGAATTTCTCGGCTTGAGCTCTCGGTTTTGAGGTTTGGGTTTTGGAAGGACAAAGTGAGAATAAGATCGCTCCTATTTATAAGGCGTGGGAGGTGAGGGACTAGGAGAGGTCGGTTGGCCTTGGATGATGAAAGGATGGGATGACATAAAGGAGGCAAGGGAAGAGTTGCAAGCAACTCATGGACACATCCCTCTTAATGGCGTCCTTAGCTTGCACACCAAGGTCAATGAGGAGGTGATTTGGGTGAGTTAATGAAGTGGAAGTTGATTAATTAGGCCTTAATGGAACTCACACACTTGATATTTGTTGGACCCGAAAGGGTGATTGGTTTTATGGCGCCGTGCATGTCTTGGTGGCCAAGGCTCTTCAAGACGACCTTCGTAAATCAAGACGGTAAGGAAGGGGTGAAAAACGCCATTTACTCCTCTCTTTTCTAGCTTCCTTCGCATGCATGGAAGTGGTTCGGCCCCCTTGGTTTCCTTGGCCTCCAAGATTCAAAAGATCATGAAATTTCATCTCACACGCAAACCTCCCTTCTTAGCTTCCGCATTTTTTTTTTTTTGAAGATTTTCGAGGGAAGGTGGCTAGGCCTAGCGTGGGCGAAAGGGAAGGGGAGTCTTAGAAAAATTTCACCACGCCTCCTAGATTTTCCTCGGGCCTCTATTGCTTTAGGGTCGTTCCCGAGTTAAGGTGAGGTTTAAGGTTGGTTCGGGTCTTGGATGGCCGAAAAGGTTTCACAAGGACTTGAGCATATACGAAAGTAATCATGAAAATGTAATTTACGTATTCAAAACTTACAGAACCCGCCTCGAAAGGCTCTGATACCAGATGATGTGATTCGCCTTAGGATCGGACTCGATTCTGGCTCGAGGGAGTTCATGGGCTCTCTTGAAAACAGCTTGTGTTGGATCGTTAGTACTGAGGGACGTCCTTTACTTTGGTAAAGGCGTCCTTTGGTCAGGCGTCCCTACGAGGAGTAGGGGCGTCCTTGAGTGATGCAGCGGAATAAAATACTAAACAAGTAAAGATGAACGCAGTGAATTATAGAGGAACCACTCAAGACTCAGTAGTCCTTGAGTGTAAGCCTCTACTTCCTTGGAGAATTTTTGAATAGCTTTTTCCTTTATATTGAACGTCCTTACAGTTGTACTGGCGAGTCTTTACAGTTCTCTGGCACTT
Source organism: Polygonum maritimum (assembly GCA_963924305.1). Lineage (NCBI taxonomy): Eukaryota > Viridiplantae > Streptophyta > Magnoliopsida > Caryophyllales > Polygonaceae > Polygonum > Polygonum maritimum. The sequence continues at coordinate 10,362,817 of OZ002730.1, read as the reverse complement.
AGCTTTTCCCTAAGTCCACTAGTAAAGGACTCCTCTAAACCTACAACTTAAGCGAGTTCAATCTCCTAAAGGACTCTATTCCTACGTCCTACAGTACTTCGTAGGACTCTCTTTCTCTTTTTTGGGTTTTTCTGAATACAAACTCTTTTGTAGTTTTGGTTACAAATCTCAATCGATCTAGCACAAGTCTTAGCACTGTTCTTGAGTTCTTGAGCTAGTTCTTCGTGTTCTTGAGTGAGCCGCTTTCCTTTGATTCTATCTGAATATTCTCTGAAAGCGTTAACGTCACAATAAATGCCTTGGGGTATTTATAGGACTTGGGAAGGGCGTCATTCTCCTGGGACGATCATGCCCGTGGTGGACGTGGCTACAGGATCTTCCTCCACGTATGATGGCGGTGATGAAGAAGCTTCCTGTATCCAGCTGTGTGTGATGAACTCCGCTACAGGATCGGCCGCCACGTGTTGATGAACTCTGCAACAGGATCGTCCGCCACGTAGTGTTGGACTCCGCTACAGGATCGGTCACCACGTGTCCTTGGATGATCAAATGTTGTCGAGTGATGTCATCCTGTCGGCTATAGAGTAAGGACGCTTGGCTTTGCGTTCCTACTTGCTTTAGGACTCCGTCCTTGCTCAAGTAGTCTGACTCGGGCAAAGTCGTTGTTCCCTTATCAAAAATAAATCCCAAACATGCAAACAAAGTATAATAGGCAAGCAAGGGGTCGAACCCAAAGGAATCAGTTTCTATTCAGATTTTAGTGGTTTTCATGCAAGTAAACAAAAGGGGGGTTTTGAAAGTCGGTTTCAATCAAAGGTTATCAAGTAGAGTTTATCCAATCAAGTCCACTTTATTAATCCGTTGATCATGAATTCATCCACCTCTTTATATGCCTAGGTCAATTCCAATCCCAATCTTTAGCAATCGCAAGTCTACGGTCCAAGCAATTCTATAACCCTAGGCAAGGACGCTTAACCTAGAATTAGCATAGAGCACAAGGATAATAGGAAATCAAATCATGTAATCAAGCTACGAGTCTCATGCACAACTTAACCATTGAATACTCTTCCCTAAACTAGTCCACTGTCCTAGAATAGAGTTGTTTCGAGAAATAGGAAAGATGCATAGACAACAACCAATCCTAAATCAAACAATAGATCTAAGTCAATCAAACAAGTTGATCAGGCTCATAAAATCAAACATAGATCATGGGATGAAGCACAAAAGTATCAATAAAGACCTAGGGATAAAGAGATTACCAGAATTTCACAACTTCATAATAATGCTTCCTTGATTGAATAAACTCAAGAGGAGAGTTAGTTCTCCATTACAAAGAAAACTCTAATCTTTATTGAAACATAATTGATTGACAAGTATGTTGGATGATATCCTAAAAACCTAGAAAGGTTCCCCTTATATAGCCCCGAGGATCAACCTTTTCGGACTAAATAAGATAGGAAACCGAAAGATAAGAAAGGAAACAAGATAGAAACGGTGAAATCTCGTCCGCATGAGAGTCGGTCGCACCGCGACCGCGGCACCACCACCGCGCCCGCGGCAGTCTTCAAATGGTCAAGTCCGAGTCGGCTTCTACCGCGACCGCGCCACAGACAGCGCGACCGCGGCCTTCATGGTCTTGGTTGGTTCGCTCCTTCACGCCACCGCACCCGCGTCATCGACAACGCGACCACGATATCCATGTAGTGGCGAATCTTCGTCTTTAAGCTCTTTAACTCTTGATTCTTCATTCTTTGTGTCTTCGGTCTTCATATTACAATAACACTCAAAACTAACCTAAACACTCTCTAAATCATCTTAAAATACAAGAGTTATCCTATACAAAATAGCCTGAATCAAATTCCCCCATACTTAGATCTTGCTCGTCCTCGAGTAAGCTCAAAACAAATACAACAAGTAAGCACATCTAAGATCTCAGGAAATACAAGGAAATATAAAAACACTCAACTCACTACCCGAACCCAAAAATATAGAGAAATCATGAGCATAAAACAATGAACCTCAAACACACACTTCTCAACATGATATATCACTCAAGCTCTAAAAACATGAAAGAGAGCAACCTAGGATCTACCCAAATCTAACTGTTGGATCGTTAGTACTAAGGGACGTCCTTTACTTTGGTGAGGACGTCCTAAGGTCAGGCGTCCCTACGAGGAGTAGGGGCGTCCTTGAGTATTGTAGCGGAAATAAAGTACTAAACAGGTAAGTAATGAACGCAATGAGTTATAGAGGAACCACTCAAGACCAAGTAGTCCTTGAGTGTAAACCTCTACCTCCTTGCAGGATTTTTGAATAGTTCTTCCTTTATATTGAACGTTCTTACAGTTGTACTGGCGAGTCTTTACAGTTCTCTGACACTTAGCTTTTCCCTAAGTTCACTTGTAAAGAACTCCTTTAAGCCTACAACTAAAGCTTGTTCAATCTACTAAAGGACTCTATCCCTACGTTCCGCAGTACTTCGCAGAACTCTCTCTCTCTTTTTGGTTTTTCTGATTACAAACTGTTTTGTGGTTTTGGTTACAAGTCTCACTCGATCTAACACAAGTTCTAGCACTATTCTTGAGTTCTTGAGTTAGTTCTTTGTGTTCTTGAGTGAGTCGCTTTCCTCTGATTCTCTCTGAATATTCCTGAAAGCGTTAACGTCACAATAAATGCCTTGGGGCTATTTATAAGACTTGGGGAAGGGCGTCATTTCTCTGGGACGATCATGCCCTTTGAGGACGTGGCTACAGGATCTTCCTCCACGTAGTAGGGCGGTGATGAGGAAGCTACTACTAGGAAAAGGGCTTTTAACGACCAACAATTTTGTCGTTATAAGCTATGAATCTCGTCGTTATAACCTTTTAACGACCACATAAAAGTCGTCGTTTGTTCGTTGCAATAGCTTCCGACGCTATTGGTTATAACGACCATGTTCGTCGTTAACTACTAACGACGACATCCAAGCTCGTCGTTCATTATTAACATCAACATTATTGTTCGTCGTTAATCAATAACGACGACATGCTTGCTTGTCGTAATTGCATTAACGACGAGCGGCTATATGGTCGTTAAAACAATAACAAGGGGCAACAATGTCGTCGTTGATTTACCGAAGAGCTACCCTATACTCATTACTTAATAACGACGAGCATGAAAGTCGTCGTGCTAAAATATTAAATAACGACAAAGTCATAGTTGATTACAATGAACGAATTTATCGTTAGAAACTATCGTTAGAAACCATTAGAAAGTGTAGGGTCTTTCTCCATTGTTTCTCGAATTTCATTCTACATATGTGAAATATCATAAGATAGAGCATAATGTCCTACAAGCTAGTTACTAGGTAAAATACACGTTCCATTAAATATCTCCAATGTTGGAGTTACTCCTCACATCATTGATCTTTGGCCCGGGAGAAGAAATCTCTTCTGCATCAGAACTCTCAACAAATTTTGTAGCCCTCACCTGCATAACCAGACTTGAAATTAGAAGGATCCAAACTCAAAATGATGATCACCCAACTCATGATGTTAAGTGTTGATCAGAAAGGATGATAACAGAAAAAGGGAAGAACCTGCAGAGGCTTTAGGACATCAGAAACATTATCATCATCAAAAATATTGTTTCCGGATTCTTGAGCTTGAAATTCCATGGAGTTTCTGACAACTTGACTAAGAAACGTTACGTCGTCCGACATAACGCCAGCCCTTTCAGAAGCATAGATCCCATCTGTAAGCTTGCCTGTTGTCAAACACAACCAATGAGTCATGATAAAAAGAAAATATTCATCATGTCCAGAAGAAAAAATACTGCTTGAAGTTCATTCATTTACCTTTGTATTTTCAAGAATGACATCAGTAAAACATGATTGTTTCAACTCTATCAAATGCTGAATGTCTTGAGCGCTCGCGTAGATTGGCACCTATGCATGACACAATCAATATAAGCTGGAAAATGTGATTGCATATGCTGGAAAGGATATTCAAATGATTCTTAAATCGGAATTGATTAACTCTAGGAAATTTTTATACAATTAATTAGATGTAAACTAATTAGTGAGAGCCATAAACCTTTCAACAACAATACTTACAACTGGGAGGCCAACCGAATCCTTTCAACAGCCTCAACTGTCCTTTTCTTCCCACTGTACATTTTTATAACTGCTTTAGGAGAGGTTATGCCAACAGATAGTAGAGCTGTTGGCCGAGAACCATCACCGTAGAAGATTGGAAATCCAAGTTTCCTAGCTGACTGTTTAGGAAGGAAATTGCCGCGATTAACATTGACAAGACTCAAATGACCTTTTATAAGAACATAAAGGCTCGATTTGGATTACACATAATAATTGATAAGTATGCAATGTTTTGCATTCTAAAGTAAACTAAGACATGAAGCATAATTTGTAAGATTGTAACTGACCTTGACCACAACAAGATTACAATCAAAAGCAACATAAGGCCATCCAACCACATTACCACCATCTCCACCAGAAGTCAACGGTGCAGACAAAAGGTTGGCAAGTACCACCTACACATCACCGTTATTCAGCACAGTAAAATAAAAAAGAGACAAAGTTATTTGAAAACTCTAAAACACCATATTTTTTGGAAGGTTCATAATTTGAAAGTTATTTGATACAGCATACATAAGTATGCAAAGACGTTCTCATATAGCTTACAAGGTATACAGAAACATAAAACGAGTCTATATAACCTGCATCCCTTTGACAATTTGGAAGGTTCAGACAGCAATGTAATAGACAGGAGGAGGTAGTAAAGTTACCAATCTCTGCATCCATCACACTACACCATCAGATCATCTGGATTATAGGGCAACTCACATTTGCAATACCTTTAAGAGCACCGGAAAGGAAAAGATACTTCAGTCAAGTCCTCCAATCAATCAAACACAAGTAGACATAATATATAAATCCAACAAAAACGACAACTCACACAACAATTTGGTCAGGCGTAAACGCTCCAATGGATGCCTTGTACTCGAACCTACATAAGTAATCATCGGTGCTGACTATTACATTCTGCAAGAAATAGTGTTGAACTTCTAAATGATTTCCATTTAAAATTAGTAATGATCCTAGTATAGCTGTACAAATCAGATCCATATGCATCTTTTAGATGCTACACTCTAATGGTCCACAGGCATAGAACCAGAGTTGAATCTATTTAACAATCTTATCATATAATCATTTGGCACTGACATTATTTACTTTGCAACTCAATAATACATAGAAGTTACACATCACAAGATTATTAAATCACATAAAGAACAAGTTAATAGTTTCATTTTTCTCGCCCTGTACAATAGAAAGTCAGGCAAATGCTCAGTGAAGGGGCAAAAATATTGAAAAGAACACAGTTCAGATCAGGCAATTATCTTCTCTCTTCTAATGAAAAATCAAACCTTCTGAAGTATCAATACTGAGCCAACAACAATTTGCTTCCCATCGTCTCCTTCAGTTAGGACTCTGTGGTGTATACTAGCCTGAATTGTGTCAGTTGGGTCCTAAAATTCAAAAAGAGATAAGTTCAAAATGCAAACTAGCCTGAATTGTGTCTGCGGTGTATACTAGCCTGCATTATGAACCCCTGACAACAGTGAATATGAAGAGATGTAAACAAGCTAATTACCTGTAAAACAACCACTAAGTCACCCAAACCATTTGGAGTGCAACATTTGACCATGGCAACAACCTTCAAATAGTACCAAACCAACAACAATGTGTCAAATGCAAACTCAACAACTCAATTGAAACCAAAGTAATGCCAAAGAGATATGGATCTTTCATCATCATCATAGACATTCTTGATTCATGTGATGGAAAGGAAGGAAATAATTCAAAAGAACAGGACCATCTTTGAAGAATTGGCTGGTAAACGTCACCAAGAGGATCTTTGGCATATTGTGGTAAGATCAATGTCAAAATTAAATTTTACCTGGAGATCTCTCATAGCCATATAGTTCTGCAAGGAAACCTGATACTGGCGGATATTGTGAATCATCTTTCTCACCTACTCATGTAAATGATAAGAAATTTTACTCAGTGTTTTCAGGATATTCAAAGGTCCAACATAGACACACGCTAAGAGCTAAATGAATGGATTAATACACAAACAATATACAGAAGATAACCTGGAGATCTTGGCTTACTTCAGATGCATTGATTTTGAAGGACACGTCGCTCTTCTGTTGGGACTCCTTCATGCCATTTTTGAACAGCTACATTACAAGATCAAATCCAACTTCTCAATCAACACAAGAACATAAACAACGAACACCAAAAACGTATACAAGGAAGAAGCTTTTTTTACTTTGTAGAAAAAGGGGCTTTAAGCGGCGAGACTAGCAGAGGTTATGTGCAAAGCCCTAACTTTGGTACCACCATTGCCAGACTCCGAATCCTTACTAAGAGGTGCTTGTATGGACGAAAACCACTTGTTGTATTTCTCCCCCCGGAGATTCTTGCCGGAATCAGCAGATTCTTCGTCCGGTGAGATCTCGAGGCGGAGGACACGGTCGGAGAAATCGAAATCGTTGAAGGCGAACACGAAATTCCCCTCATTCGCCTTCGAAACTAGCGTCTTTGAACTCGAATCCCCCATTTCTGAACGAGAATTTGCGTGTTTTCTTCACTACACAATAGAAGGACTTTTAGGGTTTATCTTTGAACTCCCAAAATCGAGCGCTAGCGTAAATCGGTTTTGCTTTTGGTAGGTTTTCGGTATAGAGAAAGTGAAGTATGTGAATTGGAAAGATAGTGATTTTGGCGTAAAATTTGAAATTTAGTGAAAATTTGGTCTCCAAAATAACCCGCGTGGCCGCGTCTATATCTCTAGTCCATTAACGACGTGTTCAATTTTTGTTTTTTTTTTTTAATATTTCATTCAATAACAATAATGACGATACTAAAATTATGTGCAGTTTACTTTCAGGCTTATTACGAGCAACATATATTGTTCTCGTTATTAACGGTTATACATATACCTTTAACGATAAACTTTTGACTTGGTCGTTAAAGATCCCTTTTCTAGTAGTTAAGCTTCCTGTATCCAGCTGTGTATGATGAACTCCGCTACAGGATCGGCCGCCACGTGTTGATGAACTCTGCAACAGGATCGTCCGCCACGTAGTTTTGGACTCCGCTACAGGATCGGTCTCCACGTGATGTCATCCTGTCGGCTAGTGAGTAAGGACTCCTTTCTTGCGTTCCTACTTGCTTGGGACTCCGTCCTCGTTCAAGTAGTCTCTAGCTGGTCCTCACTTCCTGTTAGCTAGCGTCCCTAAGCTTGAGGGACGCTCATACACACTTGTTGTCCTTTTGTCACTGGCGTTCCTGAACACTTGGACAATTTTATTAGAATCAAAGTGAGTTTGTCATATCAAAACTAAGGGACGGTTGTGTGGTACACTCACAAGTACGCGAGCGTTCTTGATAGCGTCCCAACAATTTCCCCCTTTTTGATGATGACAAACTCTTCAGCAAAATAGTTTTGGCGTTTGAACTTAGCATGCATGAAAACTTAAAGGCGTCCTCTAATACTTAGAGAAATTCTATTTAGCACAGGTTTTCATTCTTTGATTCTCTAACTTTTGGATTTTAAGGAGAGAGTCGCATCCTAGAAATGTTTTCTAAGCGACTTCTTTTATTATAGCATGGGCGTTCCTTAGCCCTTTCACTTAATAGTTCCCCCTTAACACTTGCTTATTCTAGATAACTAATTTATAGCGCATCTCTGCAAAACTACACTTCCCCCTTTTGGCATCATCGAAAAGGATAACAAGTGATAAGAACGGATGCACCAACACATAACTAGAAGCAATGGAACGCTTAAACACACATAATGCAAGCAGAACAATGTAATAGCCAGTCAAACGGAAATAGAGTTATTACACAACAACGATCACAAAAAGATCAAGTGTTTTTGAACAAAAGAAGCAAAGGCAAATAATTGAGGGATTAAGAGATGGGGGACGGCAATCACTGGGGACGGCTCTGGTCTTGATAAAACTTGAGAAGTTTTTCATTAAGTTCAGCAGCCTTGGAGAATGCAGAGGACAAGTCCTTCAGAGCTGAGAAGATGAGGCACTGGTTGTCCATGATCGCACCCATGAGTTCTGCGGGAGGATGCTGAGCAATATTCGCAGGGGCAGAACGGGGCAGAGGACCAGAACTAGAGGAGGGAGCGTCCATAGGAGTAGCTGGAGGAGGAGGAGAAGAAGCCATAAGTGCTTGATCAAGAGCGGCAAAGTTCAGGGCTGGCTCTTCTTCTTCAGTGAACTCTTGGGACATAGAAGCGAGCCTTTCTTCTTCTGCTTCAGCGGCCAAGCGTTCTTCCTCAGCCTTCTTTCTAGCTTCCTCAGCCTCAGCTTCTTGCTGTTCGATCACAGAAGGCAACTCTTCATTATGCCTTATCTCGACAAGTCCCTTCTTTGCATTCCATTTCAAGCCAAGTTCTTCTGATGGAGTGCTCTCATCATAAGCGTCCTGGGACTGCAGGATCAACTTCACCAATCCAGGGTATGGCAAGGCATGCCTCTTCCTTCCACACTTGGCCATGTGTTGCATAGCAATTCTGGCTAGGTTGATTGGGCGGCGTTCTAGAAAGGCGTCAATGAGAATGATGTCATGTGCTTGCACTATTGAACGCTTTTCCTGCCTTGGAAGGATGGTGCGACATATGAAGTAGTGAGCGATGGCGCCAACCTTGCTCAAAACGTGAGCTACCCTGTCAAGTCCCATCGGCCTTTTGCCCTGAAAGATGTGCTCAACGAGAGGCAATTCTTGATCTGTTGTCTCAAATCCGCCTTCAGGAAGTGAGCTAAGGGCGTCGGACGGAGGCTTGCGAGGAATGAGACCCAAGAAGGATCGGATTTGGCGTTCTGTAACTGAGGCTTTCTCACCTTCAATTTTGAAGTGGAGTGAGCCATCTTTTGGTTTGAAACGCAAATCTCTGTAGAACGCCTTCACCTGTTCTTTGTCAACAGTAGTCGGCGTAGGCCCAACGTTCAGCCATCCTTGGAATCTCAAAAGCTCGAGGAACTCCTGAACGGCTTCATCATCAAAGGAGGCCAGCCACTCTTCTGAGTAAATTAGAGGGCTAAGAACGTTAACGGGCGCACCTTCATTTTTTCTCTTGCGCTTGCCCTTTAGACTCAGAGTCCTCATCATCATCTGACTCTTCATTAGCGTTCTCAGATTCATTGTCAGAAGCGTCCTTGGAGGGAGCGTCCTCTCTGCCTTGCTCTTTTTCTGCATCGCCACCAGCTGTGGCTTGTTCTGATCTAGAGGGATCTTTTCCATGGGATGAGCCCTCGGCGTCCTGAGCCTTTGATTGAATTTCTGTTTGTAGCTCAGTGTCCGCAGGGACTTGGTTGGATTTTGTTTGGATTGTGGGGGAGGAGTTTTCTTGTGGAGTTGGGAGGGGATTTAGGAGAGGGAGGGATTGGTTGTAGGGTGGGACTTCTTGAGCATCACGCTCGAGCTCTTCAGAAAGAGTTGGCTCGGCGTCCTTGTGAGGGACCTGGTGCTCGCCAGCGTCCTCAGTCACTTGGTCCTCAGCTGGAGCATTCTCGACTCCTTCAGCCTCATCATTAGAGTCCCCAACAACATCTATAAAAGGGGAGGCTTGACCAGCAACGTCTTGAGGCATTCCTCTTTGGCTCTCAGATGAGCTAGAAGAGGAGGAGGAGATGTGCTCTGGCTCTGGAGCGTCCTTAGGTAGCAACACCTTAGGCTTTTCGCCAGCTTTGCGTCTGCGAAAGGTGTGCTCAAGTGTGGAACGCTTCTCCGCCTCATCCGGTCCACTTTCAGAAGAGGGACGACGGGAATGTGGCGTCTCAAGGTCCTTGGGCGGGGATATGTGGGCTGGAGCGGATGGGAAATTTGCAAGGTTGAGGGGAGAATAAGATTTTGGAGGAAAAGGAATGAGGGCATTGTTCTTTGATGGTTGAGGGGACGGAGGAGGAGTAGGAAGTTGAACAATGGAGATAGGTTTAGGGGGAGGACGTCCTCCTTCATTATCTTTAGTTGGACGTCCTCCTTCATTTCAGCTGTTCCTACATGGAACTTCTCAAGAGAGCTTCCCACTGTTGTTTCGCTGTTGGCAAGTTGTTAACTCTAGTGGCGTCCCTTTCACATAGGGAAGCTTGAAGGAAGCAAATAGCCTTTGCGTTGGTTTCCATCAACTTAAACTCGTCAGGACCCCACTCGTCCTCCTTATCAGCTTTGTCAGTGGGAACCTTGAGATCTCCCTTCATAATGACCTTCCAGCATTGATAATTTTGACTTCTGCAGAAATTTTCAAACCTTGTCTTCCAGCGGTTGAAGTTGCCGTCCGTCAGGCGCGGAGGCTTCACAAAAGAGATTCCAATGGGTTCCATGTCGATCTTTACCTGCAACTCAGTAAGAATCTATAGCGCCGGCTCTGATACCAATTGTTGGATCGTTAGTACTGAGGGACGTCCTTTACATTGGTGAGGACGTCCTAAGGTCAGGCGTCCCTACGAGGAGTAGGGGCGTCCTTGAGTATTGCAGCGGAAATAAAGTACTAAACAGGTAAGTAATGAACGCAATGAGTTATAGAGGAACCACTCAAAACCAAGTAGTCCTTGAGTGTAAACCTCTACCTCCTTGGAGGATTTTTGAATAGTTCTTCCTTTATATTGAACGTTCTTACAGTTGTACTGGCGAGTCTTTACAGTTCTCTAACACTTATCTTTTCCCTAAGTTCACTTGTAAAGAACTCCTTTAAGCCTACAGCTAAAGCTTGTTCAATCTACTAAAGGACTCTATCCCTACGTTCCGTAGTACTTCGCAGAACTCTCTCTCTCTTTTTGGTTTTTCTGATTACAAACTGTTTTGTGGTTTTGGTTACAAGTCTCACTCGATCTAACACAAGTTCTAGCACTGTTCTTGAGTTCTTGAGTTAGTTCTTCGTGTTCTTGAGTGAGTCGCTTTCCTCTGATTCTCTCTGAATATTCCTGAAAGCGTTAACGTCACAATAAATGCCTTGGGGCTATTTATAGGACTTGGGGAAGGGCGTCATTTCTCTGGGACGATCATGCCCTTTGAGGACGTGGCTACAGGATCTTCCTCCACGTAGTAGGGCGGTGATGAGGAAGCTTCCTGTATCCAGCTGTGTATGATGAACTCCGCTACAGGATCGGCCACCACGTGTTGATGAACTCTGCAACAGGATCGTCCGCCACGTAGTATTGGACTCCGCTACAGGATCGGTCTCCACGTGTCTTTGGATGATCAAACATTGTCGAGTGATGTCATCTTGTCGGCTAGTGAGTAGGGACTCCTTTCTTGCGTTCCTACTTGATTGGGACTCCGTCCTCGTTCAAGTAGTCTCTAGCTGGTCCTTACTTTCAGTTAGCTAGCGTCCCTAAGCCTGAGGGACGCTCATATACACTTGTTGTCCTTTTGTCACTGGCGTTCCTGAACACGTGGACAATTTTATTAGAATCAAAGTGAGTTTGTCATATCAAAACTAAGGGACGGTTGTGTGGTACACTCACAAGTACGCGAGCGTTCTTGATAGCGTCCCAACACTAACCATGAAGCCCCAAAGTTCCCAAGCAAGAATGATCCTAAAACACTCGAATTTTTCCGCTCAATTCTGCTTAGGCGCCCTTTCGGGTTTTCACCTAACCGCTCTTTTCATTTTTCAAAAGGTGTGCTCACAAATACTCACAATCACTCATGAACCTCATATTACCCCAGCCTAATGCTGGTCCGGGTTACCTGCTTATTACCTGAGCCGCCCTTTCGGGTTTTCGACTCATCCCAGGATTTAATATGCCTTTTTTCATTTTTTATGGCTTTTTCTATCTTTTTCTTTTCTTTTTCCTTTCTTCCTTTATTATGCAAAAAATATGGTGCAAGTGCTCCATGAAAAGAAGAAAATCAAAAAATCTGAAGCAAATCTCTAACTAAGCTAACTAGGATAAGCGAATGCGAGTACTCCTTCCCTCATACTTAAGTCCTTCATTGTCCTCAATGAAGCAAAGAGAAAGGATAGAAGCAAGGAAAAAGGTACATCAGAAGACTCACAAACGAATGAAGAGAGGTGGAATGGAGGAACTCTTCAAAGGGTGTTAGAATGAAATACTTTGTATTTCCAATCGGTGGGCAAACCGCGGGCGCGGCACCAGGGGCGCGGGCATAGAATTAATGCAGAGAGTGAAGTCATCATCGGATGTGCACCGCGGGCGCGGTTCTTGTGCAGGGATAACATCTTGACTTAATCTCGAAAAGCGTGATGTGCAAACGACCGTCGTGTCTTGGCTCGTTCTTCGAGAGATAGATGAATACTTGAACTCGAGCCGTGGAGATGCAATCCTGGGGACACAAAGCTCCCCCATACTTAGGCTTTACACATAGCCAAAGAATGGAAAGTACAAAGATGGATGGAAAGACATGAAATAGAAGGTGGAAAGGTAGAAAATGGATAGAATGAATATAGATGGATGAAAAATATAGAGGTAGAATGGGACCAAGAAGTCCTCTTTTTGTCTTTTTCTCTTTTTTTTCAATTTTTTTTTCTCTTTTTTTTTATAAAACGAGCTAAAAACCGAGACGCAGTATGGTTGCCGCGAGCACGGGCTAGTACCTGTTCGTCGGGGCGCGTTGACGATCCACCGCGGGCGCGGTTTCACGCCAGGCGTGTCCTTTCGGACCTAGTACCTGCATGTTAGCTAAAAACACAAGCAAATCCTAAGCTAGGAATAGAAAAACAATCTAGCTAATCCTTGGGTTGCCTCCCAAGCAGCGCTTTTGTTTAACGTTGTTGGCTCGACGTGGATACGATCAATATGGGTCCTCATCAACATCAATTCGGACCGTGTTGCCACCATGAGATATGGAAAGAGATCCATTGGCAACATCAATGACTGTGTTGGCGGTTTTCATGAAAGGACGACCTAGTAAGAGAACCGGGTCGTACCGCCCTTCGCCTATCTCCATCACATAAAAATCTGCAGGAAAGATCAGACCCTGCACCTACACTAGAACATCCTCAACTAACCCTTTCGGGCGCACATTAGAATGGTCAAACAACTCAATAACAATATGAGATTCCTTCAAAGGGCCAAGGCCTAACCTATCATACATGCAAGCCAGAAGAACATTAATGGAGGCACCTAAATCTAGCATAGCATGCTCAATTTTAGTTTCTCCAATAGTGTCAGGGACGGTGAATCTTCCTGGGTCTGAGCATTTTTTAGGTAATTGCTTTTGGAGTAGGGAATTACAAGTCTCAATTTTGTTATCATGCATCTTTTCAACTAGAGCTACCTTTTCAATTTTAGGACTAGTCCTATTCTTTCTTTTTATAGTGCATAGCTCTTTCATAAACTTAGCAAAATGAGGGACACTTTGGATGAGATTGAGAAGAGGAACATTTACCCGACAATTGGCGAAGGTCTCGAAGAGTTCCTTGTCATGTGCCGGCTTCCTTGTGTCCTTTAGAGCATCGGGAAATGGAGGAGAGGGCTTGAAAGAATTCAACGGTGGAAGGGGTTCAGCCACATAACCATCGTCCTCCTCTGCTGCTGGGGCTCGGTTCCATCTAGGAGAGCTCGGGCGTGGAGGCGAATAATTCTTGAAAGCATAATCGAGTAAAGCCTCGAAGTTACGCTCGGCCTCCTTACCGCGGGCGCGGTCCGGACTCCGCGGTCGTGGCTCGTTACGCCTCTCGTGGTCCAAGTTCTCTATTGGAATATCGCGGGCGCGGAGGGGAGAGCGCGGGTGCGGAATTCCAACAGAGACATGGTCTTCTTCTCCAGCTGCCCCGACGCGGTCGCGGCCAGGGGAACGCGGTCGCGGATCATCACCAGGGGGTGATTCCCGACTCGCCAATGCTCTTCCGCTCCTCAAGTTCATGACACTCACATTCTCCTTGTGGTTGAGCGATTGAGAGGGAAGTTTCCCGGAATCCTTAGACTCGAGCCTATTGATCATGGTGGCAAGTTGGCTCAGCTGAGTCTCAAGATTCTTTACAGCAACTCTCGTCTCTTGGTTCTCCTTCAAGAGGGTGGTGATAGCATCATTCTGAGACAGAGCAGGCACTCTCGGGGCATAGTTGTTGGACCGAAACTGTTGTTGTTGGCCCTGAGGAGCGTACTGCTGCTGCTGTTGTGGTGGATCTTGTTGCTGCTGGTTGCTCCACCTTAGGTTAAGATGGTTCGCCCACCCTGGATTGTAGGTTTTAGAGTAAGGATCATTCCGGGGTCGGGGCGCACCATAATTGCCAATAGCATTGACCGACTCCTCGGTCTCTTGAATAGTAGGGCACTGATCTGTGTGATGGCTCGCATTATAGCAAAGACCGCAAGCATTGACTTGCTGAGCCGTCCTCTTCGTGAGCAGCTGCTTCATAAGATCCTTGAGCTCCCCTACTTCAGTATTCAGGGACTCATTCACCACGCTAACGGACCTCACATTGGTCCTGGATCTCTGATTGCGGGCTTATTCCGCCAAGATCTCAACTTTCTGAAAAGCTGCAGCGGGGGTCAAGTTCTCGTAACTACCCCCACAGGATGCATTCACGAGCCTCTTGTCATTGTCGCAGAGTCCCTCAATGATATAGCAAATAAGATCCTTGGCTTGGTAGCCATGGTAGGGGCAACTCGCGATGAGCCTCTTGTAGCGCTCATAATAGTCATAGAGGTTCTCGTCTTCCCCTTGCTCCAAACTGCTGAGCTGCTTCTTAATAGATGTTTGTTTGGATGCGGGGAAGAACTTTTCAAGAAACGCCTTCTTCATGGCCGCCCAAGTAGTGATAGAACCCGACACCAAATAAAAGAGCCAGTCCTTGGCGGTGTCCTCAAGAGAGAAGGGGAAAGCCCGGAGCTTGATTTGATCCTCCGTCTCATCAGTGGGCTTCATACTCACGCACACCGCGTGGAATTCAGTGAGATGCTTGTTCGGGTCCTCACCGCTTAACCCGTGGAATTTGGGCAAGTGGTGGATGAGGCCAGACTTCAGTTCGAACTTCACACCTTCCCCGAGTTCGAAGAATTGAACAGCGAGCTGCTGTTGCTGGAGATCGGGCGCCGTGAGTTGGCGAATAGTTTGTTCCGCCATGGTGCCTTCTGGTTCAGAATTAGAGAGAGAAAGAGAGTCAAGAAGAGTCCTGTCAATTTCTGGATCAAAACGAACAGGAGAAGTATTAGCAGACCGGGTACGGACCATGTGTTAGGCCCGCACCCAAAGAATGGTTCTGCGCACGAACCGCGGGCGCGCCGAGGGGGTCGCGGGCGTTGTTTGAGCGCAGAGCACGAAAACGCACACAATCAAAACAAGAAAAAGGATTCCCCGGCAACGGCGCCAAAATTTGACTCGGGCAAAGTCGTTGTTCCCTTATCGAAAATAAATCCCAAACATGCAAACAAAGTATAATAGGCAAGCAAGGGGTCGAACCCAAAGGAATCAGTTTCTATTCAGATTTTAGTGGTTTTCATGCAAGTAAACAAAAGGGGGGTTTTGAAAGTCGGTTTCAATCAAAGGTTATCAAGTAGAGTTTATCCAATCAAGTCCACTTTATTAATCCGTTGATCATGAATTCATCCACCTCTTTATATGCCTAGGTCAATTCCAATCCCAATCTTTAGCAATCGCAAGTCCACGGTCCAAGCAATTCTATAACCCTAGGCAAGGACGCTTAACCTAAAATTAGCATAGAGCACAGGGATAATAGGAAATCAAATCATGCAATCAAGCTACGAATCTCATGCACAACTTAACCATTGAATATTCTTCCCTAAACTAGTCCACGGTCCTAGAATAGAGTTGTTTCAAGAAATAGGAAAGATGCATAGACAACAACCAATCCTAAATCAAACAATAGATCTAAGTCAATCAAACAAGTTGATCAGGCTCATAAAATCAAACATAGATCATGGGATGAAGCACAAGAGTATCAATAAAGGCCTAGGGATAAAGAGATTACCAAAATTTCACAACTTCATAATAAAGCTTCCTTGATTGAATAAACTCAAGAGGAGAGTTAGTTCTCCATTACAAAGAAAACTCTAATCTTTATTGAAAGACAATTGATTGACAAGTATGTTGGATGATATCCTAAAAACCTAGAAAGGTTCCCCTTATATAGCCCCAAGGATCAACCTTTTCAGACTAAATAAGATAGGAAACCGAAAGATAAGAAAGGAAACAAGATAGAAACGATGAAATCTCGTCCGCATGAGAGTCGGTCGCACCGCGACCGCGGCACCACCACCGCGCCCGCGGCGGTCTTCAAATGGTCAAGTCCGAGTCGGCTTCTACCGTGACCGCGCCACAGACAGCGCGACCGCGGCCTTCATGGTCTTGGTTGGTTCGCTCCTTCACGCCACCGCGCCCGCGTCATCGACAACGCGACCACGATATCCATGCAGTGGCGAATCTTCGTCTTTAAGCTCTTTAACTCTTGATTCTTCATTCTTTGTGTCTTCGGTCTTCATATTACAATAACACTCAAAACTAACCTAAACACTCTCTAAATCATCTTAAAATACAAGAGTTATCCTATACAAAATAGCCTGAATCATAGTCTCTTGCTGGTCCTTACTTTCTGTTAGCTAGCGTCCCTAAGCCTAGGAAACGCTTCACACACTTGTTGTCCTTTTGTCACTGGCGTTCCTGAACACTTGGACAAATTTATTAGAATCAAAGTGAGTTTGTCATATCAAAACTAAGGGACGGTTGTGGGCACACTACCAAGTACTCAAGCGTTCCTGATAGCGTCCCAACAGCTTGGGCGAGAGATTTGGCTTAAACTTGCGAAATTTGGGCGAAATTGCAACATTTCGAACGTGGGGGAATTTTGGTGTAAACAAAACTCTTTTTATGGGATTTTTATTTAACTGGAATAAGTAGTCGAGCCCTCCCATTCGGTCAACTCACCGAGAGGGATCGACTGAGGGATACAAAGGGGTGCGGAACCGAACCCTAACAACCCTAACATACTTAAGGATAGGTGATGCGGGTCCGAATCGGAGGGTCTCAAAATTACAATTTATAACCACACCCCGTAGTAGTACAAGGTAGGGTGTCGAACACTCGGGAGTTCTGTCATTGAGTGCACCTAAAAGCCTTGGAAAAGGGAAAGAAAAGCTAAAACAAAGGAAAACAAGAGAAACCACTCGGGACCGACACTGGTCACTTCGGGCCCGAGGTGGATCGACAAGGGTTTGGTCGGGACCGACACAGAGTAAGTCGAGCCCGAGGTCTGGGTACGTCGAACCTTTGCAAAATGGAAGATAGATCTTGGGTTTTTGGGTTCCTCTTCTAGTAGATGTGGGCTATTCCACCCCAATTCAAGCAATAAGTGTTGATCCTCGTAGGATCGAGGTTGTTCGCCTCGGCCCCGCCACTTCTACACATCGACCCTAGGGAATTTGACCTCCCTTTCGATGCAAGTTCAAGTGATAGGCAATCAATCACTTGATGTCCGCTTTTTAGGTAGGATTTTTAGGATCTAGATAGGTTAGGTTTGGTGGTATTTCGTGCTTGAGTCTTGTGTTTTTGAGTCGTTGTGCATGTGTTTTCGTATTTCTTTGAGATTCGGAAAATACGCATATTTGTGTTGTTTTGTAGGTGTTTTGGAGCTTGAAGAAGAGTTTGGAGCAATGCTAAGAGAGGATGGACAAGCTAGGAGGAAGATCTCAATTGGGCAAGCTAAGGAGAAGAGCTAAGAGGAGCAAAATCAAGAGGAAAAGTGAAGAAGTTGACCCCAGGATCGAGCTAGTAAGGGTCGAGCACGAGCTAAGTGAAGAAGATAGAAGAAATTGAAGAAAGTGCTCTCAGGACCGACCCTGAGGGGGGTCGAGATCGACCCTATTTGGGTCGATCCTAGGCGCTGACTCTCCCTATTCCGGATATATTGTGGAGTTTCCAAATTTGTATTTAAGGAAGGTTGTTTCTTTGTGTTTCCTAGTTAGATTAGGACTCCTCTTCTTCTATAAAAGGAGGTTGAACCTATAGTTTTCATTGATGCAATTTTAAGGAGAGCTAAGGAGAAGACTTGGAGAACAAGTTTGAAAAATTTGTAAGATTGATCTTTGGTTTAATTTGAATTTTAGTTTGGTATTTGACGATGTCTTCTTCTTCTTCTTCCTTGTTTCTCTTTGCTATGTGTGAGTAGTTCTCTTAAGTTCTAGGGTTGGGTGAAAACCCAACACAATCATGCATGTTTAAAACTTGAATTCATGACTTGAATGCTTAAGGATCATATCTAACCAATCTTGTGCTATACTTGGTGAAAATTGAGGCATGTCTTGTGATTGACTATAGCGAAAGTGAAAAGTTAGTTACTAGATAGCTCTAATAGGATTATTTGCGAAAGTTGATATTCCTAGGTTGAAGGATAGATAGAAAGTTGTTTGATTTACGAAAGTTGATTGAATGGCTTGAATTGTTTGCGAAAGTTAAACTTTTCTATGATCTAGATTGCATGATAGTTGTGAATTCTTGTTGAAAGCATGTATGGTTGTTGTTGTGGTAGCCCTAGCCCTAGGATTTGCCTTTTATATTGATTGAAATTCGTGTTTTTGCTTTAATCCCGACTCCCTAAGTCGTGCTCGAACCATTGCTTGTGTGTGTGTTTGATTCGTGGTTGTTAGTGCTCAAGACCGACCCTCCAAGGGTCGAGATCGACCCTCTTCAGGTCGATCCTGAGTTGATCTGCTCTTGTTTCTTTTGCTCTTTTCGTAGTTTTCGACTATTCTTAGCACTATTCTCACTCCCGTGGACGATCCTGACTTCGCTATACGCAGCGGGGTCTTGACTACAAATTTATTTGTTCAAGAAAACCCTTCAACAAATTGGCGCCGTTGCCGGGGAGTGTGCAATAGTGCCTAATTTAGTTGATATTTGGATGAGGGACTAGCCCAAACCCTTTGTTTTTTTTTTATTTGTTTTTTTTGTTGTTTTTGTTTTTAGGTTAGATGTAGCCATGGAGACCTTTGAGGACCTTGAAAGAAAGTTGGCCGATCTTGAACTTCAAGTGCTAGCCCTCCAAAGAGAAAGAGAAGTCGAGGCTTATGCAAGTCAAAGAGAATGGGAAGCCTAAGCCTACCCCAATTGGGGTTATTATGAACCACGCCATACTTATTCAAGTCAATTTGAAGAGGTCAATTATACTTGGGATCCTTATTGGAGGACTGATGATTATCCCAATTGGGGTAACTATGAACCTCCTAGCTATGAAGAATAACCACCGGCTTGGGCACAAAGTTTCCTTGAAAAATTCAACAACATGATTGATGGAACCAACAACAAGGTTAATGATCTTCATGCAAGCTTCGGAGAGTTTGAATCATGGAACGACAACTCCCAACATGGTGATCTAGCGGCTCAAATCCCACGACCTTAAGGGCAATTACCGGGCCAACCCGATGAGAACCTGAGGGGCCACATTGCCGCAGTTCACCTAAGGAGTGGAAAGAAGTTGCCGAAGCAAGATACGAGCAAGACCCGTGACTCGGCTAAAGTCGTCGTACCAAGATCAAAGATAAATAACCCAAACAAACAAACTAGTATAGCATGCAAGTAAGGGGTCGAACCCAAGAGAACTATGGCTTTTAGTATTAATACAATTATCAACTAAAGAAAGGGGGGATTTAGGAGAAAGATCTAAACTAAACTAAACTAGAAAGCAAATAACAAATAAACAAACAAATATGGAAGATAGGTTCATTCAAAAGATCCACTCTTTAATAATCACTCGATCATAGATTTATCCATTGATTTCATTCACACCAATAGTTAATTCCTATCCTGATCATTAACAATCGCAAGTCCACGGTCCAAGCAATTCTATAGCCCTAGGCAAGGACGCTTAACCTAGAATTAGCATAGAGAACAAGGATATGCAAGATATAATATCAAACAATCAAGCTACGAGTCAATTGTAAGATAAAACAATCAATTCTCTTCTTAATCCTAGTTGCATAGACAACAGGTCTAGGTTAAGTTGTTTTCACAGATTAGTTTTGTCTACGGTCCAAACCTAATCAAACTGTAGAACATAAATCAATTCAATAGGTTAGCTACTCCTAGAGAAACAATAAACATTCATAAGATGAAGCACAAGAGAATCAATATCAACCAAAGGATAGAAATCAATTACCAAAATCTCACGAGTTCATACATCAGAGCTTCTCCCTTGAACAAACCCAAGGAGACTAGCTCTCCATAACTAAACTAAAAACCTAACTTGTGGGAGAAGGTAGAAGGTAGAATGTGAATGAATAAAACCTAGGGAGGACTCCTCCTTATATAGCCCAAGGAACAAGCTCCACGAGATAGATAAGGAAAGAGGCAAAAGATAGAAAAGGAAACAAGATAGAAAGATTTCGGCCCGCTTCGGATTCGGCATCGCCGCGGTCGCGTCGCCATGGCCGCGCCCGCGCTTTCACAACAGAGAAGAATAGCTTGTCTCGGCGGCCACCGCGGACGCGTCGTCCAGGCCGCGGTCGCGGAATCCTGACAGAATCGCTGGTGTCACTTCGGAGGCTATTTTTGACCATTTTTGGCTTGGAATCTGACTTCGGTGTAAAAAGATGAATTGAATCCCTTGACGTTAGCTTTCCCATGGAACCGGAATCAGCTCAATCCGACCACTGTAGCTCAAGATATAGCCTTCGCAAGCAAGTGGTGTCGCGCAGACAGCTCAAAACGCCTTAGAACTCTTCATTCTTAAATTCTCATGTCTTCGGCCTTGATGTTACAATTACGCACAACTCTAACCTAAACACACTCAATATAGCCCTAAAATACAAGAGTTAACCTCTACAAAATAGGCCGAATCAACCCCTAAATTACGGGTCGGGTCTCGGGTCGAAAAATCTGAGAATACGGGTTACGGGTCGACCCGTAAACCCGTAATTTTTTTTTAAAAATTAATATTTTAGCCTGCACACTTTTAGTTTTAGGTTGAAGTGTTGAACTGTCGAAGTTGTGTCTTCTGGGACGCAAACCCGCGCCGCTCGACTCCTCTCTTCCCTCTCGTCACCTCTCGACTCGTCTCTAGCTTCCCTCTCCGAGACGCGTCTGGCCTTCTCCGACCGCACCATCTCCATCTCCGGCCCCGCCTTCTCCGGGCCTCCCCCGACCGCACCATCTCGAGTCTCGAGTCTCGCCTTCTCCGGCTCCGGCCGCTCCGCCTTCTGGGTTCGCTTCTGGCCTTCTCCGGGCCTTTCCCGACGTCCGCCGTTCCATCTCGAGTCTCCCCCGACCGCACCATCTCGAGTCTCGACCGCACCCTCTCCAGGCCTCCCGACGTCCGTCGTTCCAGTCCCACTCGAGTCCGCCGTCCCACTCCGTTCAGGTTCGTCCTCTGACTTCTCCGGGTTGGATTTCCCTTCGCAGCTCGTACTTCACACCTCCCTTCACACTTGCTGGATTTACTTTTGCAGCTCGCCATTGGATCTCTCATCCCCATTGTTGGATCTCTCATCGGGCTGGATTTCTGAACTGTTCGCCAAGATCTTGGGCTTCCAAATACTCGTCTGGCCAGCGCCTTCTTGATCTCCGGTAGAAATTGGTTCAACTTTGCTTTGAAATTCAATGCTCGTTTATATTATCACTTATCAGTAGAAAGAAATTGAAAGAGTCCTCAGCTTATGGCCTTATGCCTAGTCATTGGTTAATTGGAAACACAAGTAGATTTTAACACTAGTTAATTAGTTTCAATCATATTCGGTTCAGGCGAACTCACTCGGTGTGAACCTAGCTAGGACGCCTAAGGAGGATGAAGCGAGGCTCGAGTCTCACGAGCCAAGCCACCCTCCCGGCCCTCGGTTACCCGAAGGCCGGGGTTGGATAGAAAAATAGGAACGGCAAGGCCATGGCTCGATTCACACGAACAGTAGCCCGCCGTCCGGCTCTCGAGTCTCACGAGAGCCCTACGGCTTGAGTCCCACAAGCCGGGAAAGCCCAAAACCTAGAAACTAGGACAAAACGTCTCAAGTTAAGGTTCAAGCTCAAAACAACATTGAAAATAAAATTACATTCCCTCTTTATTTATAGGGCCAAAAATGAGGAAATTCTAAGCTAGCGACTTCGGCTCCAAGGCGGTTCTTTGATGGTGGTTGCTTGGCGCGGAAGTCAGCCGTCTTCATAGCTCAAACTTGGCCGCCAAGGAAAGTTGAGGAGGTGGAGTGGGCGGCGTGGGCTTGTGGAGAATGGAGGCGAACGAGTGGGCTTGGGCCCGAATCTTGCCTTTATTGATGCGGACGAGCCCGCCATGTCTTGCATTGGAAACTTGTGGGCTTGACTCCGAGAAATGCTTGTCTTGAAGGCCCGGGACGTTGCCTGGCTGAAGGCCCATCACCGGCACCTTCCCTCGAGAGGCACCGGCGCCGCGGACACGGTGCCAAAACGAGGCACCGGCGCCGAAGGCCGCTTATGCGGGGCACTCGGCGCCGACCCTCTTTAGCTCGGGCGCGCCCCTTGGGGTCCGGGGCATGATCACATCACTAATAGATTTGAACGACTCATCAGGTTTAAAAATGAATGTGAACTTTTTGACAGCCCCTTTCGTGGGAACGCCTACACTTGGAGAAAGAATAAAACTAAAATCGACAACATATATGAAAAACTTAACAAGACCCTAGTTAGCAACAACATAATTCAAAATTTTCCCATTATATACACCAGGAACTACGCATTCTTGTCCTCAGACCACTACATGATTATGACGGAAATAACAAATGAACAAACACAAAAAGTAAGTCCATTCAAATTCGAAAGAATGTGGATGAAACGAAAGGATTTTCGTAAGGTTGTCAAGCAAGCATGGAGATTTGAGTTCCAAGGGTCTAATATGTTCAAATTAGTCAAGAAAACCCAATTACTAAAAATCCATGTGAAGAAATGAAACAAGCACACATTTGGCAACACCTTTGAACAACTCAAAAGTGTGGAACAAGATCTAACCAATATCCAACAACGTATTCACACAAACCCAACCCTAGGCCTTATACAGAAAAAAGACAAAATCTTAAGATTCCATACAACATAATAGAAGCAAAGACCAAAGACAAGCACACTAAGTTGAATGACGTAAACATTGGATATTTTCATAAGATTGCAAATGGCAGAAGGAACCGAAAGACTATAAAAGAAATTTAAACAAATACCGACACTCAAGTTACCGGGGAAGAGAACATCAGAAACTATATTAGGAAGGATTTCATGCTCCGATATAAAGTCAAACAAGTCAATGAAACACTGCTAAATAATTACCTAAATCTTGTATGTTGTGAGGTATCTGAAGCAGACAACGAGGAACTCACCGAACCAGTAACCAACGAAGAAATTCACCGAGCCATAATGCAAATAGGATCGGATATTTACTCGGGTCCAGATGGGATGTCATCCGGATTCTATAAAAAATATTGGGATATTGTAGGGCCCATAGTAATCAAAGTTGTAAAAAGTTTCTTCCACCTAGGAAAAATCCTAAAGCAGATTAACCACACGTTCATTATGTTACTCCCGAAAAGAGACAACCTAGAATCGACAAACCACTTTCGACCAATAAGCCTGTGCTCCTCCATCTACAAAACCATTGCAAAAATCATAATAGAAAGACTAAAACACATTATGGAAAATATCATTAATTCCCTACAAAGTGCATTTATTCTGAACCGAGCAGTTCAAGATAACGTACTCATTGCACACAAAATCCTCCACTCTTACCGGGGAAGGAAAGGAAAAGATGGTTGGGTAGCCATCAAACTAGATATGGAAAAAGCATATGACCGGGTAGACTGGACGTTTTTGAATAAAGTACTGAAGAAATTCGGGTTTTGTAGCACATTTCTCAACTGGATAAAGGAATGCACCCAAACGGTTTCATTTCCGGTGCTTGTAAAAAATGGCCCTACCAAACCGTGTTTACATACTCGCGGTCTCAGACCAGGAGATCCTTTATCACCATACCTCTTTATCCTCAGAATGGAAATCCTAGTAAGAAAACTTCAACAAGTTAGCAATAATCATCGAGCCCCGATTGGATTCTCCCTTGCGCATGGAGGCACCCCAATCCCATTCCTCGCCTTCGTTGACGATATTATCATCTTTAGCAAGACAAAGCAAAATGCTTGCAACCAACTAAAGCAAATAATCGAAGAATATTATGCAATCTCAGGGCAAAAAGTTAACTTTCATAAATCCACCTTCCACTCCTCCAAATCCGTAGACAGCCAAAGAAGGATAAGAATCCAACAATCTCTGGACATACCTCATATGTCCGATCTTGATAATTACCTAGGTTGCCCCATGATAAATGGAAAAGTAAATAAAGAGACTTTCAAAGCCATTGTAGGAAAATCAAAAGCGCAACTAACCAAATGGAAAGCGAGTGGGCTCTCCCAAGAAGGACGCACGACCTTGATCAGGTCAAACCTAACTACAAAACCAAGTTATGTGATGCAGAGTTTTATGCTACCCACTAGTATACACAAAGAGCTGGATCAGATAAACCGGTGTTTTCTTTGGAGCAAGGATAGAAACTACAAACCCCTCATCAGATGGGATAGAATATGCAAGCCAAAGGAGTTTGGTGGTTTGGGAATAAGAAAATCAAAACATATGAACAAAGCGCTTCAAATAAAGCTACTCTAGAAGATTATCGCGGAGCCAGACAACATTTGGGAGCGATTGATCACGGAAAAGTACCTCAAAGACTATTCAATCTTCATATATAAAAAGCAAGCAAACACGTCGTGGCAATGGTCCCAGCTGATTTAACTTCGAATTGAATTTTTTGAAGGCCTAATTTGGCAAGTAGGTGACGGAGAAACCATTAACTTCTGGACAGATAATTGGGCGGTTAATGAACCATTGAAGAATTATGCACGAAACCCTGACAAGACATTGGAAGATAAGAAGGTAAAAGAACTTTATTGATGAGAATACGGAATGGAAGATTGAAGAACTCACCCAAAGGCTCCCTCAAAACACAGTAGACCAAATCACTACAATCCAAATTCCTGTTAACCCATTACGAGACCGCTTATACTGGGTTGCGAGTAAAAACGGATGGTTCTCGACAACCTCAGCCGCTAACATGGTAGCAAAAACAGATGCAGCCAACCTAGACCAAAAATAGCTGGTTATGAAAGTTGGACACATTTCCAAAAGTCAAAAACTTCCTTTGGAAGATAGACAAGAACGGTTTACCAACTATGAACAGATTACAAGCAAACCGATCAGTGTCAGTTCCCCAAGATTGTATATAATGTGCAATAAAGCAATTGAGGACACCGAGCACCTCCTGGTGGAATGCCCTTATACACAATGCATTGTCCAACAAATTAACCCAACAATAGGGGAAGTTCTACGGAATTTTGATACAACAGACAAACCACCCAAACAGGTAATAAAAGAACTACATCACTTCATTGGAACATCAATGTTCATAGAATTTGCCGTAACTTGGTGGTATTTATGGTATCAACGGAGTTTAAAGGTGTTCCAACAAGATCTAGGAAACACAATCACAAACATGCCTCAACATATCAGGAACCAAAGCATGAGCTGGAAAAGGACAAGCAAGTACACAGAAGATGAGGAAGCAGAAGGAAGAAAACCGAAATACCAAAAATGAAAGACTAAAAAGACTATGGGAAAACCCAGAGAATGAGTTCATTAAACTGAATTTTGATGGCTCGAAACTTAATGATGAGTCAGCTTTAGCGGGGTTCATTCTAAGAAACCACAAAGTTGAAGTAATCGACATGGGGGTTAAGAGATATGACCATAATTTCATTCTAATAACGGAAGCCCTCGGGCTACGAGACGGAATTAAGCAAGCCAAACAATTCGGCTACAAGAAGATAGAAGGGGACAACTTGACGGTCATTAATGCAACTGAGGGCACGAGAAAATGCCCTTGGCAGATCGATCTTGTGAACTCGGACATTTGTACTTTCCTCCATGAGTTTGAGACGGTTAAGATCAAGCATGCGAATAGGGCTCTCAATTCTGTGGCCGATAAAATCGCGAAGCTAGGCTACAACCTCACTATTGATCACATTGTGAATCATCAAGAACTAATTGTTCTCATTCGTAACGACGCTCTAGGTCGTCCCCCGTAATCGGGGCGTCTAAGAGCATCTCCAACAGTTGCTCCATTTTCTTGGAAACTACAAATTTGGAGATTTGTGGGTGTTTTTCAGCCCCAATAGATTCTCCAAATGCTTCTCCAAAATGGGAAAAATCTCCAAAGTTAGAGTGACATTCTCCAAATTTGGAGATATCTCCAAATTTCTCCAAACCTATTCATTGGCTATATTTTTATTTATTTTTTCTTTTGAAATAAATGTAGGCTTTTGATTGGAGAACATAAATGTAGTATTCTCCATAATAGGGAAATTGTTAGAGTTTGATCACAATTTATTTTGAAGAATATGTCTTTTGTTTTCCCATTTTGAAGAAAAAATTTTGAAGAAACTCTTAGGGTTGCTCTAATTCCCCTCGGTAAAAAAAAAAAAAAACTACTTATGGTGTTAACCAAGTTTTTTCTTAATAATCCCGTGCAGGAGGAATCGCCGTTGTTTTGGTGGAAAGAGAACCGCCCTTGAACGAACCCTAGACTCGCGAAGAGCCGCTACAGACGGACGAAATGGAAGGTACAGAAATGGAAGTAGAGGAGCAATCTCCACCTCAAACCTCCGCTTCTTCCAAACGCTTTGCTCTCAAGAACGCCATCCAAACTAACTTCGGCGAGGATTATGTCTTCCAAATCTCTTCCAAGTAATAATAAGATCTTACTCACTCTGCATCTCTCGCCATTGCTTCCAATTGCTTACTTACTCTGTCCTCCTATACGAATAATGGCGTTTGTTTGTTTGATTTTTTCTCAAGGGAGGATTGGTCGGCCATGGCCGTATCCCTGTCTTCCAACCTCGTCAAGCTATACTCTCCGGCAACCGGACAATTCCTCGGCGAGTGCAAAGGCCATGGCGCTACGATCAACCATATCGCCTTCTCCACGCCAGATTTGTTGCATTCGAGCTCCTCCGATGGCACACTACGAGCCTGGGACACCAGAACCTTCCAACAGGTATTCAATTGAAATGGCATTGGTTTGGTTTCGAGTTTTGTCGATGAACTGGTGTATCTCTGTTGCAGGTTTCGATGATCAATGCAGGTCCTTCTCTAGAAGTCTTCAGCTTCTCATTTGCCAGTGGAGGCAACCTTCTTGCTGGCGGGTGTAAATCTCAGGTAATCATATCATGATGTAATGAGTATGAATTTGTTGGATAGGGTTTTAGTGACTTACATGAAGATACTTATGTATTTGTGGAATTATAATATGTGGATTATCAAGATGTATCCTGCATTTTGTTATAGCAATGGTCTTTACTTCTTAAAGATGCATTGCAACTTGTTTGTTTTAAGGATTTTTAGCAATGTGATTTCTGGTTGGGGCGTTAATTTAATCTATGTTTGTTTACTCCATTGCCTGATTTCTTAAACTTGTCTATTAACTCCGAGATGTCCAAGAGTGGTACTTTTCCCGAAAGAGTGAGTCCTTGTTACCACCTTCAGCCTGAAGAGTGAGTCCTTAGAGCATACACTATGGAGGGGATTGTCAATCCTCTCTTCCTTATTTTATTAATTTTTTATTAAAAGAGAGGATCCTCTTGATAGTGGGGTGAAAGAGAGGATCCCCTCTTGGAAGAGGAATGGGGTTGATTCCTCTATGGGTAGAGGAATGTGCACATTGGCTTTTGTGCATTCCTCTCCCTATTCACTCAATCAAAATTTGACATGTGTCTCATCTATCAACTACATTCATTTATTTTCATTATAATTTAACATTAACAAATTACAAATAAAAATATCTTAAAAAAGATATTTTAAAACACAAAAAATAAAAAGAATAATTCTTACAATTTTTTTTGTCTATAAATTGAACCTAATATTGCATACTTTTTTCATTTATCATAAGTAATATATTATTTTGTATTATCTTAATGTTAATCAATATTTAATTATTAGTAGTAATCCATTTATATTGTCATAAGTAATATATTTTTTTATTGAATGTTAAATGAATTAATTAATTAATTAATCAAAATCAAGTGAATAAATCATAAATTGATAATATGAATATGTTGTAAGATATATGTATAAAAAATTGGAAGAGAGGAAAGGAAATGATCCTCATTGTTGTGGGTGGAAATAGAGGAAGAGGAAGAGGAAGAGGAAAGAGTGAGATAAAATATAGGATAGGTGAGGTGTCAAAAGGAGGTGAGGAGAGAGAAAGTAAAGAGAGAATTGACAATCCCCTTGATAGTGTATGCTCTTACTCCTCACACCATTGTTGGTTTTGCTTCAGGTACTTCTTTGGGATATGAGAAACAGAAAGCAGGTTGCATGCTTAGAGGAATCTCATGTGGAAGATGTTACTCAGGTGCATTTATGTACCTTTCTTCTTTACCCCAGTTGAGTTAGTTACTTAAGCTTCATATGTAAAACAACCTGATTGTTGAGGGTTAGTGGTTTTAAGAGCTTAAGCATAGATGTCCATTTTATCTTGAGAATATTATAGAAACTTTGAAGATCCGATAAGAACTACTTGCCAAATATAGCCTCAAGTCTTGGTCTATGTACATGAAAAATATTTCATTCCCTTCTGCTAGACCTTTTTATATGTGCCCTGTGGCCGTTCTGCTAATCATCAAAATAATTTATAGGTGCATTTTATACCAGGCGCTCAGAACAAACTTCTCTCTGCATCTGTTGATGGTTTGATGTGCATCTTTGATACCTCTGGAGATGTAAATGAAGATGATCATCTGGAATCGGTAAGTCCTATATGATCCTAATTACAACCCCCCTCCCCGTGTAGGTCTTCCATCAAAGTTTGTTTTTTAGTAAGCAAGAGAGGAATTTCTGATGTTATATGTAGGTAATGAATGTTGGAACTTCCATTGGAAGAGTTGGGTTCTTTGGGGATGGAAGTCACAAGCTCTGGTGTTTATCTCATATTGAATCCTTGAGGTACATAATATGACTGAATCATTTTTTCCCTATACTATTTCTTTTCAGTTCTTTCATCTAAACATAATGACTTTTGCTTTCTCTTAGTATTTGGGACTGGAAAAAGGCAAAGGCTGAAGTTGACATACTAGAAGCTCGCTCTTTAGCCTCGGACAGCTGGAATAGAGATCACGTATGTTCCTTTATATGTAACTTATGTTTAAACCATTGCATTCAGTGTCTGCATTTTACACGTACGTTTTGCTTTGACACATGTTGGTTGTATTTGACCCCCTCTCTCAATATATTTTTACAATTCTCTAAAAACTTATGTTTAAACCATATCCAAATTACTTTTGCCAATCATCTGAAATAAGGCATTTTAATGTGTAACCTAATGTTTAAAGTTTAAATCAAATGCTTTTACATTCCAGGTTGATTACTTTGTAGACTGTCAATCCGGGGAGGATGAATGCTTATGGGTAATTGGTGGAACAAATGCGGGAACCCTTGGCTACTTTCCAGTTAGCTATGTCAATGGAAAAGGAATTATAGGTTCTCCAGAAGCCATCCTTGAGGGTGGACATACGAATATTGTCAGGAGTGTCCTACCCATGTCAAACAAGGCTAATCATCCTCATATTCACCAGAGCGTTTTCGGGTGGACGGGTGGTGAAGATGGCAAATTATGTTGTTGGCTTTCAGAGGAGACCTCTGACCTAAACCGTGCCTGGATTTCTAGTGAGCTCGTTATCAAGCCACTAAGAAATCGCCGGAAAAGCAGACATTATCATCCCTTTTAGCTAAATTGCACAC
Organism: Polygonum maritimum; assembly: GCA_963924305.1. NCBI lineage: Eukaryota > Viridiplantae > Streptophyta > Magnoliopsida > Caryophyllales > Polygonaceae > Polygonum > Polygonum maritimum. Next base: position 10,332,975 of record OZ002730.1, on the reverse strand, counting down.
TATTTCTATCTGGGTTTGGTCTTCCCTTGCGTTGTCCTTCCTTCCCCCTCTTTTGACTTTGTTTATATTCATTCTGTTCATACATATTAAATACTGTAGTGTGCTGTAAACCAAAATGGGTCGCACATGTGTTTATGTTGCCGCACATGTGTATGTTGATCCGAAGTTTTTTGCTTTTGAGTAAGAATTTAAGGCACCCCATTACAGGATACTTCATAACCTATTTTTTCAAATGAGCGACTGTTGGCATTCAAAAAAGTTTAGATGAGATAGTTATGACCCATTTTTGAAATATTGTGTTGGAACCCCTACAAACCTAAACACCAGAGCAGACCTGTCAAACTAGTTGTTCGGATCGGATTTGTTTGGGTCAAACTGTTATTTCAAGTTGTGTTCAGATTAGATCGGTTCGGATTCGGCTGTTGATTAGGTCTAGTTCGGTTTAAGTCATTTTCATATTGTAATATTTCGAACTATTTCGGATCAGATCAGTTCATATTCGAGTCTTGTTCAGTTCGGATCCTCTTCGGATTACCTCGGATTGGATCATTTCGAATCGGGTTAATTCGGATTCCGGTGTTATTTGGATTGAAGTTTTTTCGGATTATAATACCTTTTCAAACTATGCCTATTTGAGTTTTTCGATGATAAACATGACTTTTATTATCGGACTTCAAATTTATGTTGAAATTTTACAACATTTACACTATAGTTTAAACACATTAAATAAGAAAACACATGAATTAATTGATGTAATAACAATTAGTAATAACATATATATATATATGTATATATACTTCTACTGGAGAAGAAGTCAAATATATAAACACTTAAATAGGAGTTTAATTACTAATTATGGATGACAAAAATAAGCACTAAGTACACATATACAAAAGATGAACATTTTAAGAAAACTCTTATATATGTAGGTATATATTCGATATTATATTAACTAAGACCTTGTTATATATTGTTTGTGTGCACTACCCTAATATCTTGCTTCATGACTTTTTAATTGTTGTTTTTATTTTTGAGAACATATCGGATCTTGAGATTTAATTCGGATGATTTCGGATCAGATTTAGTTCGGGTCATTTCAGATCGGATAATTTCGGATGATACTTAATTCGGGTCATTTCGGATTGGTTCAATTTCGGTTTCAATGACTTCAGGTCAAATTTAGTTCGAGTCATTTCGGATCGGATGATTTCGGATCATACTGTAATTTGTTAATTTCGAATCAGTTCAATTTCGGATCGGATCGGATTCAGATTGGGTCTCGGGTCACGTTCGGATGGTTCATCCCCGTTCGGGTCCAATTCCTTATTCAATTAGGATCAGATTTCAAATTTGAGTCACTTTTTACCAGGTCTACACCAGAGCTCATGTGTTCGATAGGATAGTTATGACCCATTTTTCAATGATTTCTTGTTGTACTTTTGGAGTGTTACAACTATTTTAGCCACTTGGCCTTCACAATCTAGGATAATAAAGCTTGATGTTGTATCTCCCGAGGTTGTTTTTTATCTATTAGAGTTTATTTTGTGAAGGGCGCGGTTCAGGTGAGAACGTCTCCTATAGAGAGAACTAAGAACAGTTAACAACCATTGGATCTGCAAGATCCAACGGGCACGTAAGAGCGTGCTATAGCGCGCGTAAAACGTGCGTGTAAAAAAACCCACCCATAAGCGATTTTAATAAGCTCTTTCTCCCAAAAAACAACTTCTTCTCCATTTTGAACAAAGGTTTCGTGCGCAACAATCCATTCAAACATCACCAAAAACAGTCGTTCTCCTATGGAAAACAATGCAATTGCGTTACGATCTAATGAAGTAGGTACTATAAATGTTGAATATCGTTGTGTGATTATCATGATCAATTTCATTCGTTGCTTCACGTGTAGACTGAATTTTAATTCCGTTTCGAGATCGAGAGCCAAAACGTTACACAGACAGCTTGATCAAGATCGTTTTGCAATTGAAAGTTGAATTTCAAACCAAAAATTCAGTATAACTGTACAAAAGCATACGATCAGATCTAACGATTTTTCCAATCCAAATTCAACAATACGCTTCCTCTCGCAAAATTGTGACAACACTTCATGCTCACTCTCAATATGACTGTGTATCAATGAATACTTGATTGTGTGGTAAAAACTTCCTAAACATGAATATATCGATGTAAGAATGTGGTTCCTTTTCATGCCTAGAAACGAGCAGTAAATGAGACTATGTATAACATTTGAGAGTGATTGTGTGTTGTAGCTTAACATGAATATGTGTTGTAACTGTATATGAATGTGTTTGAGATTAGCTTTGAGTGTGAAAACAAAATATGTACGACGGAAAAATACATCTACAGGCCCCTAAACTTGTGCGTTTTTGTCAGTCAAGTCCATGTACTTTGGAATGTTCAAATAGACCCCTAAACTTTACATTTTTATGTCTTTTAAGCACTTTTGACTAATCGCATTCAACTCACGTTCGTAATTGTACATTTAGGTCAATACTCGTCTCTTTTTAATCTTACGTGGAATTAAATAAAGACTAACAAAGAGGCAATATTCGCCTCTTTTTTACATGTTTGTTAGCCTTTATTTAATTCCACATAAGATTAAAAAGAGATGAGTATTGACCTAAACGCGCAAATTTGAACCTGAGTTAAAAACGATTAATCAAATCAGCATCGTGTTCTTATAAGACAAAATATATAAAATTCAGGGATTTATTTGAACATTTCAAAGTATAAGGACCTGGTTGACAAAAAAGTACAAGTTCAAGGACATGTGTATTTTGCCTATGTACAACTATGTATAAACTTTGAACATGATTGTGTGTTGTATTAGTACATGACTGTGTAGTAGATTACATATGAGTGTGTGGTTTCATTTTAGTGTGAAAACAAGACCGTGTATGACATTTGATCATGACTGTGTAATCGATGTGCATATGACTGTGTGTTGTAGTTGTACATGAATGTGTAGTAGATTACCTTTGAGTATGTGATTTCATTTGAGTGTGAAAACATGACTGTGTATATCATTAGTGAATGACTATGTGTTCGACATGAACATGACTATCATTGTGTAGGATATTACCTTTGAGTGTATGGTTTTGTTTGAGTGTTAAAGCATGACTGTGTATTACTCCCTCCGTCCCCTTTTGTTCGTCCAAAAGGACAATTTGCACGGGTTTTAAGAACGGTATAAAATAGTATTGGTAATTGAGAAGTTGGTATAAAGTAGTATAAAGTAGGTGAGAGAGTTTAATAGTATGGGTAAAAGATGTGATTGATTGGGGTGAAAAGAGATATAGTAGGTGAGAAAGTGGAATAATGAGGGTATTTGAGTGGATATAAATAGAAAGTGGACAAACAAAAGGGGATGCCCGAAAAGGAATACTGGACAAACAAACCGGGACAAAGGGAGTATATAATAAGACTGTGTGTTCGCCTCGAATATGATTGTGTATAACCTTTGAATATGTCTATGCTTTTACTTTTTATTTAGGTGAAGATGATAAGCTTCTATACATTGATGAAAAAGAGAACAATTCTGTGATGACTATTTTCTCCCGGAAATACGGAATATTATATTCCAAAATGTGCCCCTGAGTTTAAACCGTAAGAAGGTAAAAAATTCCAAACGACCGATGATGTTGTTGCATTATAGAATAGATATGCTACAATGTATGGTTTCGTTACAAGGGAGAGCACGGTTAAAAGAGATGAATGCAAACCTCATTATCTGGGAATACCTTGTTTGTAATCGAGCGGGATATAAATATATTGTTCCAAAAGTTAAAACAGAGCCTGGTATGGAAAAATCATCAAAGAAGAAGCTAAAAAGAACAATCTCCAACCAGTGTGGTTGTGATGCAAGACTAGGTGTTCGATATGCAGGGTGTGAAAGATAAGTTGTAAGAAAATTTGAAGTGTCACACACACCTGTTGCTACATGATGCTGTTAGGCATTTTGCAATGACACTACTACAATTAAAGCCTTTAGTGGCGGTTTTGACCGCCACCAAATGATCTAAAAGCGCCACTGTAGGCCTAAGGTGGCGGTTGAGCAACTGCCCCATCTGCTGCCGCTGCTATTGGTTTATAGTGGCGGTTTTTAAAGCTAAGGTGGCGGTTTTCAATTGTAAACTAAAACCGCCGTGATAGACCACAAAACCGCCACTGTACTATCTAATGTGGCGGTTTGTATCCGGCCATTTATTTTGACCTATTGTGGCGGTTTTTTAAGAAATGACAGCGGCTTCAAAGACTATTGCGGCAGTTTTTTGACCTATTACGGCGGTTTTACAAGTCAATTGCGGCGGTTTCACAGGTCAATATAAAGTGTCCTTTAGCTATTGCGGCGGTTTTGATTGTAAGCATTTTAATATAATATAACGTGCTTATTTTGTATATATACCTGTTCAATTAAATATGATTCAAATGAAATATTTTTTTTACAAATATACACAAGCAAAAATCTCAAACATCAATGATGAAATGCCACTTGTATTAATATTAAACTATCATAAATTACATTGAGAATGTTAGTAACTTGAATTTGCTTTTAAGGTAAGTGTTCACCAAAAAAAACAAGCAAACATAGGCCAACGAGCATGAAGAATTAAATCTCCAAATATGGAAGACCAAAAAAACAGTCGAGTTCGCCCAATTACCATGCTGAAAAACTATAGCAGGTTTTTCTTTGTTCCACCTTGCTCTTCATCACCACATGCATGGTCAACTTGAATCAAAATATCGCACGTACGCTTGATTTCTTGTTTTCTTATTAGCCTGAAACAAGGATAGACGTTTATGAGTCATGATCCACCTATATTAAAGTAGGATACTAGAATCAAAGCCTTTTAGTGAGCGTGGAAAAGGTCCATAGCACTATAAAAGAAGCAGCTGAATTATCTAACTTATTTCATCTCAGTCAAGTTAAATAATAAGGAAACAAGTTGTTAATCGTATCTTAGTCTATGTGCACAATCTTAATTGGCTTCATCACACTCTACTCATCAAAACAAAGAAAGTACATGATAGTGTTCAAATAATAAGGAAATGTAGAGTTAAGAACATAAAAAGAAAAGATTAGTCCCACTCTACAAACAATGAGAAACTTATGTAGAAGAATACAATTTCCTCGTTGGTGTCAATCACAAAAAAGGTCAACTATGTAGAGTAAAGATGCAGGAGTGATAAGAGATGAAAATTATGTCCAAGTAAATTTTAAAAGAACAAGACCTAATGTTTGATAACAAACCTGCATAGCAAGGTCATATTTGATAGCAGCAGCATCATCAAAAGAATGAAATGTGAAGAGAAGAAAAGTTCTTCTTTTGTGTTTCCATTAATTTCACGTTGGATACTAAGTCCATAGTAAGCTTCCGCTTTTTACATCTCAACTTTGACAGTTCATGACGCAAAGTAACAATAGGATTCAAGATCTGCAAATAAGAGGTCAGCTACCACAATTTAGTCCCTGAAAAAATAAAGAAAAGATATACATATTCTATCATAAGGAAAAGAGACAAATAGCCATGGCAAGTTGGATAGAGAACTCTTCCCATGTAGGACAACGTCCATAGGAAGCAAGAATCCTAGAATTCTTAGTAGTAGAAAGTATTTAATATAAAGCCAAAAAAACTCATCCTACATCTAAACATTCTCATAGCAATGAATTGGATAGCTGCCCCTTAGGGGAGTGAGAAAAGGTTACAAAAATTCCAGACATTTACAAGCAAAAAAGGCTAAGGCCTCTAGATGAGCCAGCACAATGGTCTGACAAAAGGCATGACAGAAAATACAATCAAACACGGTTGTGTTTCTACTATAAGTCCAACCAGCTGAATATCCCAACATGTGGCAACAAAGGCAGAATATATGAGAATTTAATATCTTTGGTCCATACATAACAAAAATTAAACGTGGGGAAAAGCAAATATTGATACGGAGATAATTTAGGAGACCGATACTATAAGTAGATTCAAACCGAAAAATTGAGTTAAGCCTGAGAAAAGGTCAGGTCAAATAAAAAATAGAGCCGAATCGAAATCGGAACTAATTAATGAATCTACCACCAATTTGAAGCCCTTAACTTACCTACCTCCCTCTCACTACACCCAACTTGCAAGGAAAATAATGGTAGACTTGAAAAAGTATATTACCTAATCATCCAGACATATAACAGAAGTTTAAAAGAAGAGAATCCATATCACAAATAGCCGGATATTCCAGGGCGAGTATTACAAGATAAACAATTGTAATATGGTAATACCTGTAGGATCAACTTCCCTTGCAATTTTTATGGCTTCTAATGTGGCAATATTTTGATTAGCGGGAGAAATAGCCAGTATAATGCACTTAGTCTACAAAGACAACCCAAGAGAAGATAGAATGTTCAATTTTGATAAAACAGTTCTGGCGACATTATTTTTATATGCATATCAATTTACAACTACAATTTTAACTTGATTCCTTTCCATTTATTCCAGTCAAGTTTGTAAAAATTAGTAAAGACGTTATATCTACCTTCTCAATATACAAGAGAGCCATGTTTTCGATATCTTGAACAATACTTTCAGATTGTCCCTTTGCAAGAAAAAAAAGACGTGTAAACATGAGTGAGTGAGATAAAAAAAAAACAGCACAAAATTACCTCAACAGCGACTATAGAGATTGCCCTACATCAAGCAAGCCTACCTACAGATTGCAGATGCAAGTACATTTAAGGAACAAACGGACTCCAGGCCCCGATTCAGTTTCCACTTGATTTGAACTTTCCTATCATTCTTTGAATTTCTCATCTTCCTTCGGAGGTAACTCATCTACGTCACTTATATGATCCACTTGCTGATCTAGTTCATCCCATCCACCAAATTTTGACCCACTTTTGGCTCCATTCTTAGAGAACCTACTATCAACATCCCACCAGGGATTCTAGCCTGCCCTCTCTTGATTAGTCCGATAACTTCTCCTTCGGGTTTTGTTGCCTCGCCTTGCTCTACTTGCAATTCTGCCAAATGGCTTCTTTTTTCTCTTTGATCTAGGTTTCCTTGTATTCCATCCACAACTAAAGAAATGGCAAACTGTCCAAGTGAACAAAGATGAACATAGTAAGCTATAAGTCCTTGTCCTTCAATCCATATCCACAAGTTGCAATCTTAAATTTGAAGTCTGCATGAAGACTAATGCTTATTAATCTCCATTATTTAAGTAACTTCCTATCAGCTCAAGTCAATACTCAACATCAGCATTAACCATCAGTGTTGCCTTACAATCAGATAGACAGCATAACCATTCCATTAAGTTCATTACCTTCCGAAATTTAATTCCTACACGCAAATAATAATGAATCATGCAATACACCTAAAGTGAGCCATTCCATTCAGTCATATATGCAGCAGAGAAGTTCTAATCCACGCTAATCATTCCAAACACACTTTATTTCGAGATCCTATCCAGACAGAAAGAACACCAGAAAACTCAGCACAAATGAGCCCAAAAACTTAGCAATTCCGATTCGGAAGTTGATTTACCTTCAAAAGCAAATCAGTGGTTCTCGGCTCCTTCCAAAAATCGAACAAGTCCTCATCTCCATCATCCTCGATGTCTTCATCCTCATCGGGCCACCATTTCCCTGCTTCGAAACCCGTACTTACCGTCCACATCTCCGGCGAATTCGAACTCGGAGCCACAGGACCGACGAGCAATAACGACTGGTAGCCACAGGAGTGTTCCTCTTGGCAAGTGGGGAGCGACGAGCGGACGAGGGCGGAGCAACGAGGGAGAGTGAGGGCGTCGCGACGAGGGAGGGAGAGGGCGGAGCGACGAGGGAGGGCGAAGGCGGAGCGACAAGCGGGCGAGGGCGGTACCAAAAGAGAGGGCGGACCTGAAGGGAGGGGGAAGAGCGAGTGCGGGGCGGAGAGATTGGGGGTCAGGGGGGCAGAGAGAGTCGGCGGCCGGCGGCCGGAACCGAGAGGCAGAGAGAGTCGGGGAGGAGGGGACGAGGGATGGAGCGTGCGAGGGGATTTGTCTCTCTAGGGTTTTGTCCATAATCTAATACGCGCTTCGAATTGGGGAAAATAAAAATCTCGCGCCCACCCCATCATTCCGCCAGATTTTTTTTTATGCAAGTAAATAAAACCGCCCCTATAGCACATTATAACCGCCCCTATAGCTAGAAATTTAAAAACCGCCTCCTAAACCGCCCCTATAGGACAAACCGCTACCACAAACCGCCACCAGAACCCAACCGCCACCAAAGCCCACCACAATAGGCCCGAATTGTAGTAGTGAGAGTAATAGGAAAGTGTCCAACTTTCAAAAGGATTTCGTTATAAATTGCATGCTGGCGAATATTAGGTTGAGTTCTTCTTACAAGGTGTACGAGGATCTAGTTGGATCTTATTCCAAAATTGGTGCAATGCTTGTTGATTTCAAAAACTTCAAATGCGATTTGAATGTCTTTATGGTCGGTTGTGATGCTCAAATAATTATTGATGACTTCTACAAGAGCAAACAGGTGTGTGAAGCCTTTCAATTTGATTACGAAGTTGATCAAGAGCAAAAACTATGTCGTCTATTTTGGTGTGATCTTATCGGTCGAAAGAGCTTCTCATATTTTTGAGATATTGTGACAGTAGATGCAACTTACAAAATGAAAAGGTATTTTTTGTATTTAACAAAACACCACAGTCATATTTATATTATTTACACAATCATAGATATATGATTCACACAATGTCTTACTATTGTTTACACAAACATATATTATAGCATCACATGGTCATGCTTATCCTGATTACATATTCATATATGTGTACTTCACACAGTCATATATTATGTTTTACACAGACATATATTGTTGCAACACACAGTCATACTTATCCCGTTTACACATTCATATATGTGTGCTTCACACAATCATATATTATGTTTTACACAGTCATATATTATGTTTTACTAGAGGACGATGAGGAGGCGTTCTACTCCCCTCGAGGCTCCGCTAGCGGCCAGATCTGGAGTTGTAGTCGTACAGAGGAAGGAGAAAGGAATTTTCTTTTTTTTTTCTTTTATTGTTTTTATTGTTTACAAATTATTGTTTTTATTAAAGGAAAAATATAAGGTATATGTGGCGCATATGTGGCGCTTACATGTCAAATATTGTTTTACACGTCATCACAAGAGGTGTTCAGTTGGTCTGAATGTGTATTGTTGAGGTATTAAATAGGTAAAACTCAAAGATGAGGTGTTAAAGTGACCATTTTTGTAAAAGGTAAGGGGGCCGTATATGTATTAGGCCCAATAACCAATGGAAAAGAGTCGTTATGGCTGAGGGGATGTTGACCATTATGGCTCAATCCAAGTGAGCCATAACGGCTTTAAAATTCTTCGTTGTAATGACACAATCCGGTGCGGACTGGACCGGGGGATACCAGTCCGGTCCTCGGTCTAGAAAAATTAAAGTTGTCGGTCCCGGTCTGGACCAGAAAGTTTTTAAAAAATTATTATAGGATTGCTAGGTATTTTTTACAACTTTACTTTTACTTCCTCCCTCCCGACCGCCGCTCCTTGTCTTCCTCCCGAGCACTGCTCATCTGGCCTCCCTCTACGCCTCTCCTTCGCCAGGAGCCGCTCCCTGACGGCATCGACCTCCCCCGGTGCCCTTCGCCACCGGCCACAGTTCACCTTCACCTTCGCAGCTTTACCTGTCAGTTCGCCTTCACCTTCGCCGACAGCCGCTCCTTCTCCAACCACCGCCTGTCTTCTTCAGCTGCTCCTTCTCTCAGCCAACAAGGCAACGAGTAAGCTTTCCTTCGCTTGTCCCACCGCATGCTCTCTCTCTCTCTCTCTCTCTCTCTCTCTCTCTCTCTCTCTCTCTCTCTCTCTCTCTCTCTCTCCGAACCGGGTTGTCGATCCGGCGATGGATCTACCATGTCTCTTTGCTTCAATCCTTCGTAGTTCGTACTGGTATGACTTCCAAATTGTGGATTATTGGATATTGGAACTCTGATCTCTGTGTTGTATTTTTTTGTTACTGATTCGATTTACTTTTTTGTGTTATTGATTTTCTAGTATTTTTACTCTATTTCACGACTCACTTTGTCCAAATTTTGTGCTGAAGAATGTATGTATGGTGAATTGGTGAATGGTGATTATAGATGACTTTTCTTTGCCTTGTTTATCTATTTCTAGGTTTTCCATCACCATACGAATTTTTACATGGTAATTATATACTATTAATAAGATGGTGATAATGGGACCGATGGTTGAGATCAATTTATATGGTAATTATTTTTTCTGGATTAATTATATTTAACTCAAAAAAAAAACAAAAAAATTTCTTATTAACACATCCAGCCCTCCCTGGACCGGAGTTTTTCCCGGTCCAATACCCAGTCCATATGTTTCCAACTTCCAAGTTCCTTGTCCCGGTTTGGACCGGTACCCAAACCTAGTGAAATATAAGGGGTATTTTTCCCCCCTCCGTTGTCAAAGAATTACCTTGTCTTTTTTTTTCTTATCGAAAAAAAATAAAAAAAATTACCTTGTCTTTTCTTTCTCTTCTCATCTTCATGTGCTGTACGATCTTTTGCACAATGGGAAAAAATGTCCAAATACAACCTCATTCACTTTCCTTGTACCCAACGGAGTGATCGTTGACGCCGCAGGAAGAACTTTGGGCGACAATGGCGGGGGAACGATCAAGCCCTGGTTTGTGGCTCGAGACTTTGGGCCTATGTTGATTTGCTCACATGAATATCCTGGTGCGAAAATGTTGAATATCGGGTGCGAAATCTGCAGGTTCTGCGAAGGCGTTTGGCCACCACAAATTGGCGGTTCCAGTATCTGCGATGCTCTATCACTTCGGAACAAGTGCACTTTCCGTTGCTACGGCCACCGGGGTCACTCATCCCTTAGGTTTCGCCTCTCAATTTCCTTCATTTCATGCTTTCTATTGTGATCCTACTTTTGGATTTGGTTGCCGTTTCATGTCAATTGCGCTGTGGTATTGCATTGAATCAATCCTATGAATTGCACCAATTGGTACTTGCTTGTTGAATCCCTGTTTATTAGACCAGCATATTTTCTCATGTATATGATGCAGATGTTCTTAAAGTTAGGCTCCAGATGGAACTTGTTGGGAAGAGAGCTCCTCTAACTGGAGTGGTATATGACTCATACACTTGAAGACATTAATTGATGTTGCAAATTTCAAACTACTGCATGTTTAATAGTCTGTTAAAATATTCAGGGAAAAGTCTTTACTCGAATCTTGCAAAATGAAGGGCCAGGGTCGTTTTACCTCGGGCTGGGACCTGCATTGACAAGGTCAGTTCTTTATGGAGGCTTGCGTTTGGGTTTATATGAACCTACAAAGTATGTCTGGGAGATGGGATTTGGATCCGGTAATATACTGCTTAAAATTGCATCAGGAGCATTTGCCGGTTCCTTTGCAACTGCACTTACTAACCCGTTCGAAGTCTTAAAGGTTGTCTGTTTAATTTTGCACTGCCTTTCTTCTAGTGTCCTTGGACCAAGTCCTTCATTACAGGCTAGCTGATGATTTTATGTCTTGCTTCTTATGTAGGTGAGGACACAGATGAGCTCCGACCCTAGAGGAGGGTCAATAAGAGAAATGCGCAAGATCGTTTCAGAAGAGGGAGTGCGTGCTCTTTGGAAGGGTGTTGGCCCTGCTATGGCCAGAGCTGCAGCCTTGACTGCATCTCAGCTGGCAACATATGATGAATCCAAGCAGGTCAGGTTTCAAGTATCGTATTCATTTGAGGAATTTTTTGGAGTTAGTACAATTGAGACATGCAAATTCTTTTTTACAGGTTGGGGATCACTGCCTGTTTCATCGTGTAGTCTGTTAAATACGTTGCTTACTTTATTTCCCCTTTTTCCATACAGATCTTGCTGAGATGGACACAAATTCAAGAAGGATTTCAGCTTCATTTCATGTACATACTATAATGGCTTTTGTTTTGTTACTTTACTCTCTTCCTCTCTCAAACCAGGATAAGTTTATTCTTCACTACACCATAATGGATAATAATTGACATAATTGTATAGATTTAAATTGTGACCCTGTCCTCAAACAATAGTTTAGTGCACCATGAACTATAACTTTTATCCAGGCAAAGATATTCTTAAACCTGGAGCCTGAAACTGCTCTGTATGGATGAAATTAGTCTCAAAAGTTAATCTCTGAATCAATTGCCTAGCCAGGCAAGGTTAATTACCTGCTACTTTAGCCTTATAAGAGCCTTCACACTTTCTTTCCCAGTCATGAAATGGGATCAGTAGTTCTTCATCTTGCCGATAGAATAGCACATCTGTCCTGTCACTTATGCCATGCCAATGTCTACAGCTACTTTCAAAGTCAATTATGATATTTTTTTCCCTCTTAAGCAATATATCTATTGATAAAAGTGCTATCCAAAATATCTCTATAAACAGCAAAGTATATAGTTCCTTTTTATCTTCTCATCCACTAAAATCAAGGAATGATTAGATGCCTGTATCAGATCTCCTGGCTGATTGTGTTAAAGCATGTGCTTATCTATTGATTTTGTCATACAGGAACTTGCTGAAAAAATTCTTTTTAAAACTCTTGATAACCAGTTAATTTTGACAACTCTTGCCCCAAATTGATATGTAATAAAGGTAAGCAAAGAGTTTTTACATGTTTGGTTCATAACAGTTGAATGAGTCGGCTCAAGATGTTGAATCATTTCAGAAGTTCTCAGATCTAGGTTTCAACCTTTAATTCATGTGTTATTGAATGCCCCAGACTTCAGATGAGAGTGTGTTACCTAATCAGTGGCTTGTAAAGGCCTTCTTGATTTTTACAAGGATTGTAAAATCCTTATGATTTGGAAAAAAAAAATGCCTTCTTGAGTGTTAGATCTAATCAGTTACTTGATGAAAATCATTTCCATGTTGCCTGTCTTCAACTTCTGGGGCCTACTATATATATATTGAGCAAGATTGTGAATTCGCTGTTAGTAACTTGTGTATCTGCTTGTGTTGTAGCTCAAGTACTATAGCAGGCCTTGTGAGTACCCTTGTAACGGCACCTGTGGATATGGTCAAGACTCGTGTGATGTTACAGAGAGAACCTGGAAAACTAGGAAATTACAAGAATGGATTTCATTGTGCTTACATGGTAATAAATTTATAATACTGTCTGGATCTACTCTAGTCAATACGTTTCTTGTTGGCCATTTATCTTTATCTTAACACCTAGAAAATCTTTGAGTAAATGTGTGATTTATAGTTAGGCTGTGTTTGGCCTCATACAACTACACTTTATTATGCTTTCATCTATATACATTTGCCCTTAGCAATTACGGTATCACCCAGAACATTTTTTTTTTGTATATTTCACTTAGAGCATTTGGTCTTTGAAATATTACTTGACTTTCCATACCATTTGAGCTCAAATTTTGGTAATAATATCGTAAAACCTAGAACGGATATTGTAAAAAATCACGGTATTTCTGCCTCCCCAGATGATGCTCATCCTTAGAGAATATTTTGAATAAAACTGATCATGTATGTATTGCGCTTTGTTTTGTAGGTGGTGCTCACCGAGGGTCCCCAAGGTCTATACAAAGGGTGAGATTGTGTCGCCTTTTGTCATTTAATATTGAGTTCTCGTATCGACATGCCACGCTTCCATTGTATGACGGTGAATCCCTTCATGGGACTCTATTTTTAGGTTAATGGCAATGCATTTATCAAAAAAACAAAATTTAGTCCTCCCTAGTTACATGCTTCCGGTATGAAGTGCTATATATTTCGGATGAGAAATTATTAATTTGGACACAATAGAACTACGAAGCCAGTGTCAAAAAAGAGATCTCGGTATGGAGTGCCAATAGCGCCTTTAGTTGACACTAGTCTAGATAAATATTCAGCGACTCCACATGACCCTTAAGCTATGTCTAAGAACAGCGGAACACTATAGTCCATAGATACATGTACACTGAGTCACTGACAAATATTTTTCTTTTTCATTTTTAGGGGATTCACACTTTTTGCACGGTTAGGTCCACAGACAATGATCACCTTCATACTATGCGAGAAGCTGAGGAAGTTAGCTGGACTTCACGCGATCTAAGCTACACCTTATCTCGGTCTTGCACTTGTCCCAACCAAGTATGTAGTACACTTTTGTGTTAAAGCTAGTATGGAGCACCAGTATCACAATACCCATTGGTAGATAGGTGCCATTGAAAATGCTTACTGCTTAGTTCATACATCGTTCTTTTTCCATTATTTTGGGGTGCTCAAAACAGACACCCTTTCATGGAAGCCAAATGGATTTGGTTTCAGCTAGGAGTTTTTTTTTTTCTCTTGAACTGAGCAAACTATCAATCATAAACTAGAATAATTTTTTTGTGTTTCACACAACTAGAAGTATTTGATTTTTCTCATGGTCTGATGAGGTTGAACTGTTCGACACCTCTGCAAACACACAAACAATGAAGAAATGAGTTGTTCTCTGTATTGATTCTCTTTTCGTAGTCATGTGCATGATATGTGTTAGGTTAAATTCCTAAGACACTATAAAAACTCTTTTCTCCAATGGAATGTAATCTGACATTTTGATGAAATCAATACAATGTAATAGTGCCGCTTTCACCAACCGTCACTATTTTCATTCTATCAAGCTTGTCACTTTTATGGAATTAAATCTTTGCTCTAGTTGTCACATGGTATCGGAGCTAGGAACAAATTAAAGGATGTCCTTAGCAGAAACTTCAGTAGAAGAAGCCAACGAGTAGGCCAGGTTTGAAGCTGAGATTCGAGCTCAGATGAAACAGAGATGCGACTGAGAATCGAGACTGAAAATAGAGTCAGAGAAGAACATTCTAGACAAGTTAGAGACTTGACACCGAGTGAGTATTATTTGCACCACTCAGACCACCCTATTACATGCTTGGTAATAATTTGCTTAATGAAAGAAATTATGGCCCATGGAAAAGATCTGTTGAAGTTTCTTTGGTTGCACAGAACAAAACTGGTTTTGTGAATGACCCATCTGTAAAACTAGATCTCACATCACTTTTTGCGTCATAATGGGAACATTGTAACTCAATGGTTATCCTAGCTTTTACATTCTGTTGGAAAGGGAATTGCAGAATCTGTCCTCTATTGTAAAGTTGCACACCGAATTTGGAAAGAGCTAGGTGCTAGGTTTGGAAAATCAAACCGAACTAGAATATATCCAATTCAGAGAGAACTTCGCTCAATAACACAAGGTTTTACCTCTATTTCAAGCTAATTGACCAAGATAAAAAAAAAAAAGTTGTGGGACAAGTACATGCTAATGGTTGATGAGTGTGTTTGCTCTCGTTGGTCAACCGTTGTAATCACCAAAGTCTTGCAAGATCAACGGGTTGTACAATTTTTAATGGGGCTAAATGACTTATACAATAATGTCCAATGAGGAGTGCTCATGATGAACCCTCCTCTAACACTTGATGAGGTGTATTAAATGATATTGCACGAAAAACAACAAAGAAATAGCAGCTCAAGCGACAATCTAGACTCTGAATCAATAGCCTTTGCAGCACAAAGAGCGATCAAAGGAGCAATTAGATCAGTCAATGGGAACAAGCAAGATCCTACTACGATCATTGCAAAATTGGAGGTCACACTACTAAAAGTTGTTAGAAAATTCATGGTTACCCACCAAACCAACCCAGCACCACTTCTCAGTTTTGTGACCATTGCAAAGTAAAAGGCCATTCTTTTGACAAATGTTGGAAGAAAAATGGTTACACACCAGGGAAAGAGCTAGGGAGATATTGTGAGTACTGTAAAGTTGGAGGGCACATGGTTTACAAGTGTTGGAAGATAATAGGTTACCCACCAAGAAAAGAACTTGGAAGAGTAGTTGCCCAGGCCAACAGCTCGGGGAATTCTTCACCAACTCTCCCTCAAGCTCAATAAGATCAGCTGATTCTCTCTTGAGCAAGCAACAAGGAAGTGACAACCTCAACCATGCCGCCTTTTTGGCAGGTAAGACCTTGTCTCTTCTCTCCTAACAATAACTCAACTTGGATCTTGGATAGTGGTGCAACAGGCCATATAACTCCCCATAAACATCTTTTCCATTCCATTAATCCTATCACAAAAGCTTCATCTATAACCCTACCTGATGGCAAGCATTCTCCTACACTTAATGTTGGCTCCATCCAAATATCACCCCACATCACATTACACAATGTTCTTTATGTGCCCAATTTCCACTTTCATTTACTATCACTTAGTAAACTCACTAGAGACCTTTCTTGTAACATAATTTTCACACCACACCTTTATCTTATTCAGGCGCCAGCCCCTTCAATGAGCAACCCTATCAAGATTGGCCATGAAGAACGTCCACTCTACATCATAGATAAATCACAAAACCTTGATCAAGCTACTAGTGACTTTAGTTATTTACCTACTCTAGTTTCTAATTCGACTTCCTGCAATGTTATTCCGCCAAAAGCAAGCCTTGAACTACGACATTGTCACTTGAGACTTATTTGTTTTGATCAACTTCAGTTTATTTCTACTTCTGTTAGATTTACAAATACAGATTTCATCTGTCTAGTTTGCTTGAGATTTAAGTAACACAGAAAACCCTTTTCTCATCAATCCACTCCCGCCTCTAAACCTTTTAATCTCATACACGTAGATACTTGGGGCCATACAAACACCCTACATATGGTGCATACAAATTTTTCCTCATAGTTGTTGATGATAACACAAAAGCTACACAGACTATTGGAACGATGTTAAAGATGCAAGTACTTAGCATCATATCGATAATGATCGTCCCTTGAGTTTTGATAATGACAAACTCAACTTTGATCTAATGTTTGTCCAAACTGTATCTCAGGAGTTTACAAGAACGCATATCATGCTGGCTAAAAGGACAACAAGTGTACAAAAGTCCCTAAGGAGTAGGGACGCTAAAACACTTAGAAGGAAAAAGGACCACAATGTGTTCCTGCGAGATGAGGAAGCCGTCCCTAACGAGTAGGAACGCGCGCTTAAAAGATAGAGTCCTTCCAGGCTATCGACAATGATGACATCATTAAATAGGTAGCAAGTTCGCCGAAGCTTCACATGTAGGGGACCAGTACACGTGAAGGCTTCCCAGGAAACCCTAGGGAAGAATGTAACAGTGTATGGACTTGCGATCTGATCGTGCGACTGAGGGTGAATGAAGGGAAAAGCATTAGCAAAATGATGCCCTTCTTAACCACTATAGATACATTCAATCATATCCATTGTGACGTGACTTCTTACACATTCTTGAGAGCGACATCAACAACACGACAAACAACTCAAGAACACAAAGAACAAACCAAGAACTGAGTGTTTTGAGTGTGTAGATCTGAGAGAAGTCCGTGAACAAAAGAAAAAAATTGTTTGTGACAAAGAACTACTTGTGTCTCACGAAGGACTGTTAAGAGACGTGAATCTAGTGTCCTTACGTTGTGAGAGTCATGTTACAGTTTAGGCTTAAAGGAGTGACACTAGTGAACTCAGGGACAAACACCGTAGTTCAGAGAAGAGTGGAACTCGATTGTAAACTGTAAGGACTCCCTCATATATAAGATAAGGAAACTATTCGAAAATCCTCCACGGAGGTAGAAGTTTACCCAAAAGGACTACTTGGTCTTTGTTGGGTTCCTCTATAAATCACTTGTTGCGTCCTTAGCTTATATTTGTCATTCTTACTTGTATAGTTTTAACTTTCTGCTGCCTAAGGATTCCTTCATAAGGACGTCCTTACTCTTTACTACTAACAACGCTCCCACAATTGGTATCAGAGCGAGGTTCTCTAGATTCTTAGTAGTTGTAGGTACGATGGCGGACATGGATCGGAACCAATCGGAATCAGCCACACCAAGTGATGTGACAATGCCTCATGTGCCACATCATGGCCAAGCTGAGGCCGTGCGGGCACGCTCCGCGCGCACCGAGGACGTCGACGCCGAGGGTGCCCAAATGAGGCACCGGGACGAGGGTCCCCGAATGCGGCACCACGACGCCGAGGGTGACCAAGAGAGGCACCGTCCCGATTCTCCCGTGCCCTCTCAAGTTGTATCGAGCCATCTTCCCGGGGCTGATGTGGGGACCAAAATGAAGCTCCAAGACCAATGGAACATCAAAGGAAAGGCCACACCTAGTGACGCCGCCGACGCCCCTAGCCCGGCCGCACCCACTCACGGCACCGAGCCCTTTTTGGGTCGAATCACAAGGGCCCGAGCTCGTGCCTTGCAAGAGGATCTCCAAGCTGGACTTATGACCCAAGGGGTGCCGGGCAAAGGCAAAGAAGGTGAGCTATGCTTGTTAGTGGTCACCGGGCGCGCCGAGCCACAAGCGTCGGGTGCCTCGCCTTGTGCCACTTGTGTGCCTCCTTCAAAGGAGCATTAAAAGCCACGTTTTTCCAAGAGTTTCCCACCTCCTTTATGAGTTAAAGCTGGCCCTTGAAAGGCCTTGGTGGAAGCCTCTCTTTTCTATGAAAAGGGGATGCCCCTCCTTGTTTTAGGTAGACTTGAATCAAACTTGAAACTCTTGTGTTTTCTCTTATGTTTTCGGTTTTACTTTGTCTTTGGAATTCGACCATGAGCCATTGAATAAGATTGCTTTGTGTTTTCTTTGTTTCAACTCAGATTCGTGAGTAATATCGAATCTCCTTTGAGATTCAAGAGCAAGGTGAGTCATATCCTTGTCCTTGGATTTCGTAGTTTGAGTTCGAGTGTGGTGCGTTACATCCACACCCTAACTCATTCATATCCTTCGACTCACACCTCTTCACCACCCTTATCTGATTTCCAACCCTCCCACACGTCCATCAAGTTCCACAAAATTAAGGCAAGTTTGAGAGCAATCAGTCTAAGGCGAGAGGGAAGGCAACTAGCGTGTCCTTGCACCGACTTCAACGATCTTTGATCCTATCATGTGGTATCAGAGCTACGTAAGGTACACACTTAATCCCTCTTCTTAGATCTGGATTTTACTCTAAAATTGCAAGAGAAGTCGTGCCCTAACCCACCCCACAACAAAGTTGCCAACCGAAACTTCAAAGCCAAACCGATTCATACCTATGTTGTTTGATTGATCTTGTTGGTTGTTTTCTTTGATCACCATCCAAAAATTCGACCAAAACTGCCTTGTGATGTTTAAAGGTTGGAAGATGATGAACTCAATTTGGTCTTGAATGATAAGGAACCGAAAAGCCTCCAAAGAGCCTTAACTCAAACCACCCCTTCGTTTTCCTCTTGATTAGGAGTTGTGGCTGGTTTTGTTGTTGTCTCTTCATATCTATTTCATTCTGAATTTTGGTCACCCTTGCATGCATAAGGATTAAATTCCAAAGCTACCAAAAGTTGCTAAATTCTGCTCGGATTAGATTACGGGAACGGTACCAAACCGAGACCAAAAGACAAGAAAATTTGCAACTTGTTTGATTAGTAATCAAACTTGAATTGTTGTTACTGAGTTTATAAGTGCCTAAAAAGAAAAAGTCGGACTCGAAAGGAAAAGAATTGGGGCTAGAAAAACTCGGACCCGATAAAAAATGTGAAGAAAAGAGATCGGGCATAGAAAAAGTCGGACCCCAAAGCAAAAGAATTCGAGCAAGGCCTAATTTGTTTCGTTTGGTAGCTGGTACTTAGTAGCTTTTCTATTCTTGAAGTGGAACAACTTGGCTTCAGTTTGCGTTGCATTGTGTGATTCGTTAACATCTTGGAAGCCCATTACCATTCACCCTTTGCTTATTCGACACCCCTCTTTGCAATTGAGTAAATTTTCGTGTCTAAGACTGAGGTTGATTGTGCGTAGCTTGACGTACCACTTGTGTCATATTAACTTTGTTTGTTGGAGATTTTGTGTAAAATGTCAGACATAGGTAAAGAAGAAGAGTTGCCTCAAGACCTCAATGACCAAGCCTCCTTGGTTGCCATGATCCAATCGGTGCAACAAGACTTAAGGTCGTTTTGCTCTCGGTTCGACAACATCGAACAAAGATTGACCCGGCACGATGAGCTATTTCAAGCTAGTGCCACCAATGACTCAAGTGTCAACCGAAGCGCACCCCTGGCCCATGTGAGCACCCAACTTGACCCCATTCTCTCCGTTAGCCGGGGTAGCCACTTCGAGGCGGGTTCAACATCGAATCAACCCCGAGTGTCCCATGGTAACCCTTCGGTGGCCAACTTTGCTCAATCAAATGAGGCATTTACGGGAGTAAGATCTGAATATGTTACCTCTTATATATCATTGCCCTTGAGTACTAATGATGTAGGTAATGAGAGGTATGGATACACCCCCGTGCCGGCACCGACGCCCATGGGCACCGCTCATCTCTTTCCACGGCGCATGGGTGCCCAACAATTTGCTCTGCATCAAGCTCCAAACCAGGCTCCAAACCAGGCTCTAAACCAGGTGCAACGCCGGAATGTGTGGCAACAACAGCCCCAATATCTAGATGAGCGCCAACAAGGAAGAGACCGCCACCAAGGAGTCAAGCTCCAAGTTGAAACCTTCTCCGGTACCGCCGGTGCCGATGCGTGCCTCGATTGGATAGCCAAAACTGAATCGGTGTTCGATTACTATGACTATGAGGATGCAAGAAGAATTGTCGTTGCCTCAGTCCACCTCACCGAAGTCGCCTATAATTGGTGGCTACAATACAAGGAGGCCCGGCGATGAGAACGACTCCCACCAATCCAAACTTGGCGTGAACTTAAGCGTGCTCTTGAGGAACGATTTGTTCCCCAAGATTATTCCGAGAGAATCCACACCAAGCTAGAGCAACTCCGACAAGGAAGTCGCACACCCGACGAGTACTACAATGAGCTATGCAAGCTCATCTATCGCTCCGGGGTTCAATTCCCCGACGGGTATTGATGTCTCTCGTTTTGGAGGTGTTTTAGTGGTTAATTTCCCTTGTTAATATGTGTTTTTCGATCCCTTCTTTGTTAGTTTCGTTTCTTTTTAGCTTAGTTCCCGGTTTTCTTTAAGAGTCGGAAACTATGCGAGTTTGCTTTGTTTTGTAGGTAAAATGGCGCAAATGAGGACATTTTGGAGGAGCAACTAAGAAGGAGCTAAGCCAAGGAATCAAGGAGCGGAAGAGCCATGCCAAGAATGAAGAGGAACCAAAGGAAAACCAAGAAGTGAAGGAGGACCGAGGCCCAGGACCGAGCACCATCAAGTTGGGCCCGAGATCGAGCAACCAGAGCCAGGATCGACGTTCCCAACATCGGGCCCGAGGTCCCCAGGAAGTCGGTCCAAGTCGGCAATTGTGAAGATTAGGCCCCAAGGCACAATTATGGTGAACTTCCAATTTTGCCCCTCTTCTAACTTGGAATTCCTTGGTCCCCAATCAATAGAAGAGGATAATTAGAGGTGATTAGAGAAGATTAGGGAGACACAACAATCCCACACCAAATCACTCTCAAAGGCTCAAGCAAGGCTTGGAGAGCAAGGAAAGAGAGGAGGAGGAGAAGAGGAGGAAATCGGTGGTGCTAGGAGGAGGATTAGTGAGTTTGTACTTGTTTAGCTTTGGTTTTAGTAGAATTTGGATTTGGATATTGTGAACCCCTTTGAATTTGAATGCAATTTGAGCTTGATTTGAGCTTGATGATTGAGATTTGCTTGCTTTTACATTTGATTGCTCTTTACTCTTATCTTATGGAGTAGATTCCATAGTCTTGGGCTATGGGGGAAATCCCTAGCTAAGATTGGGTAGGAAACCCCAATTCCATAGCCTTTGAGTGCTTGATCTATGAATCCTCTCTACACTAAGCTTCAATTCTCTTGTGGAAACAAGGGACATAGGGCTTGTGATTGGTAAGAGTAAGCGAAAGTGATCTCTAACCCATCACTAGAGCTAACATCGAAGGAGAGTGAAAACTCCCTTGGGTCGAAGTGTAGAGTGGAGGGATCGAAGGCTAGCAACCTCGATCTCACAAGGATCGATACTTATTGGTTGAGTTGGGGTGGAATTACTCAAGTCTAGTTAGGGAAGGAACCCAAAAACCCAAGACCGATCTACTACTTTTGCCAAGACCGAGTTACCAGTACATCGGACCCGACGTTGAGCTAAGTCGGTCCCGGCCAAAACAACCTCGATCCACCCTCGGACCGAAGTGACTAGTGTCGGTCCGAGGTGATTTCTTCCGTTTTCCTTTATTTTGCCTTTCTTTTACATCTTTTTAGTCCTTCGGGTACTCTCAACGCACGAACTCCCGTGTGTTGGACACCCTACCTCTTTACTACAAGTGAGGTTCGGTTTATAAATTTAAAATTTTGACCACCACTCCCGGACCGATCAGAATTTTTTGGCGCCGTTGCCGGGGAGTTCTACTTGTGTGAGGTGCATGCGAGCTCGTTCCGTCCGAGGAACACTTGAGCTTGATTTTGTGTGTGACCCGGAGAGTATTCTAAGGCAAGCCCGAAAGAAGAAGAGGATGGCGGACCAAGCCCGTGATGAGGAGATTGAAAGGATGAGAGCTGACATGGCTCGAATGCAAATTGAAATGGCGAACCGAGATGCCGAGGCCCGTAGAGAGAGGGAGCAAAGGATGAGATTAGAGGCCCAAATCAACAATCAACCCTGGAATGCTAGACAATACATACATCTGGAGTTGAAGGTGCCCGAACCGGCCATCGTCTTTGCGGAGGTGCCAAAGAATTTTGAGATAAAAACTCAATTTATCTCACTCATCAAGAGAGAGCAATTCCAAGGGAGACCGAATGAGTGCCCGATCGAGCATGTGAAGCAGTTCAAGGACCTATGTGAGACCATCTCGAAGGACGACGAGACACTTGAGTACGTACTACTCAAGGCCTTCAAGTTGTCTTTGGGAGGCAAAGCCTTGCATTGGTTGGAGAGTCAAGCACCTCGTTCTATCACATCATGGAGAGCTCTCAATGAAGCTTTCTTGATGAAGTTCTTTCCGCCCACCAAGACGACGGAGCTTAGAAGGAAGATTGCTAGCTTTCAACAAGGAGCCCACGAGCCACTCTTCGAGGCATGGGATCGGTTCAAAGAGATGTTGAGGGCATGTCCAACGCATGGGCAACAACATTATGTCCTTCAGGACATTTTCTTCCAAGGAATCAACCCCGCCACCAAGGATAAATTGAACCTCCATACCGATTGTGGGTTCATTGACTTGCCTCCAGAGCAAGCATGGGAGTTGCTAGACAAGCTCTCGGATTATGAGGCCATGTATGGAGTCAATCAAGTGAACAAGGAAGTAAGAGTCCATGGAGACGGTGCAAAGAGGCTCTACAATCCAAAAAGTGAAGAGGTGGACAAAGATGTGAAGATCCAATTGATGGATCGTAAGTCAGTTAATGAGGGCGTCCTTAACTGGGTTAAGGGCGTCCTTTAGTGCAGCGGAAAATAGACTTAACAGAATACAAGATAAGTGGACACGAGTATTTATAGAGGAACCCCACTAAGACCAACTAGTCTTATGGGTAAACCTCTACCTCCGTTGGAGGATTTTCAATAGCCGTCCCTTATCTTATTAAGAGCGAGTCCTTACAACTTAGGCGAGTCGTTACACTTCTCTGAGCTAAGCGTCCGTCCTTAGCCTCACTAGTAACACTCCTTTCAACCTAACAAGTAACCTAACACTCTTAGCTATAAGGAAGCTATCACTCACGTCTCTCACGGCTCGTTGTGAGAGACAAACTACAACTCTAATTGATTTGTGGTTTGTTTTGGATTTGATGTGGTTGGACTTTCTTTCTCTTGCTTCAAGCTCACTTGATCTTCTTGATCTTCGTTCGTGTTCTTGAATGCTTCGGGAGAGCTTGAGAGAAAGTCTTCAAAGTCCACTCTTGCACACACATACCGCTATGCATATTCCTTGGAGAGTACTTATAGCGGAAGTGATTCTTGTCCTCTAGCGTCCTCTGAGACTTGGCAGGATCCTCGATCTTTGATCAACGGTGCGATGAGCGTCTTGAGGAGGTTAACTCTGTTGACGCTTGGGAAGCCTCCGCGTGGGTAGGGGACCATTGCTGGGAAAGCGACGTCTTTGGCATTGTCTACACGTGCCCAGACAAAGGAAGCTTCCTTCTGAGGACTAAGGCCGGACGATGATGTAATCATGTTGGGGCGGCGTTGATTTGAATTTGAACTTCGTCCGTATTTTGGCGCGCGTCCCTTCTTGATGAGGACTCCGTCCTATCTTGCGCAGGGACTCCGCCAATTACGTTTAGCTTTGGAAGTTCTGGTAACATGCGTCCCTACAGCATAGGGACTGCTGTTCACTTGTTGTCCTTTTCGCTCATGTGCGTCCACTGGACTTACCTGAGATCAAAACTTGGACAACTTATCAAATACATTTGAGTTTGTCATTATCAAAACAAGGGACGATTATTATTGGTTTAGATATTAACGACTGACGTCCTTAATATCGTCCCAACAATTTCCCCCTTTTTGATGATGAGAAACTCTTTCAAATAATGCACACAGAAGTAAAGCTTTTAGCATGAGGAACTACACTTTGATTTTCTTTTCAGCTTAGATTGGCATGCAACACATTCTTTTAAGTGCGTTCTATTTTATTCCTAACTAACGACCTTTTGACTTGGCCGAAATTCCCCCTGAACACATGCTTTCTATGATAACTTAAGGACAATCGCATCTCTGCAAAACTATACTTCCCCCTTTTGGCATCATCGAAAAGGAGAACAAGTCGAAAAGCATGCAAGCACAAAGTCATAACTAAAGAAAGGTACGCTTAGACAAAATGAAGCACAAACGTAGTGAATGGCATTCAGAATGAGAAACGAGAACGTTCATTACAGACATTCACAACAAGTGTTCAAAACGGGGACAGCGTCCCATTGTCTTAACAAAAACTCAAGAAATGATAAATTGTTTCAGGGTTAGAGAAGGGGGAGGTGATCATTTTCTGGGACGCTTGCCAAGGGCTTTGAGGTGTTGCTCCTGAAGATGGTTGTTCAGGGCAAGGAGCTCGTTGTTGCGCTCAAGAAGGTCTGTGTGGACGTGAAGTGTGTCGTGAACCTGCTGAATTAGATCAATCATTATGCACTGGATCTCGATCATCATGCCCATCAGATACTTCGTAGAGTGCCTCTCAGCCTCATCAGGGACGCTCATACCATCGAGCTCGTCCTCGTCATCAGCAGCGTCCTCAGCTGGCGTCCCAACTACTTGGACATTTTCAGCTTCGTGATCTCCTTCTCCAGGTTCAGCAGCAGCAGCAGCTTGAGCTCTCCTCTCAGCTTTGGCTTTCCTTTCAGCCTCTTTCCGTTCCTTTTCCAGTTGGCGCTTAACGGACGGAAGGGGCTCATCACACCTGAGTTTCCCAACTGGAGGGAGTGTAATTTGCCTGACGTCCTTTCAACACACAACACTACATAACACAGAACTGAACCACGGCGTCCCATTCACTGATTTCAACCTC
Organism: Polygonum maritimum; assembly: GCA_963924305.1. Lineage (NCBI taxonomy): Eukaryota > Viridiplantae > Streptophyta > Magnoliopsida > Caryophyllales > Polygonaceae > Polygonum > Polygonum maritimum. The sequence continues at coordinate 10,307,497 of OZ002730.1, read as the reverse complement.
TGTAATTAGAACTCTGTACAGACAACTCTCAGCTCTTAGCACGCGTCCCTTTGATCACTTAGAACCATTTTTGAAAATCAAGCAAGTACGTCCCGTAAAGGTGAAACAAGGAATGCTCATAGGACGCGTTTGCAAGATTCTCGGCTTGGGTAAGCTTAGAGTTCCCATCATTTCGGCTTATGATGAGGGTAGGGTGATCAGGGATACTCTTGAGATGAAAAGCGAAATGAATACCATTCAAGGACACAAGCGAATACACATATCTTAGACTAGCGTCCTTTAAAGATGACTTTAATGCATGACACACCTTAAAATAAGTTCTCAACAAGACATAGCCAATCATGGAGGGAATAATAGAACGGGACTTGATCATTTAAAAGTTATCATCCCCAAGAGCAACCGGAGGTGCTCGTAGGGACGTCTATCAAGTGCTTTTGTGAAAATATCGGCCACTTGGTCCTCAGTCCTAACATGATCCACTCTAATTAATCCAAGTTCAACATTATCACGAAGAAAGTGATGCCTTATCTGAATATGCTTCGTCCTAGAATGATGAACGGGATTTTTGGCAATACTTATAGCACTGGTGTTGTCACACAAGATAGGGACTGTGTTGAGGGACGTACCATAATCTTCAAGTTGGTACTTGATCCATAGGACTTGTGAGCAGCACGAAGCAGCAGCAACGTACTCAGCTTCCGTGGTTGATAGTGCCACGGAGTTTTGCTTTTTGGATCCCCAAGATACAAGGCATGAGCCAAGGAATTGTGCCATTCCTGAGGTGCTCTTCCTATCCACCACATGGCTAGCGTAATCTGCGTCAGAGTAAGCTACCAGGTTCAGGGACATCCTTCTGGGATACCATAGACATAGGTCATCCCGTCCCTTGAGATATCTGAAGATTCTTTTGACCTCTTGCATATGGGACTCCTTTGGATTTGCTTGGAATCGAGCGCACAAGCATACAGCGAACATGATGTCGTGACGACTTGCCGTAAGATATAGCAAGGACCCTATCATTCCTCTGTAGAGCTTTTGATCTACACTCTTGCCTTCTTCATCAGCATAGAGGCGAGTGTTTGGGGAGATGGGAGTATCAATGGGTTTTGAAGAGTTCATCCCATACTTCTCAAGCATTTCACGGATGTACTTTTGTTGATGAATCCGCGTCCCATCTTTGAGCTGAGTGATTTGGAGTCCCAAGAAGAAGTTGAGTTCTCCTATGAGGGACATCTCAAACTCACTACTCATCAAGTTCTTGAATTCCTCTACAAATTTCATGTTAGTGCTTCCAAAGACTATGTCATCGACATAGACTTGGACAATTAAGACATCTTTAAGAACTTTCTTTAAGAACAGGGTTTTATCAATGTTACCTCGTGTGTACCCGTTGGACAAGAGGAAGGACGCAAACCTATCGTACCATGCACGAGGGGCTTGCTTGAGTCCATAGAGTGCCTTGTCCAAGAAGTACACATGATCTGGGTGATCAGCGTCCTCAAATCCTGGAGGTTGAGCGACGTACACTTCTTCTTTGAGCTTGCCGTTGAGAAAGACTGTCTTGACGTCCATTTGAAAAAGCTTGAACCCTTTGTGAGCGGCAAAGGCGATGAGGAGGCGAATGGCTTCAATCCTGGCGACAGGAGCGAAGGTTTCATCATAATCAATCCCTTCCTCTTGCCTATAGCCTTGAGCCACAAGCCTTGCTTTGTTTCTTGACACGCGACCATTCTCATCAAGCTTGTTCCTGTAGACCCATCTCGTCCCTATTATGTTTTTGTTTCTCGGACGAGGGACGAGGGTCCAAACCTTATTTCTTTCGAATTGATTAAGTTCCTCTTGCATGGCCTGAATCCAATCAGCGTCCTGGAGTGCTTCCTTTATGTTCTTAGGTTCAACCAAGGACACAAAGGCGTTGAAGGCACAGAACGCTATGTTAGCATTAAGGGACTGATTCACGGCTGATCTTGTTTGAACTCCTTTTGACATATCTGAGATGATTTGATCCGTTGAATGAAGTCTCGAAAGATGGGATCCCTTATGAGTATCGTCCCTTACAGGAGTACATCTAGGGTCCGTCCAATCAGATTCATCTGACTCAAACCCGTCGTCTTCATTGAGAGTTTCATAGAGTTCCCCCTCAGGTTGAGCGTCCTCTTCTTGACGCTGTTCTCCTTGTAGGCTTGATTCAGCGACCTCATGTTGAGCTGGAGATTCACTTTGAGATGGAACTTCCTGAACAACACTGGGAACTTCTACTGAGACTTCTTCAGGATTTTGAGTAGCGTCCTTAGGAACATAGTATTTTCCAGAGGACCCGAAATCAACTTCATCATCGGAGTCATCCTGCTGCAGAGGAGATGAGCGTTCTTTCTTACTTGGTTTATCTTTGTGAGAAGAACTTTCTTTGAACACAACATGAATGCTCTCCTCAAGCTTTAGAGTTCGTTTATTGAAAACTCTATACGCTTTACTGGTGAGGGAGTATCCAAGGAATATGGCTTCATCACTTCTTGCGTCAAACTTTCCAAGTCTTTCTTTATCATTGTTGTGAACAAAGCACTTGCATCCAAAGACTCTGAGATAGTCGATGCGAGGCTTTCTTCCATTCAGCAACTCATAGGACGTCTTCTTCAGCAAAGGACGGATCATGGCTCGATTGATAATGTAGCACGCTGTAGCAATAGCTTCAGCCCAGAAGTACTTGGGGACGCTATTGGCTAAGAGCATAGTCCTTGCCATATCCTCCAGCGTCCTATTCTTTCTTTCCACCACTCCATTTTGTTGAGGAGTCCTTGGAGCTGAGAAGTTGTGAGAGACTCCATGTTGATCACAGTAGGCCACGAACTCTGAGTTTTGAAACTCCGTCCCATGGTCTGATCTTATGGATTTGAGAGGCGTCTCAAGCGCAACTTCCACTTGTTTGATGAAGACTTTGAATGCGTTGAAGCAATCTGTTTTTGAAGCTAAGAAAAGAACCCAGGTGAATCGAGAAAAGTCATCTACAAGGACATAGATATACCTCTTTCCACCATAGCTTAACGTCTTCATTGGTCCACAAAGATCCATATGGAGAAGTTCCAAAGGTTTCTTTGTGCTGACATCGTTCTTTGACTTAAAGGACGTTCTTGTCTGCTTCCCTTTGATACATGCTTCACATTGTTCAATTTTCTCAGGATCAATTTGGGGAAGACCTTTCACAAGATTTCTTTGATGAAGCTTGAGGATTGTGCTTGGTCCAGCATGGCCAAGTCGGCGATGCCAGAGGTCAGCGTCCTCCTTTGACACAGATAAGCACAACTCAGATTTTGGCTTGAACTCCTGATTGAAGATGTAGACATTGTTCTTTCGGACTCCTTTGAGGACGACTTTGTTGGATTTCTTGTTGATGACGAGGCACTCCTTTGAGTCAAATGTGACTAAGTTTTCACCTTGATCACATATTTGAGAGACGCTTAGGAGGTTGAAGCCAAGTCCTTCAACAAGGCTAACATTTGTCGCTTTGATAGACGGATTGAGAATAGCAGTTCCCGTCCCTTTGATCTTTCCTTTGCCCTTGTTGCCAAACGAGACAGTTCCTCCCGTGGCGCTACTTTGGATAGAAGTGAGATGGATCTGGCTTCCTGTCATATGGTTTGAGGCGCCACTATCAATGATCCATGGGCGTCCCCTCACTTCCACCTGCCAAAACAAGGTTAGTGTATGGCGACCCAGGCAAGGTGTTCCTTACCTGGTTCGTTACAGAAATAGAACTCTGGTTCTGGCATGTAGTCACTTATATTCACATCATTTGAAATAGCATGCTTTCTGAAAGAACTCTTAGATCGTCTGGGACGTCTAGGGTTAGCCTTAGGGACGGACTTATCATTTTCAATGTTATTCCTAGCAGCTTTGCCACTTTCAATGTCGTTCTTCAGTTTCAGGCAATCATATTTGAAGTGATTTCCTTTTCCACAGTACCAACACGTCCTATAGTAAGTACCAAGGTAGTACTTCTTGTTGGGACGTTGGATTTTGTTCTTTTTCATCTTTTGAGGGTCATAAACTTTTGAACCTTCCCCCTTAGCAATCTTCTTATAGATCCTATGACTAGTGGAGTTAGTGTAATAGTCCCTTTGACCTTTCTCTCCACTCTCTAGGACTCGAATTCTTTCAAGAAGGTTCTTGGTCTTTTCCCTTTCTAATTCAAGTTCTGAGGTTTTGCTAGCCTCAAAGTCACTAGGGAGAGAGTTCCTAGTGTCAGACTCGTATCCTAGTCCTCTTTTGGCTGGGACAAACACCATTGGTTGAACTACCTCAGTTACCGGGCTCTTCCCTAACACTTTCACCTCTTCCCTAAGCTTAGCGTTCTCTAGCTTAAGGCACATCACTTCAGTTTTCAGGGATTTAACTTCGACATACGAGGACTCTAGTTGTAACGAAACTGTAGCACAGTTCTCACATTCAACTAGCCTATTTTCACTTTCAAGTTCAAGTTCATCCATTCTATGTTGCATAACAACGCTTTCTTCCATGATTCTTTTAATGAGCTTAATAAGTTTGGTTTTGGAACAATTCTCTAAGGAGTTCATCATGGATTCACGAGTTACCTCTTGTTCTTTTTCAGAAGCGTCCTCTTCAAGGACTGGGGCGTCCTCCACAGCCATGTACGCCACTTGCTCATTATCTGAGGCGTCCTCTACGGCTATGTACGTCACTGGTCCTTCTGGTTCTTCATCATCAGAACTCACATTATCCCATGCGGCTTCGCACGCTCCCAAGAGAGCTTTCATCTTCATTTCTTTTGAGTTTAGTCCCGTAGTACACCTTTTAGCAAAGTGTCCTTTCTTGTTACATTTGTAGCAAGTAAGTTCCTTCATCTCTGCCTCTGTATACTTGGGACTCTCCCTTTTGTAAGGCATCTTGTGTTTCTTGGAATCTCTGGCCTTTTTACCCCATAAGCGAGCAACTTTGTGTAGAAGGGCAATCTCTTCCTCTTCTTCCAGCTGTTCCTTAGTCTTGCTTTCCTTTTCTTTCAAAGCTTGAGCACGCATCCTTTCACGATTCTCATTTTTATTTGCTTCCACCATTAGGGCAATATCTCTTTGGTGGCGCAGATACTCAGCGTACTCTGGAGTTGACGTCATCAAAGCAAGATCTGTCTGGGGGTTTCTAGCCAATTCAGCCATATCAGCTTCCCTTCTCGCTTCATAGCCTCTCAGCTTCCCATAGATCTCTTCCATATCCAGGGTTTTGTTGGCTGTGTTCTCCTTGAACGTAGTCCTATCAAAATTCTATTTTCCTGTAAGCCCATCAATGACTACTCCGACTCTGTTTCTCATTGAGACTTCAGCTTCTGGGATGCCTAAATTTCGCATCTTGGTCACAAGAGCTTCAAAGCGGTATGAGTAGTCCTTGACAGATTCGTTAGGAAGCATTCTGAAGGCATAGAACTCTCGTTTGATTTCAAGCTTGACGTCTTCCTTCATCTCTGCCGTACCCACATGGTACTTCTCAAGAGCTTCCCATTGTAGTTTGGCTGTTGCCAAATTGCTAACTCGGGTGGCGTCCCTTTCGCAGAGGGACGCTTGAAGGAAGCATATAGCCTTAGCGTTTGTTTCCAAAAGCTTGAATTCGTCAGGACCCCACTCGTCCTCTTTGTCTTTCTTGTCATCAGGGATGGTAAGGTCACCCTTCATGATCACTCTCCAGCATTGATAATTCTGACTTCTGCAAAAGTTCTCGAAGCGGATCTTCCAGCGGTTGAAGTTGCCGTCCGTCAGACGAGGAGGCTTTACAAAAGAGATTCCAATAGGTTCCATGTCCATCTTGTACCTGCAACTCAACAAAAATCTAGAGCGCCTGCTCTGATACCAATTGATGCATCGTAAGTCAGTTAATGAGGGCGTCCTTAACTGGGTTAAGGGCGTCCTTTAGTGTAGCGGAAAATAGACTTAACAGAATACAAGATAAGTGGACACGAGTATTTATAGAGGAACCCCACTAAGACCAACTAGTCTTATGGGTAAACCTCTACCTCCGTTGGAGGATTTTCAATAGCCGTCCCTTATCTTATTAAGAGCGAGTCCTTACAACTTAGGCGAGTCGTTACACTTCTCTGAGCTAAGCGTCCGTCCTTAGCCTCACTAGTAACACTCCTTTCAACCTAACAAGTAACCTAACACTCTTAGCTATAAGGAAGCTATCACTCACGTCTCTCACGGTTCGTTGTGAGAGACAAACTACAACTCTAATTGATTTGTGGTTTGTTTTGGATTTGATGTGGTTGGACTTTCTTTCTCTTGCTTCAAGCTCACTTGATCTTCTTGATCTTCGTTCGTGTTCTTGAATGCTTCGGGAGAGCTTGAGAGAAAGTCTTCAAAGTCCACTCTTGCACACACATACCGCTATGCATATTCCTTGGAGAGTATTTATAGCGGAAGTGATTCTTGTCCTCTAGCGTCCTCTGAGACTTGGCAGGATCCTCGATCTTTGATCAACGGTGCGATGAGCGTCTTGAGGAGGTCAACTCTGTTGACGCTTGGGAAGCCTCCGCGTGGGTAGGGGACCATTGCTGGGAAAGCGACGTCTTTGGCATTGTCTACACGTGCCCAGACAAAGGAAGCTTCCTTCTGAGGACTAAGGCCGGACGATGATGTAATCATGTTGGGGCGGCCTTGATTTGAATTTGAACTTCGTCCGTATTTTGGCGCGCGTCCCTTCTTGATGAGGACTCCGTCCTATCTTGCGCAGGGACTCCGCCAATTACGTTTAGCTTTGGAAGTTCTGGTAACATGCGTCCCTACAGCATAGGGACTGCTGTTCACTTGTTGTCCTTTTCGCTCATGTGCGTCCACTGGACTTACCTGAGATCAAAACTTGGACAACTTATCAAATACATTTGAGTTTGTCATTATCAAAACAAGGGACGATTATTATTGGTTTAGATATTAACGACTGACGTCCTTAATATCGTCCCAACACCAATTCTTGGAGGATGAGTTGAACAAGATGAGGAGGAAGATGGGTCATCTCCAGCAAAACACAAGAGCATGTGAAGAGTGTGGTTCTTTGAAGCATGGAGCCCAAGAGTGCCCAAATGAGCGCCAAGTCCGATTGGCCGAGCAAATTGAGGAGGCCAACTATGTTCAAAGGAACTTCGGAGGGAGAGCCAACTTCAACAACAATGGAGGAAGGTGGAACCAAGGCCAAGCTAGTGGCTACAACAACAACTTCAACCAAGCCGAGCCAAGGGCCCAACCACCACCATACCGACCTCCGGGATTCTATGAGCAAACACCACAATGGGCTCAAGATTTGAAGAACCAAGTCACCAACATAGAGACCCAATTCAAGGAGTTTGGTGTGTGGAGAAGACAAGTGGACAACCAATTTGTTCACATGGCAAATCAACTTCCAAGAGCGGAAGGGAGACTCCCGGGCCGACCCGAGGAGAATCCCCGTGCCCAACAACAACAAAACGAAGTTTGTGCCATAGGATTGAGGAGTGGACGGAGTTTGCCCGAGCCACAAGTTCCAAGAACGAGAGAAGAGAGTCGGACCGAGGTTCCCAGCACCTCGGGCCCGACGTGCCCAGATATCGATCCTATAGACGGAGGAGGTCCCCTGAAGTGGACCGAGGTTGAGCATACATCGGGCCCGACTTGCCCTGAAGTTGGCCAGACGTGCCCAGAAGTCCCTGCCCTAGGTCCGAGATACTTGACGTCGGTCCCGACGTCGATCCAAAGTCGGTCCAAGCTGAAAATGTTGAGAGAAGCCAAGATCGATCCAAGGAGGTGGATCCAAGCAAGAAGCAAGGTGGCACAACTCTTCCATATCCTTTGAAGAAGCCCAAGGAGATTGCTGAGGGCAAGTTCAAGCAGTTCTTGAAGCTTTTGCAAGGCTTGAACATCACCATTCCATTCACCGATGCTCTAAGTGAGATGCCATCCTATGCAAAATTCTTGAAGGAAATCTTGAGCAAAAAGAGGTCAATTGTTGAGATGCAAGATGAGGTGAAGATCTTGGAGCTACCTCAAAAGCTAGGTGATCCCGGAAGATTTGCCACCACCGTGGGAATTGGATCCCAAAATTTTAAAGCTCTTTGTGATTTAGGAGCAAGCATATCGGTTATGCCCATGAGCATATGGAGAAGGGCTAACCTCGGAGATATGGAACCGGTTGATATGAGTCTTACTATGGCCGATGGTTCATCAACAAAGGCCACCGGAATTCTAGATGACGTCCCGGTTAGAGTTGGGAGGTATTTTGTGCCCGATGATTGTGTGATCTAAGACATGAAAGAGGATCCGATGGTGCCCATTATTCTCGGGAGGCCGTTTCTAGCTACGGCGGGTGCCAAGTTCGATGTGAGAAATGGGAAGGTCACTTTCGAGATTGGCGAGGAAAAAGTGGAGTTCCATTTCAACAAAGCTCTTAATGAACCGGATGCGTTGGCGATCTTGAAGTTGGAGGAAAATGCCACGCGCAAGAGAGAAGAGTTGGAACCCACAAGAGAGGAAGAAGCACCATTGAGAGACCATGACATGGTCAATGTTCAAGTTCATGAAGAGCCAAGAGATGGAGATAGCCCGAGACGCCATGAAGAGTATCCTACTCTATATCCTTTTGATGTGGGCGATTCTTACATTTGTTTATGTGATTTAAAAGAGGAACTAGAGGATGATTACCTTTGCTTGAGTGATTTGCAAGAAGACTTGAGTTATAATGTTATTGAGTCCTCTAGAAATTCTTTAGACTTTTGTGATGTAGGTAATGAAGACCAAGTTGAGAAGATGCAAGAGATGCCAACCTACACTTTGGAGGACAAAGGAGATGGAGAATTTGGAGGCCACACTTTCATCAAACACAAATGGTGGCACTTTGGCTATGAGGAGAATGGAGATGCATATGACAAGGAGGATCAATTCACCGTTTTTCACCCTCCTTGAAGGGTAGAGGTTAGAAGTCAAGCTAGTGACTTAAAAGAAGCGCTCCTCGGGAGGCAACCCGAGTTTAGTAGGTTCATTTTCGTAGTTTCTAGTTTGTTTTTCTTTGCCTTAGCTTAGATTCCTTCTAATCTCTCCCTCTCTAGCATGTGTTTTGTGGATATATGTGTTATGTGAGCTTCATGATCATGTGTGGTATTTGTGGAAATAATGCAATGACTTGTGGGTAGACAATTGCCAAGCCGAGGGATTTTTAGGAAACCAAAACGGGTAGGACCGAGGTACCCAGTACCTCGGGCCCGAGGTCCCCAACATCGGTCCTTTGTTGCCGGTCCACTTTGGGCTTGACTTTGGACGAAATTCCTATTATACCCTTCTGACCTAACTTTGTCTTCTACCCCATTTAAGCCTCCTTTCCACATACCCACCACCCATCACCTCATAACTACCTTCCCAAAATACCAATTCACTCTCAAAAGCCCCAATTCGATCCCCATTCTCCACTATACTCGGACCTTAAGAAATTCTCACCACAAATCTCGATCCATACCCATAGCACCCTCAAGCATCGATCCAAAGGCCAAAAACCTCAACAAAATCCCATAGATCTTCATCCTTCTTCTAGATCTAGAAGAGAAATTTGGGTTCTAAGAAGTTGTTTGCTAGAAGTCTTTGATTCTTCATAATTTGGTATGTGAATCTCAATCTCTACTTGATTCTTTGTGAATTCCATGCTTCCATTGCTAGATTTGAGATATGCCATGATTGAGTGAGCTTAGACCTTAAGCATCCATGGTGATTTGCATGCATTGTGAAATTTGTGCTTAATTGTTGCAAAAACCTACTTAGAACTTCGATTGATGATGAGAAATGGTTGATTTTGGATTTTAGGAGCATGATAGAGTGTTTTATGGGTGAGTCGAAGTAGAAAACTCGAATAGGAACTGGCCCGAGGTGCCCAGAACCTCGGGACCGATGTTGCATGTCGGTCCACGGACTCGGACCGAGGTTGAGAACCTTGGACCCGATGTCCTCTGTTCATCGGTCCGATGCAATTCGACTTTCTCTTGTGTGAGCTTTGGGATTCGTGAGCTTGAATGTTGGTTATAGCATGTTTATCATGATATATCTTGTAGCTTGACCATTGATATGTGATTCTTAGTTCATGCATGATTGGATTTTGTGAAGTGAGTGTGTTAAGAGCAAGTATGGGGTCATTTCCTTGCATGATGAGTTGGTTGTTGTGGAAGCTTGTGATTTTGTTGTGATTGTATAGATTTTATCTTGGAGCTCTTTGTGTTGATTGTGTGTAGGTACCATGTCTACCCGAGCATCTTCTTCAAGGATGGAAAAAGCAACAAAGAAGTCTAAGAAGTCGTCCAAGAGGGTCCAAAGGATGGACGATGTGCGTTTCGAAGATGATGATGTGGCTAGAGAGTATGAGCGACTCATGGGTTTATCTCACCACACCCGGTGGTTAGATTGGGAGTCCATAAGGAAGATGTGCATGGATGAGGCTCTTATTCGGTGCTATTCTCATATTGGGCTCAACGTCTTACTAAGGTGGAACAACACTCACTATCCCGCCTTGACGTCCGAGTTCATGGCGACTTTCAATTGCACCTATGAAGGAGTCGAGAGTGAAGGCATGATTTCCTTCCAAATGGGCAACGAGTTGCATGAACTTTCTCTCCGGGACTTGGCACATTACTTCGGCTTCCCTTTCCCGAGAGATGAGGCCTATGTTGATAATGAGAAGGTGGACTATCTTTGGAGGTTTGTAGCCCGGAGAAGAGAGATGAGGAAGGGCGCATCGACAAATGAGATAGCCAACCCACTCTTCCGAGTCATGATCCGAGCCTTGGGTTGTTCCATCTTTGCTATGCATGAATTGAGCAAGCCAATGAAGGAGGAGGCCATGCTACTCTATGAGATGTTGTTTGAGAATGAGAAGCCAATGAACCTTGCATGGGAATGGGCGAAGATGGTGAGGGACTTCCAAAGTTCTTCATGGATCTACTTCGGAGGCATGATAGCCGTGTTGGCTCATCGTCTTGAGGTGGACTTGTCTACCTACACGCCGGCCCCTAATGGTGTAGAGTTCATGGACCTCAAATACTTCAAGAAGGCCAACATCATCAAAGAGAAGCAAGTGACCGGTGCCACCACACACCTAGCCCCACACTCCAACTTTGACAATGTGCACATACCTTTGGGGCCACGTCTCTTCAACCTCACGAGTTACTACAATTGGTACCAAGTATGGGTGGGCAAGGAGAACCCATATGGAGAGCCGGAGGGGACGCTTGAGGTTAGGAGACAAGCACAACACATTCGCTTCACTTCTCCTCAAGTTTCCCCGGACACCGAAGAAGAGGAGCCCAACCAATATGAGTTTGTGAGAAGAGATGACATGGATGTGGACTTGCCTAGAGATGAAGAAGAATAAGAAGATGGCGGTTACCACAATTTTCTCACCGACCACGCCCCAACACTACTAGACCGAGGTGCATCCCATGTCGGGCCCGATGTTCATCAACGTCGGTCCGACGTCTTTTTGCCTGATCCGGTCCCGAGCCAATTCGAGAGGGGTGAGGGAAGTGGAGCAAGACAAGAACCACCAAGCTATGGAGGGTATGAAGGGTATGCCCAATGGTATGGGCCCGGAATGGTGTTCGCCGAGCCTCAACAATCGGTGGACATGAACTTCTTAGCCAACCAATTGTCGCATCTCCAACTACAACAATCTACAATGCTTCAAGAGGCACACCAAATCAATCTACAATAACAACACCTCAACTTCCAACAACAACAACTTTTCCACCACCAAGAAGATTTCCAAGCTCAATATGATGAGGTGAACCGCAACATAGCCTACACGAGACGTGATGTGGATGACTTAAGGGCGGCCGAGGACCAAAGATGGAGTGTCCAAGAAAGTTTCAATGCATGGATGACCGGGAACTTCTCTTCCCGTGAAGATCAATGGACGCCTCCCGCACCACCAATTCAACCGCCAAGTCAAGACCCTTTCCACGATCAAGTGTATGAGCGCGAGCGGCACGCACGGCTCCAAAGGAGACAACGCCGTGGCCACCCTCCGAACTAAGCCTCAACAAGCCATTCAAGAATAAGGAAATTGTGAGCTTTCTCTACTCTTCTCTTTACTTTTGAGTTTTGATTTCTTTTGATGAGGACATCAAAATTTTAAGTATGGGGTGGGTTAGTAGCTCATAGTTCCATGAGTAGTTTCATGTTTTCTCTTGTTTTGTTTAAAGGGATGTTTCATTTTGGTTAGTGGCATGTTATGTTCCTTGGATGATGATTGAATTTGATGGTTTGTATGGATGAGTTTGTTTTGTGTTTGAGAAATTTTTTTGCAAAAATCCATAAAAATTCGAAAATGATGTGAAAAATGTCAAAAAGATTTTGTTTTTGGACTAGGAATTCCCATCTTAGATGTCCATAAGAAGGCTAATGATGATGTGAGCATGTAAAGTCCTTTGCATATTTTTGGATAGTTTAGCCTCTAAATGGATGTTGTTTTTCATGTGATGAGATATCTTGCATGTTTTTATTGAGCACATGAGTTCTTGGATGAGTTTTGATGCAACTAAGCTATAGTGACCCTTGTGAGATTATTTTTGGCCATTTTAGGGATGCTTGTTCATATTGCATATCCCTCATTTTCTTGTGTGAATAGCTCATGCATGCATAGTAAAACTTGCTATTGAGGTGTTTATCTATTTTCCAAGACCAATATGAGAATTGTTCTATACTTTGTCACATTGATTTGAACTTGGTTTCATTTAGTCACAAAATCTTCCATATCCTACCTTGAAGATAAACCGTTGTTTGTAGCCCCGTTTTAGCCTTAGACCTTTGCTTGAAACTCCTCAAAAATATGATTCCTAGCCTATATGACTTGACCCTTATGGGATTGGACTTTAGTGAGAGGTTTGGAAGAATATTTGGAGAGTTGAGATTCTCTTTGGTGAAGGGCAAAAAAATGGAGTAAAAATCAAGTGGGTAGTGCATCTTTGAAGTGCAAAGAAAGAAAGAAAAGTTGGAAAAAGTAGTGGATTGAAAGCAAAGTGCTTAAATGAAGAAAAGGGCACCAACCGAGGATAAGTGCACTTCGGGCCCGAGTTAGTGCAAGTCGATCCTAAGTGTAAAAAGTGTGAAAAATCCAACAAAAAATGTAGTGAAAAGATGAAGTGGAATGTTAAGTGAAAAGTGGGTTGAAAGAAAAGAAAAAAGAAAAAATTCAAAGTCTTTTGGGATGAGTGAAGTTGAGAGTGGAATAATTAGGTGAGTTTGGTGAGAGACTAGAAAGTTCAATCCCCATTATAAGCACCACAAGACCAAAATGATTCCCACCTTGAGAAATACCAAAAGCCCCATTATAACCCGGCCGAATGGAACCTCTTTGAGGATCTCCATTGAGCCAAGTTCATATTCTTTGTGTGCATTGTAATAGGCATCTCTAGGTGGAGGAATTGGTGATATTAGCTTCAACTGTAAAGCCTTTACTTGCATGTTTTATGAGTATGAGTGTTCATTTTCAAGCCTAAACACATGATGAGTGATACACATTTTCATATTCCTAAAGTGAGGCTTTGTTGCATTAGACTTTATTTCTTAGAACACTTGATCATGTGTGATGACGTAATCTTACTAGCATGTCTATCACTTGTGCTTATTTGATTGATTTTTCATAAGAGGCTTTACTTGAAGATTGTGCTTAGGTCTTGCTTACATTGTTATTGCTTGAGGACAAGCAAGTTTAAGTATGGGGTATTCTGATGTCTCTCGTTTTGGAGGTGTTTTAGTGGTTAATTTCCCTTGTTAATATGTGTTTTTCGATCCCTTCTTTGTTAGTTTCGTTCCTTTTTAGCTTAGTTCCCGGTTTTCTTTAAGAGTCGGAAACTATGCGAGTTTGCTTTGTTTTGTAGGTAAAATGGCACAAATGAGGACATTTTGGAGGAGCAACTAAGAAGGAGCTAAGCCAAGGAATCAAGGAGCGGAAGAGCCATGCCAAGAATGAAGAGGAACCAAAGGAAAACCAAGAAGTGAAGGAGGACCGAGGCCCAAGACCGAGCACCATCAAGTTGGGCCCGAGATCGAGCAACCAGAGCCAGGATCGACGTTCCAAACGTCGGGCCCGAGGTCCGCAGGAAGTCGGTCCGAGTCGGCAATTGTGAAGATTAGGCCCCAAGGCACAATTATGGTGAACTTCCAATTTTGCCCCTCTTCTAACTTGGAATTCCTTGGTCCCCAATCAATAGAAGAGGATAATTAGAGGTGATTAGAGAAGATTAGGGAGACACAACAATCCCACACCAAATCACTCTCAAAGGCTCAAGGAAGGCTTGGAGAGCAAGGAAAGAGAGGAGGAGGAGAAGAGGAGGAAATCGGTGGAGCTAGGAGGAGGATTAGTGAGTTTGTACTTGTTTAGCTTTGGTTTTAGTAGAATTTGGATTTGGATATTGTGAACCCCTTTGAATTTGAATGCAATTTGAGCTTGAATTGAGATTGATGATTGAGATTTGCTTGTTTTTACATTTGATTGCTCTTTACTCTTATCTTATGGAGTAGATTCCATAGTCTTGGGCTATGGGGGAAACCCCTAGCTAGGATTGGGTAGGAAACCCCAATTCCATAGCCTTTGAGTGCTTGATCTATGAATCCTCTCTACACTAAGCTTCAATTCTCTTGTGGAAACAAGGGACATAGGGCTTGTGATTGGTAAGAGTAAGCGAAAGTGATCTCTAACCTATCACTAGAGCTAACATCGAAGGAGAGTGAAAACTCCCTTGGGTCGAAGTGTAGAGTGGAGGGATCGAAGGCTAGCAACCTCGATCTCACAAGGATCGACACTTATTGGTTGAGTTGGGGTGGAATTACTCAAGTCTAGTTAGGGAAGGAACCCAAAAACCCAAGACCGATTTACTATTTTTGCCAAGACCGAGTTACCAGTACATCGGGCCCGACGTTGAGCTAAGTCAGTCCCGGCCAAAACAACCTCGATCCACCCTCGGACCGAAGTGACTAGTGTCGGTCCGAGGTGATTTCTTCCGTTTTCCTTTGTTTTGCCTTTCTTTTACATCTTTTTAGTCCTTCGGGTACTCTAAACGCACGAACTCCCGTGTGTTCGACACCCTACCTCTTTACTACAAGTGAGGTTCGCTTTATAAATTTAAAATTTTGACCACCACTCCCGGACCGATCAGGTATGTCATCTCTAAATTATTCATGGGCTTAGTTCCGAGCTAAAATCTGTGGTGAGTATGCAACATTTTCCTAGGGGTACGGAGATTGAACAAGTGCTACATTACACCAACCAAGTCCATCAAAACCTGCCCCAAAGGCGCCAGCCCACGGCCAGCCACAAACCGTGGCACAACTCCTCGGCGAGCGCCAATTCGGGTCAGCCAAGAAGGCCGGAGTTTAGGCGAGAAAATCCACCACCAACAGCCAGGAAAGACATGCCCACTAGGCCTAAGCAAGATGGAGAAAACCGAGCCGGGGAGTTCTAGTGCTTTAAATGCCTTGGACGAGGTCACTACGCGCGAGATTGCCCGAACCAACACAAGGTGCTCTTGACTCCGCAAGGTGACTATGAGTTTGAGGAGGAAGCTATCCATGAAGAGGAGGGAAATGAGGAGGAACAAGATGAGGACGAGCTGCATGTTACCGCCGAGGAGGGCGAGTGCTTCGTAGTGCAACGAACTCTTTTCACCACCGAGAACAACACTACACCGAATCAACGAGAGGTGATCTTCCATACTCGTTGTAAAATCCAAGAGAAGGTATGTAGTCTCATCATTGATGGAGGTTCTTGCTGCAATATTATAAATGAGGATGTTGTTGCTCGTTTTTCCATTCCCACTACTCCTCATCCCATGCCTTATCCGCTATGTTGGTTGAATTCTAAGTCGCCTATCCAAGTGAAGGAAAGGGCTTTGATTTCTTTTGCTATAGGTCCCTACCAAGATGTTGTCGAGTGTGATGTGGTGCCCATGTCCGTATGTCATCTCCTTCTCGGCCGACCATGGCAGTTTGACCATGGTGTGATCCATGATGGCGTCTCCAACGAGTACTCTTTTCACCGTGATGGCAAGAAGGTCACTTTGCACCCAATGAAGCCTCACGAAATCATGCTTGATCATGTGGCGCGAGAACAAAAGAAGAAACATGCACTTCGGGAAAACAAGAAGGGAAAGACCTTGGCCATTGGTACTAGCATGAACGCTTCCAAACCCTTACTTCTAGCCAAACCAACGAAAGTCGTTCACGCCATCAAGGGGAGTAACGTTTGTTTTCTTGTGATTCCTCATAAATCTTTGTTTGCTGACCAAGAAATCGAAAGTCTTCCCTCACCTATTGCTCGTCTTTTATAGGATTACGAAGATGTTTTTCCCGAAGAGGTGCCAAACGGGCTGCCACCGACAAGAGGGATCGAGCACCAAATAGACTTCATACCGGGCGCATCTCTACCGAACCGGCTAGCTTATCGTGCTAATCCCGAGGAGACCAAGGAGCTACAACGACAAGTTCAAGAACTCCTCGACAAGGGCTATGTTCGGGAAAGCCTCAGCCCTTGCGCCGTTCCGGTAAGTCTTGTCCCTAAAACGGACGGTACTTGGAGAATGTGCGTTGATTGCCGAGCGATCAACAACATTCCTATCAAGTATCGCCACCCTATTCCGCGACTTGATGATATGCTTGACGAGCTCAATGGGGCTTGTATTTTTTCTAAAAGTGATTTGAAAGGCGGATATCATCAAATCCGGATGAAGGAGGGTGATGAGTGGAAGACCGCGTTTAAAACTAAGTACGGGCTCTACGAGTGGTTGGTTATGCCTTTCGGTCTAACCAACGCTCCTAGCACCTTTATGAGGTTGATGAACCACGTCCTCCGCCCATTCCTTGGTAAATTCGTGGTAGTTTATTTCGATGACATCCTCATATACAGCCATAATCTTCAATCCCATGTCGGGCACCTTAGGCAAGTGTTAGACGTTTTAAGAAGTGAACACCTATTTGCTAACTTTAAGAAGTGCCATTTTTGCTCGGATCAAGTGGTATTTCTTGGTTTTGTTGTGAGTAGGGACGGACTGAAAGTTGATGAGGAGAAGGTGAAGGCAATTCGGGAATGGCCCATGCCCACTACCATGACACAAGTGCGGAGTTTCCTCGGATTGGCCGGTTTCTACCGACAGTTCGTGCGAGACTTTAGCACCATAGCCGTGCCTCTCACCGAGCTCACTAAGAAGAATGTCCCATTCAGATGGAAAGAGGCCCAAGAAGACGCCTTCAACATACTCAAAGACAAGCTCACACAAGCACCACTCCTAGTCTTGCCCGATTTCAACAAAACGTTTCAAATCGAATGTGACGCATCGGGCATTGGCTTGGGCGGGGTCCTTTTGCAAGGGGGCAGACCCGTGGCCTACTTCAGTGAAAAGATGGGTGGAGCCGAGCTGAACTACCCCACCTACGACAAGGAACTGCTGGCCCTTGTCCGAGCCCTAAAAACATGGGAGCACTACCTCTTGCCCCGAGAGTTTGTCATACATTCCGACCACGAGGCACTCAAGTTTCTCAAGGGCCAAAGCAAGCTGAACAAACGCCATGCTAAGTGGGTGGAATACATTGAGACGTTCCCCTATGTCATCAAACACAAAAAGGGGAAAGAAAATGTTGTCGCCGACGCTCTCTCTCGTCGGTACACTCTAATCTCTCTTCTCGATGCTAAGTTGCTTGGATTTGGATTTTTGCGTGAGCTTTATGAGCATGATTCTGATTTTCATGATATACATCAAGCATGTTTAGCTAAGGGAAGCAAGGACCAATTTTATTTGCATGATGGATTCCTTTTTAAAGGTCCGAGCTTATGTGTGCCTAGGGGTTCTTTTAGGCGATTGCTTGTTGAAGAGGCTCATGGGGGCGGCCTTATGGGTCACTTTGGTGTTATGAAAACTTTGCATATCTTGAAAGAACACTTTTTCTGGCCTGGCATGCTAAAAACTGTTGAGAAATTCTGTGCTTCATGCATTACTTGTTTGCGTGCTAAGTCTCGAGTGCAACCTCACGGTTTGTACACTCCTCTCCCAATTCCACAAGTTCCTTGGGAAGACATTTCCATGGATTTTGTGTTAGGACTGCCCCGTTCTAAGAGAGGGAGAGACTCAATTTTTGTTGTCGTTGATCGGTTCTCGAAAATGGCGCATTTCATTACTTGCCACAAAACCGATGATGCATCGCATGTAGCTAATCTTTTCTTTGAAAATGTGGTGCGGTTGCATGGTGTCCCTAAGAGCATTGTTTCTGATAGGGATGTAAAATTTTTGAGCTATTTTTGGAAGACACTTTGGGCCAAGCTAATCACGAAGTTGGTATTTTCCACCACTTGCCACCCTCAAACGGATGGGCAAACCGAGGTCGTGAATCGAACTCTTAGTTCTCTTTTGCGTTCTCTTTTGTATACTAACTTGCGCTGGTGGGAAGAGTGTCTTCCTTTCATTGAGTTTGCCTACAATCGCTCGGTGCATTCGGCCACCAAGAGGACTCCTTTCGAAGTGGTTTATGGGCGTAACCCCATCACTCCACTTGATTTGTTGCCATATGCTACCAAGGAGTGAGAGAGTCAAGAAGGAGTTGATCATGCCGCTAAAATCAAACAGCTCCATGAAGATACTCGCCTTCAATTAGAAAGGCGAACAATGCAATATGTGCGCCAAGCCAACAAAGGGCGCAAGGAGGTCATTTTTGAGCCGGGCGACCTCGTTTGGGTACATTTGAGGAAGGAACGCTTTCCTATCCTCCGAAACTCCAAGCTGAAACCACGAGGAGATGGTCCATTTGTGGTGCTTGAGCGCATCAATGACAATGCTTATCGTGTGGATTTGCCATCAACCTACGGTGTGCATGAGGTATTCAACGTTTCCGATCTTTCTCCTTATTTTCTTAACTTAACGATGATGATGAGATGCAGGATGAAGGTGCATGAGGTATTCAACGTTTCCGATCTTTCTCCTTATTTTCTTAACTTCCCGATAATTTATAAGGGATTGAGGTGTTTCCCATACCAACAAGAGCTCTTCCTTTTCATGATTCAAGTGGTCAAAAGAACTATGAAGTTAAGCGTACTAGGGCGAGAGTAGTACTAGGATGGGTGACCTCTTGGGAAGTTCTCGGGTTGGCATGGGATAGCGCTTCTAGGTCCTCGGGCCTTATAAAAAAGAACTTCCCGATAATTTATAAGGGATTGAGGTGTTTCCCATACCAATAAGAGCTCTTCCTTTTCATGGTTTGAGAGGTCAAAAGAACTATGAAGTTAAGCGTGCCAGGGCGAGAGTAGTACCAGGATGGGTGACCTCCTAGGAAGTTCTCGGGTTGTCATGAGATAGCTCTTCTAGGGTCTCGGGCCTTACAAATGGTACCAGAGCCGACTCTAAGAGCTCTTCCTTTTCATGATTGAAGTGGTCAAAAGAACTATAAAGTTAAGCGTGTTAGGGCGAGAGTAGTACTAGGATGGGTGACCTCTTGGGAAGTTCTCGGGTTGGCATGGGATAGCCCTTCTAGGGCCCGGCGCCTTTCAAATGGTATCATAGCTGACTTTGGGTTACAACTTGGCTTGGTCCGGAGGGCGGTCACTCGACCCAAGGGGCGGTCCTTGGGCCTTGACGAGGTTGATCGTCAAGTGCTTAGCGGGGAGATTGTAACACCCCGATAATTTATAAGGGGTTAAGGTGTTCCCCATGCCAACAAGAGCTCTTCCTTTTCATGGTTCGAGAGGTCAAAAGAACTATGAAGTTAAGCGTGTGAGGGCGAGAGTAGTACCAGGATGGGTGACCTCCTGGGAAGTTCTTGGGTTGGCATGTGATAGCGATTCCAGGGCCTCGGGCCTTACAAAAGCAAGGACAACATCAAGGGAACTGGTATTGCAACACTCAACAAGTCCACAAGAGTTTCAAATGTCAAGCTTGTTGAGGACTTGGGCTTCAATCTGTTGAGCGTCTCTCAAATGTGTGACCAAGGGAACAACTTAGTCACATTTGACTCTCAAGAATGTCTGGTCATCAACAAAGAAAACGAACAAAGTTCTTCTCAAAGGAGTTCGTGAAAACAATGTATATGTCCTCAACAAAGAGATCGAGCCTCCTTCAAAGTTGTGCTTGTCTGCTTCTTTTAAGGACGTTGAGCTCTGGCATTGACGTCTTGTTCATGCTAGACTTAGCACAATTCTTATGATGCACCAATAAGATCTTGTTAGAGGACTTCCCCGAATCGATCTTGATCAAGCTGAAGCATTTGAAGCATGCATTAAAGGGAAGCAAACAAGAACGTTCTTCAAATCAAAGAATGAAGTGAGTACAAAGAAGCCTTTGGAACTCCTTCACATGGACTTATGTGGACCCATGAGGACGAAGACCTATGGTGGAAAGAGGTAAATGTATGTTATTGTCGATGATTTTTCTCGACTCACCTGGGTTCTTTTCTTGGTTGGTAAATTAGATGTTTTCTAGATGTTCAAGAGTTTCATCAAGCAAGTAGAAGTTTCCTTGAGGACGCATTTCAAAGCTATAAGGTCATATCATGGGATGGAGTTTGAAAACTCAAAGTTCTTGAACTTCTGTGACCAGAAAGGCATTTCCCACAACTTTTCAGCCCCGAGAACTCCTCAACAAAACGGTGTTGTGGAAAGGAAGAATAGGACGCTGGAGGTTATGGCAAGGACGATGATGTTGACAGGTGGCGTCCCAAAGCACATTTGGGTTGAAGCCATTGCCACAGCTACATATATTCTTAATCGCGCCATTATCCTTCTTTTGCTCAAGAAGGCTACCTATGACCTACTAAATGGAAGGAAGCCAAACATTGCACATCTCAGAACTTTTGGGTGCATTTGTTTCGTCCATAACAACGGAAGAGATAATCTTGGGATGTTTGATCCAAGAAGTGATGAAGGCATATTCCTTGTGTACTCTCTTCAAAGCAAATCCTATAAAGTCTTCAACAAAGGGACTTTGAAGTTGGAAGAAAGTATTCATGTGGTGTTTAAAGAAACTTCAACTTATAAGAAAGAACTAAGTCAGAAGGAACGCCGTCAGTCTTCACCAAAGGAAGATGATGATGACTGACCATCTTCAGGAAAATATTGCAATTCTGGTGCAAGTCAAGGTTCTGGGAACGCTCCAGGGAATCATGATGAGGTTTCCATGGAAGTTCCTAGGATGAAGAGCCTTCTCAGACTCGGTCGCTAAATCAACAAGATGGTGGAGAAGAAATAATTTTCAAAATTTATGGTTGAATATTTTTAATATAATTATAATGATTTTTTAATAAATTTATATATAATAAAAAACACAAAATAGTATAAATTTTATTGCAAAAACGTACAAAAGAGCATACTTTAATTTGCTATTTTGCAGTTGTAAAGGGGTTTTTGTAAACTTGTTTATTGCAAGGGACACGATCGCAAATTCGCCTTTATTCTACAACAAAGAGAATTATCTCTTTTGAAAAAAGTGGGTGGAGAGCAGAAGCAATCCTCACCGTATTAGGCCATGAATATCAATGAATCTCACGAACCCTTACTTTTAACCATTTCTCTCTCATCCACATCATTCTCCTCTTCCCTAATTTTATTTTACCCATTCACTTGAATATCAATGACCTCCATGAACTCTATGAAACCCACTCTTTACTTTTCTCAATACTAACAACTACTTATTTTTATATATACAATTATTACTAATTTGGTTTACATATACTCCCTCCGTCCCGATTTCTTTTTCCCCTTTCCCTTAATGGTGTCCCCTAATCTTCTTCCCATTTCTAATATTTATCCATTTTTAGCCCACACACATTTACACAATTGTCCCCACTAACTTAATAACTTACCCATTAACCCCCTTTTTATATTTTCATATCCTCATCCTCTCCCATTCCAACCCAAATGCTCCTCACTCCACCGCTTTCCTGAGACTCCTTTCCTCCCTCTTTTCTTCAATCAACTCTCATTCTTACTTTCACTCTCCATCCCTCACCTAAGCTCCTAAAGTCTCAATCTCTCACAGTTACTCTAGATCGGGGTCATTCTTCCAATTTTCGGTCATCATCAACATTATTCTTGGATTTCTCCCTGAAAATCGGTGTTCTAGCTTCATCTTCATCGCGTTTTCTGACCTTGTTCTTGGATCTGGTGACTTCATCTCCAAATTGGGCTTGATTCTGAAAATTTTTCCTCTAAATCACGAGAAACTTACATTTTGTGCTTTTATTTTGGCTTGCATGTGGACGATTCGAGTTTTGTGGCCTTGAATCTTCTTTGATCTGGTGAGTTCATCTCTCTTTAGGCTCGATTCTAAAATTTATCCCCTAAATCGTGAGGAATTAACATTTCCCCTTATATTTTTGCTTGCAAGTGCTCGATTGAGTTCTCTGGCCCTAAAACTTGCTCGATCTTGTGAGTTCCCCCTTCTTTTGTGACTTTTTTCTTCATGTCGAGCATTTGGGTTGTTTCATATGCTTCCTTTTTCATCTTGGTAATGATATTTTTCAGCAGTTGAAAGTGTTCAAAAGATCTTCATTTCTTCCATGTCAGTCTGGATGTCATGTCACCTCATGTATACTCTTAAGTGTAGCTTTGGTTTACTTATTGTTAATCTGTTATAGGGGTTGGTGTTAAGCACTTGTGAGTTATGACTAATTTGAGCTTAACCTTTTTCTTTTTTCTTTTTTACTCTTGCAAATACTGCTATTACTTCACTGTCATATTTCTCACCCATGATCATCTATATCAGGAACCACACATGCTTGTAGGAAGAAAGTAGCAGATAATCGGTGTGAATTAATAAAGAAAGGGACTAATTTGTTATGCATTATTCATCCCTTTGTCAGGATTGCATTAGCGTTCTAATTTTTTGGTGTTTGCAATGACTTGTTTCTGTTCCTCAAGGTGTGGATACTATGCTGAATTTGCCTTCTTATGAAGTGATTTAAACATTTCCCCCTTTTTAGTTAAATTTTATAAATCTTGAGCTCACCTCTCCTTACTCAGTTGTGTGGAATATGAGTTTAGTGAATTCTTCTACTATTTTTGCTGTTAAATCTCCCAAGTAGTTGTAATTTACTACTTTTAGTCATACCAATATTCTGGATTTGAATTCCTCTTCTTTCTCCTTATTATCAATTTGTGAGATGTGTTTGTTTTTTCAATTCCTAGCTGATAACTGATCTAATTTCCATACAAACTCTTCCTCTTCCTCAAGCTTTTTTGTATACCCATAAATCTTTTTCTTCTTTTTTCTGGATTTTTGTAAACATCTAATTTCCTCAATGTTTTTTTGCAGGTCAAAAAGTCACTCTTCAATATGAGTGATAACTCATGTTCTGAATCTAAATGCTCAATTTATCCATTCTGTGAGTGGAGTTATGGCTGCAAAGGATTCCACTCCTTTAGTTATCAAGCTCCTTCAAACACTCTTCCATTGACATTGCCTGCAGACCCTGATTTGATTGATGATGGAGATTCTGGGAATGTGTTGTCAAAGCTGTCGAGGATGATTCTTTTGATTCCCTAGAAAGACTTGTTGCTTCACACTCTGAGGAAGAAGATGATCCAACAAGTCCTTCACCTGTTGCTCCAAACTCTGAGGATGACTAGTTAAGTCATCTAGCCTTGATTAGCTTTATTTGAAAATGTCCCTTTTGATTGCTGTGATGATGATAGTGAACTTGAATTGCTTCTGTTCTGTTTACATTCTGGTCCTTTTAACTTTAATTGTGGCTACTGTACTGTTAATGATGATGATGATGATGACATTTGCATAAATGTGTCATATTTTACATTGCTTATGCCATTGTTATATGTCTCCCTGCTATGATGATGATGATGATGATGATGATGATGATGATGATGATGATGATGATGATGATGATGATGATGATGATGATGATGATGATGATGATGATGATGATGATGATGATGATGATGCTGATGATGATGATGATGATGACGACGACGACGAGGACGACGACAACGAGGACGACGACAACGAGGACGACGAGGACGACGACGACGAAGACGACGACGACGGCGACGACGACGACGACGGCGACGACGACGACGACGACGGCGATGACGATGACGATGATGATGATGATGATGATGATGATGATGACGATGACGATGACGATGATGATGATGACGATGACGATGACGATGACGATGATGATGATGATGATGATGATGATGATGATGATGATTTTTCCTTGCTTATGTCCCCTGCTATGAGGCCTATGAACATGATGTCCCTATTATGTCCCTGTTTTATATGTACCCCTTTTATGTGGTCAATGATGAAGTCTTACAGTATGAGACAGTTTACCCTAATAATGTAATAAGACCCATTTGTTTGAGCAACCAATCTCTTTGAGACTTAGGATGGCTCTTAGGTAAATGTGGTCTAATACAAAAGGGTGAATTTGTCAATGATTAATGGGAGACATTTGAGGCTTTAAAACCATTTTCAAAACTCAATTAATGATGAGGTCTATATATTGAGACATTTCACCCTAGTGATGCTTTTGAACCATCTTGAAGTGAGAAACCAGTCTCCATGAGACTTAGGATGGCTCTTGTGTAGATTGGTCATATGGCAAAAGGGGGACTTAGTCAATGAAGAATAGGGACATCTAACATTTACTCAAAAACATGTACATATTCTACATTTTTTATATTAAATGACATCATTCCAAATACAAAAGAAATTACATTCCACAAAATACATGCACCACTGCCCTTGTCTTTCATATCAGCTAAGAAAAGCATTTAACTATACTATTCTTGGATGATCTGATTTGGTAGGTTATTAATTACCTTGGTTTGCATCTGCATTTGAAAATTCTTGAGTGTCTTGTGTTGGGACGCTATCAAGGACGCTTGCGTACTTGGTAGCGTGCCCACAACCGTCCCTTAGTTTTGATATGACAAACTCACTTTGATTATAATAAATTTGTCCAAGTGTTTAGGAACGCCTGTGACAAAAGGACAACAAGTGTGTATGGGCGTCCCATAAGCTTATGGACGCTAGCTAACAGGAAGTAAGGACCAGCAAGAGACTACTTGAGCAAGGACGGAGTCCCAAGCAAGTAGGAACGCATGAAGAGCGTCCTTACTCACTAGCCGACAGGATGACATTACTCGACAACATTTGATCATCCAAGGACACGTGGAGACCGATCCTGTAGTGGAGTCCAACACTACGTGGTGGACGATCCTGTTGCAGAGTTCATCAATACGTGGCGGCAGATCCTGTAGCGGAGTTCATCACACACAGCTGGATACAGAGAGCTTCCTCATCACCGCCCTACTACGTGGAGGAAGATCCTGTAGCCACGTTCACGAAGGGCATGATCGTCAGAAGAGAAAGACACCCTTCCCCAAGTCCTATAAATAGCCCAAGGCATGTATTGTGACGTTAACGCTTTCAGAGAATATTCAGAGAGAATCAGAGGAAAGTGGCTCACTCAAGAACACGAAGAACTAGCTCAAGAACTCAAGAACAGTGATAGACTTGTGCTAGATCGAGTGAGAATTGTAACCCAAACCACAAAACTGTTTGTACTCAGAAAAACCCAAAAAGAAAGAGAGAGTCCTACGAAGTACTGTAGGACGTAGGGATAGAGTCCTTTATAAGATTAAACTCGCTTAAGTTGTAGGCTTAGAGGAGTCCTTTACTAGTGGACGTAGGAAGAAAAGCTAAGTGCCAGAGAACTGTAAAGACTCGCCAGTACAACTGTAAGGACGTTTAATATAAAGGAAAAGCTATTCAAAAATCCTCCAAGGAGGTAGAGGTTTACACTCAAGGACTACTTGGTCTTGAGTGGTTCCTCTATAATTCACTGCGTTCACTTTTACTTGTTTAGTATTTCATTCCGCTGCATAACCAAAGGACGCCCCTACCCCTCGTAGGGACGCCTGACCAAGGACGTCTTTATCTACATAAAGGACGTTCCTCAGTTACTCACGATCCAACATCTTGAGTGTCTTGTGGCTGACTTAGTGGTGCACCATTATGTGTACAATGTCCCATGCTTCTATTATAGCCCATGTGGGTGCCTTGAGTTGAATTGGAAGGTTGCCTTGAGCTTGCAATCTTTTTTTTTGTAAATATGAGCTAAATCATAATCATTTCCTCCTTTTTCTTTTAGTACTTCATTCATCACATATTGTAGTGTCATCCACACGTTGCTTAGAGTACTAGGATGTAATTCATAAAATGCTTCACTAACAGCATAAAGCACTTTATCCACATCCTTAGGCATTTTCTTATGCATTAGGGACTGAATACTTCTAAAGAAACTCAAATCTAAAATATTCAAATCAGGGCCATTAGGTGGCTGTTGAAGTATAATGAATGTAAAACTATCTTGCTTGTATGCTTGTTGCCATTGTGGATCATCCTGTTTGATGTGGGCCTTAGCATTGTCCTGCTGAATGAATATGACTTTCTCATTGCCATCATTTGCTCATTTTGCCTTGATTGCTAGAATGATTTGGTTGATGAGCATGTTTCTTGTCACATTTTGATTAATTGATTCCACCAGTTTAGTGACGAGCGTCCCTTTGTCTCTATTCTTTGATGATCTCTTTGCTGGCTCTTGATATGAAAAGGGGAAGACCCCAATCTTTCCATCAAATATGCATTGTCCCTTTAAATCAAATTTGGGTCTGGCAACCATAGCCGTGAACATAACTTTTGGAATAAATTTGCTTGATTGAGCTGCTCTGTATTTTTACCCTTCTCTGTGGATGCAAGATAAACTCTCTGTGATTTTTTGCTTAGATTAAACCACTTTTCATCCAAATGAACAAAATCAAACATAGGTAATACTCTCTCTTTGTTCCTGTTGTGTCTCCTTGCAATAAAGATAATATCCACTCTAATCTCTGTACCTTATTTGCTTCCTTCAAACCTGGATGAAGTGTATTGGTGTGTATCCTGATGTGTCCTGATGAATCTATGAACTGTACTCTTTGACATCCCTATAGATTGTGCCAAGTCTCTAATGCATGATCTGTCTCCCAATTTAATTGCTCTTATTGTTGAATCTGGGCCACTTGAATTCTTTTTCTACCACAATTCTTGAATTTGGTAGTCATGTTTATGAGCTAGCATGACTATAGTAGTTGCTTGGCTGTGTTCCACAAGGTGCCTATGATCTTTCTTGTTAAACTGAAAATCTGTGCAACTTGCTGTATAGACCCACGTTGAAGTCCCCCATTTTTGGCTCTGCTCAGTAGCCAAACCACAATCTGCGGTGTGATGGATGATGAGGACCGCTGTCTTCCACTTGCTTTGTTTCCTCTTGATTTGGTGCTTCTTGATGTCCACTGTCTTCATCCTGTGGTTGTTGGTTGAGGTCAAACAGATACTCACCTTTTTTCATTGTCTCCCACTGGCTCATTTAGATCAAATGGAAATGGAGCACCATTCACATTAAAGGCTGAGGCCATCCACTGTTGGGACGCTATCAAGGACGCCCTCGTACTTGGCAGCGCGCCCACAACCGTCCCTTAGTTTTGATATGACAAACTCACTTTGATTCTAATAAAGATTGTCCAAGTGTTCAGGAACGCTAGTGACAAAAGGACAACAAGTGTGTATGGGCGTCCCATAGGCTTTGGGATGCTAGCTAACAGGAAGTAAGGACCGACCAGAGACTACTTGAGCAAGGACGCAGTCCCAAGCAAGTAGGAACGCAAGCAGAGCGTCCTTACTCTATAGCCGACAGGATGACATCACTCGACAATATTTGATCATCCAAGGACACGTGGAGACCGATCCTGTAGCGGAGTCCAACACTACGTGGCGGACGATCCTGTTGCAGAGTCCATCAACACGTGGCGGCCGATCCTGTAGCGGAGTTCATCATACACAACTGGATATAGGAAGCTTGCTCATCACCGCCCTACTACGTGGAGGAAGATCCTGTAGCCACGTCCTCGAAGGGCATGATCGTCCCAGGAGAAAGACGCCCTTCCCCAAGTCCTATAAATAGCCCCAAGGCATTTATTGTGACGTTAACGCTTTCAGGAATATTCAGAGAGAATCAGTAGAAAGCGGCTCACTCAACAACACGAAGAA
Source organism: Polygonum maritimum (assembly GCA_963924305.1). NCBI lineage: Eukaryota > Viridiplantae > Streptophyta > Magnoliopsida > Caryophyllales > Polygonaceae > Polygonum > Polygonum maritimum. Next base: position 10,279,407 of record OZ002730.1, on the reverse strand, counting down.
CTAACTCAAGAACTCAAGAATAGTGCTAAAACTTGTGTTAGATCGAGTGAGACTTGTAAACAAATCACAAAAACAGTTTGTAACAGAAAACCCAAAAAGAGAGAGAGAGTTCTGCGAAGTACTGCAGGACGTAGGAATAGAGTCCTTTAGTAGATTGAACCAGCTTTAGTTGTAGGCTTAAAGGAGTTCTTTACAAGTGAACTTAGGGAAAAGCGAAGTGTCAGAGAACTGTAAAGACTCGCCAGTACAACTGTAAGGACGTTCAATATAAAGGAAAGAACTATTCAAAAATCCTCCAAGGAGGTAGAGGTTTACACTCAAGGACTACTTAGTCTTGAGTGGTTCCTCTATAATTCACTGCGTTCATCTATTAACTTGTTTAGTACTTTATTCCGCTACATTACTAAAGGACGCCCCTACACCTCGTAGGGACGCCATACCAAAGGACGCCTTTACTCTAGTAAAGGACGTCCCTCAGTACTAACGATTCAACAATTGGTATCAGAGCAGGTGCTCTAGATTCTTACTGAGTTGCAAGTTAAAGATGGACATGGAACCGATTGGAATCTCTTTTGTGAAGCCTCCGCGCCTAACGGACGGCAACTTCAACCGCTGGAAAATCAGATTTGAGAATTTTGTAAGGAGTCAGAACTATCAGTGCTGGAAAGTGATCATGAAAGGTGACCTTACCGTTCCTACTGATAAGAAGGACAAAGAGGACGAGTGGGGTCCTGATGAATTCAAATTGATGGAAACAAATGCAAAGGCTATGTGCTTCCTTCAAGCGTCCCTTTGCGAGAGGGACGCCACCAGAGTCAGCAACTTGGCAACTGCCAAACTACAGTGGGAAGCTCTTGAAAAATTCCACGTAGGAACTGCTGAGATGAGGGAAGACGTTCAGCTTGAAATCAAGAGAGAGTTCTATGCTTTCAGAATGCTCCCCAATGAAACTGTGAACGACTATTCATACCGTTTTGAACAACTTGTTACCAAGATGAGGAACCTGGGCGTTCCTGAAGCTGAAGTTTCAATGAGAAACAGAGTTCAAGTAGTCATAGATGGTTTAACAGGAAAGTGGAACTTTGATAGAACCACTTTCAAGGAGAATACAGCTAACAAGACTCTTGACATGGAAGAGATCTACGGGAAGCTAAGGGGATACGAAGCAAGGAGGAACTCTGATTTGGCTGAGCTAGCAAGGAATCCTCAAACAGATCTAGCATTGATGACATCAACACCGGAGTACGCTGAGTATCTTCGTCGTCAACAAGAACTCGCTATGATGGTGGAAGCCAATAAGAATGAGAACCGTGAAAGAATGCGCGTTCAAGCATTGAAAGAGAAAGAAAGCAAGACTAAGGAACAGCTTGAAGAAGAGGAAGGACTTGTTCTCTTTAACAAATTTCTGCGTTCTTTTTGCAAAAGAAACAAACAATTCAACAAACACAAGATGCCTTACAAGAAGGAGAGTCCCCAGTATACTGAGGCAGAGATGAAAGAACTTACTTGTTATAAATGTAACAAGAAAGGACACTTTGCCAAAAAGTGTACAACGGGAATGTCCACAAAAGAAATGAAGACAAAAGCACTCATCGGAGCGTTCGCATCTGCATGGGATAATGGTAGCTCTTCTGATGATGATGATGAAGAACCTGATGAGCAAGTGGCGTACATGGCCATGGAGGACGCCACAGTTCTTGAGGAGGACGCTCTGAAATCTGAAAATGAGGTAACCCATGAGTCTATGATGAGTTCCTTAGAAAATTGTTCTAAATCCAAGCTCATTAAACTTATTGGAAGAATCATGGAAGAAAGTGTTATCATGCAACATAGAATGGATGAACTTGAACTTGAAAATGAAAATATTGTGGTTGAATGTGAAAACTGTAGTTCTATGACCATTCAATTAGAGTCCTCATGTGAATAAACTAAGTCCCTAAAAACTGAAATCATGTGTCTCAAACTTGAGAACGCTAAGCTTAGGGAAGAAGTGAAAATGATGGGTAAGAGTCCCATAGTTGAAGAAGTTAGGCCAATGGTCTTCGTTCCAGCTAAGAGAGGTCTAGGTTATGAATCTGACACTAAGAACTCTCTTCCTAGCGATTTTGAGGCTAGCAAAACTTCTGAACTTGAACTTGAAAGAGAGAAAACTAAGAATCTCCTTGAAAGAATTAGAGTCCTAGAGAGTGGAGAGATAGGAAAAGAGGACTACTACACTAACTCCACTAGTCATAGGATTTACAAGAAAATTGCTAAAGGGGAAGGTTCTAAAGTCTGTGATCCTCAAAAGATGAAAGAAAACAAAATCCAACGTCCCAACAAGAAGTACTACCTCGGTACGTACTATAGGACGTGTTGGTACTGTGGACAAGGAGACCACTTCAAATTTGAGTGTGAAAAACTGAAAGAAGATATTGCAAGTGGAAAAGCTGCTAGGACTAACATTGAAAATGATAAGTCCGTCCCTAAGGTTAATCCTAGGCGTTCTAGACGCTCTAGGAACTCTTTCCGCAAGCATGCTACTTCAAATGATGTTAATTTAAATGACTATATGCCAGAACCAGAGTTCTATTTCTGTAACGAACCAGGTAAGGAACACCTTGCCTGGGTCGCAAAACACTAACTTTGTTATGGCAGGTGGAAGTGAGGGGACGCCCATGGATCATTGATAGTGGCGCCTCAAACCATATGACAGGAAGCCAGATCCATCTCACTTCTATCCAAAGTAGTGCCACGGGAGGAACTGTCTCGTTTGGCAACAAGGGCAAGGGAAAAATCAAAGGGACGGGAACTGCCATTCTCAATCCGTCCATCAAAGCTTTGAACGTAAGCCTTGTTGAAGGACTAGGTTTCAACCTCCTTAGCGTTTCTCAGATGTGTGATCAAGGTGAAAACTTAGTCACTTTTGACTCAAAGGAGTGCCTCGTTATCAACAAGAAAACAAACAAAGTTGTTCTCAAAGGCGTTCGCAAGAACAACGTCTACATCTTCAATCAAGAGTTCAAGCCCAAATCTGAACTATGCCTAGCTGTTTCAAAGGTGGACGCTGATCTCTGGCATCGCCGCCTTGGCCATGCTGGACCAAGCACAATCCTTAAGCTACATCAAAGAAAACTTGTGAAAGGGCTCCCCCAAATTGATCCTGCGAAAATTGAACAGTGTGAAGCCTGTATCAAAGGGAAGCAAACAAGAACGTCTTTCAAGTCCAAAAACGAAGTAAGTACGAAGAAGCCGTTGGAACTTCTCCATATGGATCTTTGTGGACCAATGAAGACGCTAAGCCATGGTGGAAAGAGGTACATTTACGTTCTTGTAGATGATTTTTCTCGATTCACTTGGGTTCTTTTCTTGGCAACCAAAGCAGATTGTTTCAATGCGTTCAAAGTCTTCATCAAACAAGTGGAAGTTGCCCTTGAGACGCCTCTCAAAGCCATAAGATCAGACCATGGAACGGAGTTTCAAAATTCAGAGTTCCTGGCCTACTGTGATCAACATGGTGTCTCACACAACTTCTCAGCTCCAAGGACTCCTCAACAAAATGGAGTTGTGTAAAGAAAGAATAGGACGCTGGAGGATATGGCAAGGACTATGCTCTTGGCTAATAGCGTTCCCACGTACTTCTGGGCGGAAGCTATTGCTACAGCTTGCTACATTATCAATCGTGCCATGATCCGTCCTTTGCTGAAGAAGACGTCCTATGAGTTGTTGAATGGAAGGAAGCCTCGCATTGACTATCTCAGAGTTTTTGGATGCGAGTGCTTTGTACACAACAACGACAAAGAACGACTTGGAAAGTTTGATGCAAGAAGTGATGAAGCCATATTCCTTGGATACTCTCTCACCAGCAAAGCATATAGAGTTTTCAACAAAAGGACTCTAAAGCTTGAGGAGAGCATTCATGTTGTGTTCAAGGAGAGCGTTTCTCACAAAGAAAAACCAAGTAAGAAAGAACGCTCCTCCTCACAACAGCAGGACGACTCTGAAGACGAAACTGATGTTTGGTCCTCTGGAAAATACTATGTTCCTAAGGACGCTATTCCCAATCCTGAAGAAGTCTCAGTAGATGTTCCTAGCATTATTGAAGGAGTTCCCTCTCGTAGTGAGTCTCCAGTTCAACAAGATGTGTGTTCAGAAAGGAACAAAGTTTGGACTCTCGTCCCACGTCCCAAGGGCAAAAATATCATAGGGACGCCAAAGAACATTAAGGAAGCACTTCAGGACGCTGACTGGATTTAAGCAATGCAAGAAGAACTCAATCAGTTTGAAAGGAACAAAGTTTGGACTCTCGTCCCACGTCCCAAGGGCAAAAATATCATAGGGACGCGATGGGTGTTCAGAAATAAGCTTGATGAGAGTGGGCGTGTGTCAAGAAATAAGGCAAGACTGGTGGCTCAAGGATTCAAGCAAGAGGAAGGCATAGACTATGATGAGACCTTTGCTCCTGTTGCTAGAATTGAAGCCGTTCGTCTCCTTATCGCCTTCGCCGCTCACAAAGGGTTCAAGTTATTTCAGATGGACGTCAAGACTGCGTTTCTCAATGGAAAACTCAAGGAGGAAGTGTATGTTGCTCAGCCTCCTGGCTTCGAGGACGCCTCTCACCCAGATCATGTGTACTACTTGGACAAAGCACTCTATGGACTCAAGCAAGCCCCTCGTGCATGGTACGACAGGTTTGCGTCCTTTCTTTTGTCGCATGGGTACACTAGAGGTTCAATTGATAAAACTTTGTTCATAAAGAAAGTTCACAAGGACATTTTAATTGCCCAAGTCTATGTTGATGATATAGTCTTTGGTAGTACTAACATGAAACTTGTAGATGATTTCAAGTCCTTAATGAGTAGTGAGTTCGAGATGTCCCTCATTGGAGAACTCGATTTCTTTTTGGGACTTCAAATCAATCAACTCAAGGAAGGGACGCGGATTCACCAACAAAAATATGTCCGAGAAATGCTTGAGAAGTACGGGATGAATACGTCCAAGCCCATGGCAACACCTTATTCTCCCAACTCGCGTCTTTACGCAGATGAACAAGGGAAGGACGTTGATCAAAAGCTTTACAGAGGAATGATTGGCTCTTTGCTCTACTTGACTGCAAGCCGTCCCGACATCATGTTTGCCGTTTGCTTATGTGCACGCTTCCAGGCGAATCCAAAGGAGTCCCACATGCAAGAAGTCAAGAGGATCTTTCACTACCTCAAAGGACGAGATGATCTTTGCCTTTGGTACCCGAGGAAGACGTCCTTCAAGCTTGTTGGCTACTCGGACGCTGATTATGCGGGTCATGTAATTGATAGGAAAAGCACCTCAGGAATGGCACAGTTCCTTGGTTCATGCCTAGTCTCTTGGGGATCTAAGAAATAGAACTCTGTGGCGCTTTCAACCGCGGAAGCTGAGTACGTTGCTGCTGCCTCGTGCTGTTCACAAGTTATCTGGATCAAATATCAACTAGAGGACTACGGTATCAATCTTGAAACTATACCCATTCGTTGTGATAACACAAGTGCTATTGAAATTTCAAAGAATCCTATTTTTCATTCACGCACAAAGCATATTCATATAAGGCATCATTTCTTGCGTGATAATGTTGAACTAGGACTTATTAGTATGGAGCATGTAAGGACTGAAGACCAAATAGCTGATATTTTCACTAAGGCGCTTGATAGACGTCCCTTTGAGCATCTCAGGTTGCTCTTGGGGATGATAACTTTTAAGTAGCAAGTCCCGTTCTACTATTCCCTCAATGATTGGCTATGTTTTGTAGATTCTAAGTGTTTAAGGACTGTTATGCATTGAATTCATATTTGCAAGGACGCTAGTCTAAAACTTCATGTGTTTGCTACTTTGGAACGCCATTCAAATTTCTTTATTTGTCTTGAAAAGAGTATCCCTGATCACTCAACCCTCATTATAAGGCGAAATGATGGGAACTCTAAGCTTACCCTAGCCGAGAACTCCGCAAAAGCGTCCTATGAGCTTCATATTTTCTTTTACGGGACGTACTTGCGTTGTTCTCAACTGGTTCGAAAGGTGATCACAAGAACGGTAAGTTGGTTATTGGTTTGCTTGAAGAGGTAAAATTTTGCTAAGTATGAGAGAACGCTCAGTGTTTGTTGAGAAGAACGCCAGTTCAGTATTTGAGAAGAAGTTGAAGAGTCAGAATTTTGAACTTTTGAAAGTGTGAACGCTCAGTGTTTTTGCCACGTGTCGCACAGTAAAACAGTGATAATTATAGTTGTGCCACCGCTTCCTCTATATAAGGCCAGAATAGTCGCTCTCAGAATTTATTATTCTCAACCACTTCCTCGCTCTCAATTGTGCTCTGACTTCTCTCTAGAACTCCGGCAACTTTCTCTCACTACAATCTCACCTGAAACATGTCTCAAAGACTAATGAACGTGGTCGGATCTTCTACCGGCGGGAAGCGAAGAAAGCTTGTAAAGTCCCATTACATAGAGAAGCCCAAACCCATCGTTCTCAATGAGTCTCTACTGGACTTCATCAACAAGAAGCCCAGAACGCTGTACAATCTAATCAGGGAACGCATGGAACTGCCAGAAGTTAAGACCGATGCAGAGAAAACAAAGAACTACAAGAAGTTCATTGAACGCTTTGTCGTCCTAAGCCTCCACAATACACTCTTCAAAGATCTTCCTGGACGGATGGACGATGTGCTCTTCTTCTCTCAGTTCGGAGGTGAGAATCTTGGCCCTCTTCTTGAGCTTATCCCAGACTTGCACAATGCAGTCTTGCCCGAGTTTCCTATGTACCCAAGGGACTCCCTAGCCTTTAAAATGACCAAGTCCCGAGTACCAAGTCCTTCTCCTCCTCCTCCTGCCGTCCTCACCGTCACCACCAAAAATTTACTCAAGCGTCCCGCCCCATCCTCTCCTCTCTCCAAAATCTCTCAACCCTTCTCCACTTCAAAACCAACGGAGATTGTGGATACGTTTCCTCCACATTTAAAGGAGGGATGCTCCAAGAAAACCCACGACCCAAGGCCCCTCAAAAAGGCCAAAACTTCAAGCGTCCCCTCCTCCAAAAGCTCCAAATCAAGGCCTAGCTCCACAAAAAGGCCCTCCAACCTCTCCAAAGAATCCACTCCTCCTCCTAAACAAATATCAATCGTCCAACTCCCCACACCTCCACCGTCCCCTCAACCTTCAAAAACAAATGCTCTCATTCCTTTTCCTCCTAACACCTACTCTCCCCTAAATCTAGCCAACTTCCCATCTGCACCTGCCCATATCTCACCTCCCAAGGACCCCGAGACTCCCAGGTCCCGCCGTCCTTCATCAGAAAGCGGCCTAGAGGACGTCGAGAAGCGTCCAGCACTTGAACATACCTTCAAACGCCGCAAAGCCGGCGAATCGCCCAAAGTGCTACTGGTCAAAGCAGCTACAGAGCCGGAGCACATCTCCACCTCCAGTTCCTCATCCTCAAGCTCTTCTTCAGAGAGCAAACAAGGAACGCCCGCCGGTGACTCCTTCGTTGATATAATAGGGGACTCCAATGACGAGGCTCAAGGTGTTGAGAATGCTCCTGCTTCAAAAGATTCAACAGAGGCAGAAAGAATCGAAGTAGTTGAGGACGCTGGTGAGCACCAGGTCGCTCAAGGGAATGTTGAGCTCAGTCTGGACGATGAGCTTGAACGTGATGCATATGAGATCCGTCCATATGACCAAACCCTCCCAATCCTAAACCCCCAACCCACCCAACAAGACAACCCCTCCCCTTCAATCCAAAAAGAATCCCAAGTCCCTGCGGACGCTGAGCCCCAAACTGCTTTACCAACAGAGGCCCAGGACGCAGGAGACCAGTCCCAAGGCAGAGCCTCCTCAGGAAATGAACAGGCTGCACCTGGTGGCACTGAAGAAAATGCTCAAGGCACTGAGGACGCCTCTGCTGAGAAAAATGCTGAACAAGAATCAGGGGACGCTGATGCTGACGAAGAGAGTTCTGATGATGAGGACTCTGAGTCCCCTAAGGGCAAGCGCAAAAGAAAGCCTGATGGCGCCCCAGTCAAAGTTCTCAGCCCGCTGATCTACTCAGAGGAATGGCTCGCCTCATTTCAAGATGATGACGTTCACGAGTTTCTAGATCTTCTGAGGTTCCAAGGCTGGTTGAATGTTGGGCCAGCGCCTGCAGTTGTTGACAAAGAGCAGGTAAAAGCGTTCTACAAGGATCTGGGTTACAAGCCTAAAGATGGCTCTCTCCATTTCAATATAGATGGTGAGAAAGCCATAATTAATGAACGCTAGGTTCGAGCTTTCATGGGACTCACTGCTCAGAAGCCCCCGTCCAATGCTTTAAGCTCTCTTCCAGAAGGCGGTTTCGAGACAACTGATGAAGAACTGCCCCTGGTCGAACATGTTTTTCAGGGAAAGAGGCCATTGGGACTGGACAGAGTTGCTCACGTTCTGAGCAAGGTAGGCGCCATCGCTCATTACTTCATATGTCGCGCCGTCCTTCCTAGGCAGGAGAAGAGGTCAATAGTGCAGACTCACGACATAATCCTCATTGACGCTCTTCTTGAACGCCGCCCCATCAATTTGGCCAGAATTGCTATGCAACACATGGCTAAGTGTGGGAGGAAGCGCCATGCCTTGCCATACCCCGGCCTTGTCAAGCTCATTCTTATGTCTCAGAACGCCTATGACGAAAGCGCTCCTACTGAAGTGCTTGGCTTGAAATGGAACGCAAAGAAGGGACTTGTTGAAATCAGGCATAATGAAGAGTTGCCTTCTGTGATCAAACATCAAGAAGCTGAGGCTGAGGAAGCAAGGAAGAAGGCTAAGGAAGAACGCTTGGCAGCTGAAGAGGAAGAACGCCTTGCGTCTATGTCTCAAGAGAATCCTCAGGAAGAAGAGCCTGCTGTCGACTTCACAGTTCTTGATCAAGTCTTGATGGCTACTTCTCCTGCTTCAGAACCTCCTTTGAACGCTCCCTCCTCGAGTTCAGGTCCAGTACCTCGTTCTGCCCCTGCAAATCTTGCCGAGCATCCTCCCGCAGAACTCATGGGTGCAATCATGGACAACCAATGCCTCATCCTCTCTGCTCTAAAGGACTTGTCTTCTGCTTTCACCAAGTCAGCTGAACTTCACGAACAACTTCTTAAGTTCTATCAAGACAAGAGCCGTCCTCAGTGATCACCGTTCCCCACCCCTTTATCCCACAATTGCTTTTGCTTGTGCTTCTTTTGTTTTCAAACACTTTGTTCCTGTTCTTGGTTTGTAATAACCGTACTCTCATTTTCATTTGAATGGCAATTCGATTGTTTGCTTGCATTATGATTGTTTAAGCATTCCACTGCCTTTAGTTATGTTTTTGTGCTTAACGTTCTTATCACTTGTTATCCTTTTCGATGATGTCAAAAGGGGGAAGTGTAGTTTTGCAGAGATGCGCTATAAATTAGTTATCTAGAATAAGCAAGTGTTAAGGGGGAACTATTAAGTGAAAGGTCTAAGGAACGCCATGCTAGAATAAACTAGAGGACGTCTAGAAAATTCTAGGACGCTTTTCTCTCCTTAAAATCCAAAAGTTAGAGAATCAAAGAATGAAAACTTTTGCTAAATGAAATTTCTCTAAGTGTTAGAGGATGCTTTTAAGTTTTCATGCATGCTAAGCTCAAACGCCAAAACTATTTTGCTGAAGAGTTTGTCATCATCAAAAAGGGGGAAATTGTTGGGACGCTATCAAGGACGCCCTCGTACTTGGCAGCGCGCCCACAACCGTCCCTTAGTTTTGATATGACAAACTCACTTTGATTCTAATAAAGATTGTCCAAGTGTTCAGGAACGCTAGTGACAAAAGGACAACAAGTGTGTATGGGCATCCCATAGGCTTTGGGATGCTAGCTAACAGGAAGTAAGGACCGACCAGAGACTACTTGAGCAAGGACGCAGTCCCAAGCAAGTAGGAACGCAAGCAGAGCGTCCTTACTCTATAGCCGACAGGATGACATCACTCGACAATATTTGATCATCCAAGGACACGTGGAGACCGATCCTGTAGCGGAGTCCAACACTACGTGGCGGACGATCCTGTTGCAGAGTCCATCAACACGTGGCGGCCGATCCTGTAGCGGAGTTCATCATACACAGCTGGATACAGGAAGCTTCCTCATCACCGCCCTACTACGTGGAGGAAGATCCTGTAGCCACGTCCTCGAAGGGCATGATCGTCCCAAGAGAAAGACGCCCTTCCCCAAGTCCTATAAATAGCCCCAAGGCATTTATTGTGACGTTAACGCTTTCAGGAATATTCAGAGAGAATCAGTAGAAAGCGGCTCACTCAAGAACACGAAGAACTAACTCAAGAACTCAAGAGTAGTGCTAAAACTTGTGTTAGATCGAGTGAGACTTGTAAACAAATCACAAAAACAGTTTGTAACAGAAAACCCAACAAGAGAGAGAGAGTTCCGCGAAGTACTGCAGGACGTAGGAATAGAGTCCTTTAGTAGATTGAACCAGCTTTAGTTGTAGGCTTAAAGGAGTTCTTTACAAGTGAACTTAGGGAAAAGCTAAGTGTCAGAGAACTATAAAGACTCGCCAGTACAACTGTAAGGACGTTCAATATAAAGGAAAGAACTATTCAAAAATTCTCCAAGGAGGTAGAGGTTTACACTCAAGGACTACTTAGTCTTGAGTGGTTCCTCTATAATTCACTGCGTTCATCTATTAACATGTTTAGTACTTTATTCCGCTGCATTACTAAAGGACGCCCCTACACCTCGTAGGGACGCCATACCAAAGGACGCCTTTACTCTAGTAAAGGACGTCCCTCAGTACTAACGATTCAACAATTGGTATCAGAGCAGGTGCTCTAGATTCTTACTGAGTTGCAAGTTAAAGATGGATATGGAACCGATTGGAATCTCTTTTGTGAAGCCTCCGCGCCTAACGGACGGCAACTTCAACCGCTGGAAAATCAGATTTGAGAATTTTGTAAGGAGTCAGAACTATCAGTGCTGGAAAGTGATCATGAAAGGTGACCTTACCGTTCCTACTGATAAGAAGGACAAAGAGGACGAGTGGGGTCCTGATGAATTCAAATTGATGGAAACAAATGCAAAGGCTATGTGCTTCCTTCAAGCGTCCCTTTGCGAGAGGGACGCCACCAGAGTCAGCAACTTGGCAACTGCCAAACTACAGTGGGAAGCTCTTGAAAAATTCCACGTAGGAACTGCTGAGATGAGGGAAGACGTTCAGCTTGAAATCAAGAGAGAGTTCTATGCTTTCAGAATGCTCCCCAATGAAACTGTGAACGACTATTCATACCGTTTTGAACAACTTGTTACCAAGATGAGGAACCTGGGCGTTCCTGAAGCTGAAGTTTCAATGAGAAACAGAGTTCAAGTAGTCATAGATGGTTTAACAGGAAAGTGGAACTTTGATAGAACCACTTTCAAGGAGAATACAGCTAACAAGACTCTTGACATGGAAGAGATCTACGGGAAGCTAAGGGGATACGAAGCAAGGAGGAACTCTGATTTGGCTGAGCTAGCAAGGAATCCTCAAACAGATCTAGCATTGATGACATCAACACCGGAGTACGCTGAGTATCTTCGTCGTCAACAAGAACTCGCTATGATGGTGGAAGCCAATAAGAATGAGAACCGTGAAAGAATGCGCGTTCAAGCATTGAAAGAGAAAGAAAGCAAGACTAAGGAACAACTTGAAGAAGAGGAAGGACTTGTTCTCTTTAACAAAGTTCTGCGTTCTTTTTGCAAAAGAAACAAACAATTCAACAAACAAAAGATGCCTTACAAGAAGGAGAGTCCCCAGTATACTGAGGCAGAGATGAAAGAACTTACTTGTTATAAATGTAACAAGAAAGGACACTTTGCCAAAAAGTGTACAACGGGAATGTCCACAAAAGAAATGAAGACAAAAGCACTCATCGGAGCGTTCGCATCTGCATGGGATAATGGTAGCTCTTCTGATGATGATGATGAAGAACCTGATGAGCAAGTGGCGTACATGGCCATGGAGGACGCCACAGTTCTTGAGGAGGACGCTCTGAAATCTGAAAATGAGGTAACCCATGAGTCTATGATGAGTTCCTTAGAAAATTGTTCTAAATCCAAGCTCATTAAACTTATTGGAAGAATCATGGAAGAAAGTGTTATCATGCAACATAGAATGGATGAACTTGAACTTGAAAATGAAAATATTGTGGTTGAATGTGAAAACTGTAGTTCTATGACCATTCAATTAGAGTCCTCATGTGAATAAACTAAGTCCCTAAAAACTGAAATCATGTGTCTCAAACTTGAGAACGCTAAGCTTAGGGAAGAAGTGAAAATGATGGGTAAGAGTCCCATAGTTGAAGAAGTTAGGCCAATGGTCTTCGTTCCAGCTAAGAGAGGTCTAGGTTATGAATCTGACACTAAGAACTCTCTTCCTAGCGATTTTAAGGCTAGCAAAACTTCTGAACTTGAACTTGAAAGAGAGAAAACTAAGAATCTCCTTGAAAGAATTAGAGTCCTAGAGAGTGGAGAGATAGGAAAAGAGGACTACTACACTAACTCCACTAGTCATAGGATTTACAAGAAAATTGCTAAAGGGGAAGGTTCTAAAGTCTGTGATCCTCAAAAGATGAAAGAAAACAAAATCCAACGTCCCAACAAGAAGTACTACCTCGGTACGTACTATAGGACGTGTTGGTACTGTGGACAAGGAGACCACTTCAAATTTGAGTGTGAAAAACTGAAAGAAGATATTGCAAGTGGAAAAGCTGCTAGGACTAACATTGAAAATGATAAGTCCGTCCCTAAGGTTAATCCTAGGCGTTCTAGACGCTCTAGGAACTCTTTCCGCAAGCATGCTACTTCAAATGATGTTAATTTAAATGACTATATGCCAGAACCAGAGTTCTATTTCTGTAACGAACCAGGTAAGGAACACCTTGCCTGGGTCGCAAAACACTAACTTTGTTATGGCAGGTGGAAGTGAGGGGACACCCATGGATCATTGATAGTGGCGCCTCAAACCATATGACAGGAAGCCAGATCCATCTCACTTCTATCCAAAGTAGTGCCACGGGAGGAACTGTCTCGTTTGGCAACAAGGGCAAGGGAAAAATCAAAGGGACGGGAACTGCCATTCTCAATCCGTCCATCAAAACTTTGAACGTAAGCCTTGTTGAAGGACTAGGTTTCAACCTCCTTAGCGTTTCTCAGATGTGTGATCAAGGTGAAAACTTAGTCACTTTTGACTCAAAGGAGTGCCTCGTTATCAACAAGAAAACAAACAAAGTTGTTCTCAAAGGCGTTCACAAGAACAACGTCTACATCTTCAATCAAGAGTTCAAGCCCAAATCTGAACTATGCCTAGCTGTTTCAAAGGTGGACGCTGATCTCTGGCATCGCCGCCTTGGCCATGTTGGACCAAGCACAATCCTTAAGCTACATCAAAGAAAACTTGTGAAAGGGCTCCCCCAAATTGATCCTGCGAAAATTGAACAGTGTGAAGCCTGTATCAAAGGGAAGCAAACAAGAACGTCTTTCAAGTCCAAAAACGAAGTAAGTACGAAGAAGCCGTTGGAACTTCTCCATATGGATCTTTGTGGACCAATGAAGACGCTAAGCCATGGTGGAAAGAGGTACATTTACGTTCTTGTAGATGATTTTTCTCGATTCACTTGGGTTCTTTTCTTGGCAACCAAAGCAGATTGTTTCAATGCGTTCAAAGTCTTCATCAAACTAGTGGAAGTTGCCCTTGAGACGCCTCTCAAAGCCATAAGATCAGACCATGGAACGGAGTTTCAAAATTCAGAGTTCCTGGCCTACTGTGATCAACATGGTGTCTCACACAACTTCTCAGCTCCAAGGACTCCTCAACAAAATGGAGTTGTGGAAAGAAAGAATAGGACGCTGGAGGATATGGCAAGGACTATGCTCTTGGCTAATAGCGTTCCCACGTACTTCTAGGCGGAAGCTATTGCTACAGCTTGCTACATTATCAATCGTGCCATGATCCGTCCTTTGCTGAAGAAGACGTCCTATGAGTTGTTGAATGGAAGGAAGCCTCGCATTGACTATCTCAGAGTTTTTGGATGCGAGTGCTTTGTACACAACAACGACAAAGAACGACTTGGAAAGTTTGATGCAAGAAGTGATGAAGCCATGTTCCTTGGATACTCTCTCACCAGCAAAGCATATAGAGTTTTCAACAAAAGGACTCTAAAGCTTGAGGAGAGCATTCATGTTGTGTTCAAGGAGAGCGTTTCTCACAAAGAAAAACCAAGTAAGAAAGAACGCTCCTCCTCACAACAGCAGGACGACTCTGAAGACGAAACTGATGTTTGATCCTCTGGAAAATACTATGTTCCTAAGGACGCTATTCCCAATCCTGAAGAAGTCTCAGTAGACGTTCCTAGCATTATTGAAGGAGTTCCCTCTCGTAGTGAGTCTCCAGTTCAACAAGATGTGTGTTCAGAAAGGAACAAAGTTTGGACTCTCGTCCCACGTCCCAAGGGCAAAAATATCATAGGGCGCCAAAGAACATTAAGGAAGCACTTCAGGACGCTGACTGGATTTAAGCAATGCAAGAAGAACTCAATCAGTTTGAAAGGAACAAAGTTTGGACTCTCGTCCCACGTCCCAAGGGCAAAAATATCATAGGGACGCGATGGGTGTTCAGAAATAAGCTTGATGAGAGTGGGCGTGTGTCAAGAAATAAGGCAAGACTGGTGGCTCAAGGATTCAAGCAAGAGGAAGGCATAGACTATGATGAGACCTTTGCTCCTGTTGCTAGAATTGAAGCCGTTCGTCTCCTTATCGCCTTCGCCGCTCACAAAGGGTTCAAGTTATTTCAGATGGACGTCAAGACTGCGTTTCTCAATGGAAAACTCAAGGAGGAAGTGTATGTTGCTCAGCCTCCTGGCTTCGAGGACGCCTCTCACCCAGATCATGTGTACTACTTGGACAAAGCACTCTATGGACTCAAGCAAGCCCCTCGTGCATGGTACGACAGGTTTGCGTCCTTTCTTTTGTCGCATGGGTACACTAGAGGTTCAATTGATAAAACTTTGTTCATAAAGAAAGTTCACAAGGACATTTTAATTGCCCAAGTCTATGTTGATGATATAGTCTTTGGTAGTACTAACATGAAACTTGTAGATGATTTCAAGTCCTTAATGAGTAGTGAGTTCGAGATGTCCCTCATTGGAGAACTCGATTTCTTTTTGGGACTTCAAATCAATCAACTCAAGGAAGGGACGCGGATTCACCAACAAAAATATGTCCGAGAAATGCTTGAGAAGTACGGGATGAATACGTCCAAGCCCATGGCAACACCTTATTCTCCCAACTCGCGTCTTTACGCAGATGAACAAGGGAAGGACGTTGATCAAAAGCTTTACAGAGGAATGATTGGCTCTTTGCTCTACTTGACTGCAAGCCGTCCCGACATCATGTTTGCCGTTTGCTTATGTGCACGCTTCCAGGCGAATCCAAAGGAGTCCCACATGCAAGAAGTCAAGAGGATCTTTCACTACCTCAAAGGACGAGATGATCTTTGCCTTTGGTACCCGAGGAAGACGTCCTTCAAGCTTGTTGGCTACTCGGACGCTGATTATGCGGGTCATGTAATTGATAGGAAAAGCACCTCAGGAATGGCACAGTTCCTTGGTTCATGCCTAGTCTCTTGGGGATCTAAGAAATACAACTCTGTGGCGCTTTCAACCGCGGAAGCTGAGTACGTTGCTGCTGCCTCGTGCTGTTCACAAGTTATCTGGATCAAATATCAACTAGAGGACTACGGTATCAATCTTGAAACTATACCCATTCGTTGTGATAACACAAGTGCTATTGAAATTTCAAAGAATCCTGTTTTTCATTCACGCACAAAGCATATTCATATAAGGCATCATTTCTTGCGTGATAATGTTGAACTAGGACTTATTAGTATGGAGCATGTAAGGACTGAAGACCAAATAGCTGATATTTTCACTAAGGCGCTTGATAGACGTCCCTTTGAGCATCTCAGGTTGCTCTTGGGGATGATAACTTTTAAGTAGCAAGTCCCGTTCTACTATTCCCTCAATGATTGGCTATGTTTTGTAGATTCTAAGTGTTTAAGGACTGTTATGCATTGAATTCATATTTGCAAGGACGCTAGTCTAAAACTTCATGTGTTTGCTACTTTGGAACGCCATTCAAATTTCTTTATTTGTCTTGAAAAGAGTATCCCTGATCACTCAACCCTCATTATAAGGCGAAATGATGGGAACTCTAAGCTTACCCTAGCCGAGAACTCCGCAAAAGCGTCCTATGAGCTTCATATTTTCTTTTACGGGACGTACTTGCGTTGTTCTCAACTGGTTCGAAAGGTGATCACAAGAACGGTAAGTTGGTTATTGGTTTGCTTGAAGAGGTAAAATTTTGCTAAGTATGAGAGAACGCTCAGTGTTTGTTGAGAAGAACGCCAGTTCAGTATTTGAGAAGAAGTTGAAGAGTCAGAATTTTGAACTTTTGAAAGTGTGAACGCTCAGTGTTTTTGCCACGTGTCGCACAGTAAAACAGTGATAATTACAGTTGTGCCACCGCTTCCTCTATATAAGGCCAGAATAGTCGCTCTCAGAATTTATTATTCTCAACCACTTCCTCGCTCTCAATTGTGCTCTGACTTCTCTCTAGAACTCCGGCAACTTTCTCTCACTACAATCTCACCTGAAACATGTCTCAAAGACTAATGAACGTGGTCGGATCTTCTACCGGCGGGAAGCGAAGAAAGCTTGTAAAGTCCCATTACATAGAGAAGCCCAAACCCATCGTTCTCAATGAGTCTCTACTGGACTTCATCAACAAGAAGCCCAGAACGCTGTACAATCTAATCAGGGAACGCATGGAACTGCCAGAAGTTAAGACCGATGCAGAGAAAACAAAGAACTACAAGAAGTTCATTGAACGCTTTGTCGTCCTAAGCCTCCACAATACACTCTTCAAAGATCTTCCTGGACGGATGGACGATGTGCTCTTCTTCTCTCAGTTCGGAGGTGAGAATCTTGGCCCTCTTCTTGAGCTTATCCCAGACTTGCACAATGCAGTCTTGCCCGAGTTTCCTATGTACCCAAGGGACTCCCTAGCCTTTAAAATGACCAAGTCCCGAGTACCAAGTCCTTCTCCTCCTCCTCCTGCCGTCCTCACCGTCACCACCAAAAATTTACTCAAGCGTCCCGCCCCATCCTCTCCTCTCTCCAAAATCTCTCAACCCTTCTCCACTTCAAAACCAACGGAGATTGTGGATAAGTTTCCTCCACATTTAAAGGAGGGATGCTCCAAGAAAACCCACGACCCAAGGCCCCTCAAAAAGGCCAAAACTTCAAGCGTCCCCTCCTCCAAAAGCTCCAAATCAAGGCCTAGCTCCACAAAAAGGCCCTCCAACCTCTCCAAAGAATCCACTCCTCCTCCTAAACAAATATCAATCGTCCAACTCCCCACACCTCCACCGTCCCCTCAACCTTCAAAAACAAATGCTCTCATTCCTTTTCCTCCTAACACCTACTCTCCCCTAAATCTAGCCAACTTCCCATCTGCACCTGCCCATATCTCACCTCCCAAGGACCCCGAGACTCCCAGGTCCCGCCGTCCTTCATCAGAAAGCGGCCTAGAGGACGTCGAGAAGCGTCCAGCACTTGAACATACCTTCAAACGCCGCAAAGCCGGCGAATCGCCCAAAGTGCTACTGGTCAAAGCAGCTACAGAGCCGGAGCACATCTCCACCTCCAGTTCCTCATCCTCAAGCTCTTCTTCAGAGAGCAAACAAGGAACGCCCGCCGGTGACTCCTTCGTTGATATAATAGGGGACTCCAATGACGAGGCTCAAGGTGTTGAGAATGCTCCTGCTTCAAAGATTCAACAGAGGCAGAAAGAATCGAAGTAGTTGAGGACGCTGGTGAGCACCAGGTCGCTCAAGGGAATGTTGAGCTCAGTCTGGACGATGAGCTTGAACGTGATGCATATGAGATCCGTCCATATGACCAAACCCTCCCAATCCTAAACCCCCAACCCACCCAACAAGACAACCCCTCCCCTTCAATCCAAAAAGAATCCCAAGTCCCTGCGGACGCTGAGCCCCAAACTGCTTTACCAACAGAGGCCCAGGACGCAGGAGACCAGTCCCAAGGCAGAGCCTCCTCAGGAAATGAACAGGCTGCACCTGGTGGCACTGAAGAAAATGCTCAAGGCACTGAGGACGCCTCTGCTGAGAAAAATGCTGAACAAGAATCAGGGGACGCTGATGCTGACGAAGAGAGTTCTGATGATGAGGACTCTGAGTCCCCTAAGGGCAAGCGCAAAAGAAAGCCTGATGGCGCCCCAGTCAAAGTTCTCAGCCCGCTGATCTACTCAGAGGAATGGCTCGCCTCATTTCAAGATGATGACGTTCACGAGTTTCTAGATCTTCTGAGGTTCCAAGGCTGGTTGAATGTTGGGCCAGCGCCTGCAGTTGTTGACAAAGAGCAGGTAAAAGCGTTCTACAAGGATCTGGGTTACAAGCCTAAAGATGGCTCTCTCCATTTCAATATAGATGGTGAGAAAGCCATAATTAATGAACGCTAGGTTCGAGCTTTCATGGGACTCACTGCTCAGAAGCCCCCGTCCAATGCTTTAAGCTCTCTTCCAGAAGGCGGTTTCGAAACAACTGATGAAGAACTGCCCCTGGTCGAACATGTTTTTCAGGGAAAGAGGCCATTGGGACTGGACAGAGTTGCTCACGTTCTGAGCAAGGTAGGCGCCATCGCTCATTACTTCATATGTCGCGCCGTCCTTCCTAGGCAGGAGAAGAGGTCAATAGTGCAGACTCACGACATAATCCTCATTGACGCTCTTCTTGAACGCCGCCCCATCAATTTGGCCAGAATTGCTATGCAACACATGGCTAAGTGTGGGAGGAAGCGCCATGCCTTGCCATACCCCGGCCTTGTCAAGCTCATTCTTATGTCTCAGAACGCCTATGACGAAAGCGCTCCTACTGAAGTGCTTGGCTTGAAATGGAACGCAAAGAAGGGACTTGTTGAAATCAGGCATAATGAAGAGTTGCCTTCTGTGATCAAACATCAAGAAGCTGAGGCTGAGGAAGCAAGGAAGAAGGCTAAGGAAGAACGCTTGGCAGCTGAAGAGGAAGAACGCCTTGCGTCTATGTCTCAAGAGAATCCTCAGGAAGAAGAGCCTGCTGTCGACTTCACAGTTCTTGATCAAGTCTTGATGGCTACTTCTCCTGCTTCAGAACCTCCTTTGAACGCTCCCTCCTCGAGTTCAGGTCCAGTACCTCGTTCTGCCCCTGCAAATCTTGCCGAGCATCCTCCCGCAGAACTCATGGGTGCAATCATGGACAACCAATGCCTCATCCTCTCTGCTCTAAAGGACTTGTCTTCTGCTTTCACCAAGTCAGCTGAACTTCACGAACAACTTCTTAAGTTCTATCAAGACAAGAGCCGTCCTCAGTGATCACCGTTCCCCACCCCTTTATCCCACAATTGCTTTTGCTTGTGCTTCTTTTGTTTTCAAACACTTTGTTCCTGTTCTTGGTTTGTAATAACCGTACTCTCATTTTCATTTGAATGGCAATTCGATTGTTTGCTTGCATTATGATTGTTTAAGCATTCCACTGCCTTTAGTTATGTTTTTGTGCTTAACGTTCTTATCACTTGTTATCCTTTTCGATGATGTCAAAAGGGGGAAGTGTAGTTTTGCAGAGATGCGCTATAAATTAGTTATCTAGAATAAGCAAGTGTTAAGGGGGAACTATTAAGTGAAAGGTCTAAGGAACGCCATGCTAGAATAAACTAGAGGACGTCTAGAAAATTCTAGGACGCTTTTCTCTCCTTAAAATCCAAAAGTTAGAGAATCAAAGAATGAAAACTTTTGCTAAATGAAATTTCTCTAAGTGTTAGAGGATGCTTTTAAGTTTTCATGCATGCTAAGCTCAAACGCCAAAACTATTTTGCTGAAGAGTTTGTCATCATCAAAAAGGGGGAAATTGTTGGGACGCTATCAAGGACGCCCTCGTACTTGGCAGCGCGCCCACAACCGTCCCTTAGTTTTGATATGACAAACTCACTTTGATTCTAATAAAGATTGTCCAAGTGTTCAGGAACGCTAGTGACAAAAGGACAACAAGTGTGTATGGGCATCCCATAGGCTTTGGGATGCTAGCTAACAGGAAGTAAGGACCGACCAGAGACTACTTGAGCAAGGACGCAGTCCCAAGCAAGTAGGAACGCAAGCAGAGCGTCCTTACTCTATAGCCGACAGGATGACATCACTCGACAATATTTGATCATCCAAGGACACGTGGAGACCGATCCTGTAGCGGAGTCCAACACTACGTGGCGGACGATCCTGTTGCAGAGTCCATCAACACGTGGCGGCCGATCCTGTAGCGGAGTTCATCATACACAGCTGGATACAGGAAGCTTCCTCATCACCGCCCTACTACGTGGAGGAAGATCCTGTAGCCACGTCCTCGAAGGGCATGATCGTCCCAAGAGAAAGACGCCCTTCCCCAAGTCCTATAAATAGCCCCAAGGCATTTATTGTGACGTTAACGCTTTCAGGAATATTCAGAGAGAATCAGTAGAAAGCGGCTCACTCAAGAACACGAAGAACTAACTCAAGAACTCAAGAGTAGTGCTAAAACTTGTGTTAGATCGAGTGAGACTTGTAAACAAATCACAAAAACAGTTTGTAACAGAAAACCCAACAAGAGAGAGAGAGTTCTGCGAAGTACTGCAGGACGTAGGAATAGAGTCCTTTAGTAGATTGAACCAGCTTTAGTTGTAGGCTTAAAGGAGTTCTTTACAAGTGAACTTAGGGAAAAGCTAAGTGTCAGGGAACTGTAAAGACTCGCCAGTACAACTGTAAGGACGTTCAATATAAAGGAAAGAACTATTCAAAAATTCTCCAAGGAGGTAGAGGTTTACACTCAAGGACTACTTAGTCTTGAGTGGTTCCTCTATAATTCACTGCGTTCATCTATTAACATGTTTAGTACTTTATTCCGCTGCATTACTAAAGGACGCCCCTACACCTCGTAGGGACGCCATACCAAAGGACGCCTTTACTCTAGTAAAGGACGTCCCTCAGTACTAACGATTCAACAATTGGTATCAGAGCAGGTGCTCTAGATTCTTACTGAGTTGCAAGTTAAAGATGGATATGGAACCGATTGGAATCTCTTTTGTGAAGCCTCCGCGCCTAACGGACGGCAACTTCAACCGCTGGAAAATCAGATTTGAGAATTTTGTAAGGAGTCAGAACTATCAGTGCTGGAAAGTGATCATGAAAGGTGACCTTACCGTTCCTACTGATAAGAAGGACAAAGAGGACGAGTGGGGTCCTGATGAATTCAAATTGATGGAAACAAATGCAAAGGCTATGTGCTTCCTTCAAGCGTCCCTTTGCGAGAGGGACGCCACCAGAGTCAGCAACTTGGCAACTGCCAAACTACAGTGGGAAGCTCTTGAAAAATTCCACGTAGGAACTGCTGAGATGAGGGAAGACGTTCAGCTTGAAATCAAGAGAGAGTTCTATGCTTTCAGAATGCTCCCCAATGAAACTGTGAACGACTATTCATACCGTTTTGAACAACTTGTTACCAAGATGAGGAACCTGGGCGTTCCTGAAGCTGAAGTTTCAATGAGAAACAGAGTTCAAGTAGTCATAGATGGTTTAACAGGAAAGTGGAACTTTGATAGAACCACTTTCAAGGAGAATACAGCTAACAAGACTCTTGACATGGAAGAGATCTACGGGAAGCTAAGGGGATACGAAGCAAGGAGGAACTCTGATTTGGCTGAGCTAGCAAGGAATCCTCAAACAGATCTAGCATTGATGACATCAACACCGGAGTACGCTGAGTATCTTCGTCGTCAACAAGAACTCGCTATGATGGTGGAAGCCAATAAGAATGAGAACCGTGAAAGAATGCGCGTTCAAGCATTGAAAGAGAAAGAAAGCAAGACTAAGGAACAACTTGAAGAAGAGGAAGGACTTGTTCTCTTTAACAAAGTTCTGCGTTCTTTTTGCAAAAGAAACAAACAATTCAACAAACAAAAGATGCCTTACAAGAAGGAGAGTCCCCAGTATACTGAGGCAGAGATGAAAGAACTTACTTGTTATAAATGTAACAAGAAAGGACACTTTGCCAAAAAGTGTACAACGGGAATGTCCACAAAAGAAATGAAGACAAAAGCACTCATCGGAGCGTTCGCATCTGCATGGGATAATGGTAGCTCTTCTGATGATGATGATGAAGAACCTGATGAGCAAGTGGCGTACATGGCCATGGAGGACGCCACAGTTCTTGAGGAGGACGCTCTGAAATCTGAAAATGAGGTAACCCATGAGTCTATGATGAGTTCCTTAGAAAATTGTTCTAAATCCAAGCTCATTAAACTTATTGGAAGAATCATGGAAGAAAGTGTTATCATGCAACATAGAATGGATGAACTTGAACTTGAAAATGAAAATATTGTGGTTGAATGTGAAAACTGTAGTTCTATGACCATTCAATTAGAGTCCTCATGTGAATAAACTAAGTCCCTAAAAACTGAAATCATGTGTCTCAAACTTGAGAACGCTAAGCTTAGGGAAGAAGTGAAAATAATGGGTAAGAGTCCCATAGTTGAAGAAGTTAGGCCAATGGTCTTCGTTCCAGCTAAGAGAGGTCTAGGTTATGAATCTGACACTAAGAACTCTCTTCCTAGCGATTTTGAGGCTAGCAAAACTTCTGAACTTGAACTTGAAAGAGAGAAAACTAAGAATCTCCTTGAAAGAATTAGAGTCCTAGAGAGTGGAGAGATAGGAAAAGAGGACTACTACACTAACTCCACTAGTCATAGGATTTACAAGAAAATTGCTAAAGGGGAAGGTTCTAAAGTCTGTGATCCTCAAAAGATGAAAGAAAACAAAATCCAACGTCCCAACAAGAAGTACTACCTCGGTACGTACTATAGGACGTGTTGGTACTGTGGACAAGGAGACCACTTCAAATTTGAGTGTGAAAAACTGAAAGAAGATATTGCAAGTGGAAAAGCTGCTAGGACTAACATTGAAAATGATAAGTCCGTCCCTAAGGTTAATCCTAGGCGTTCTAGACGCTCTAGGAACTCTTTCCGCAAGCATGCTACTTCAAATGATGTTAATTTAAATGACTATATGCCAGAACCAGAGTTCTATTTCTGTAACGAACCAGGTAAGGAACACCTTGCCTGGGTCGCAAAACACTAACTTTGTTATGGCAGGTGGAAGTGAGGGGACACCCATGGATCATTGATAGTGGCGCCTCAAACCATATGACAGGAAGCCAGATCCATCTCACTTCTATCCAAAGTAGTGCCACGGGAGGAACTGTCTCGTTTGGCAACAAGGGCAAGGGAAAAATCAAAGGGACGGGAACTGCCATTCTCAATCCGTCCATCAAAGCTTTGAACGTAAGCCTTGTTGAAGGACTAGGTTTCAACCTCCTTAGCGTTTCTCAGATGTGTGATCAAGGTGAAAACTTAGTCACTTTTGACTCAAAGGAGTGCCTCGTTATCAACAAGAAAACAAACAAAGTTGTTCTCAAAGGCGTTCACAAGAACAACGTCTACATCTTCAATCAAGAGTTCAAGCCCAAATCTGAACTATGCCTAGCTGTTTCAAAGGTGGACGCTGATCTCTGGCATCGCCGCCTTGGCCATGTTGGACCAAGCACAATCCTTAAGCTACATCAAAGAAAACTTGTGAAAGGGCTCCCCCAAATTGATCCTGCGAAAATTGAACAGTGTGAAGCCTATATCAAAGGGAAGCAAACAAGAACGTCTTTCAAGTACAAGAACAAGAACGTCTTTCAAGCAAACAAGAAAATTGATCCCCCAAAAACGAAGTAAGTACGAAGAAGCCGTTGGAACTTCTCCATATGGATCTTTGTGGACCAATGAAGACGCTAAGCCATGGTGGAAAGAGGTACATTTACGTTCTTGTAGATGATTTTTCTCGATTCACTTGGGTTCTTTTCTTGGCAACCAAAGCAGATTGTTTCAATGCGTTCAAAGTCTTCATCAAACAAGTGGAAGTTGCCCTTGAGACGCCTCTCAAAGCCATAAGATCAGACCATGGAACGGAGTTTCAAAATTCAGAGTTCCTGGCCTACTGTGATCAACATGGTGTCTCACACAACTTCTCAGCTCCAAGGACTCCTCAACAAAATGGAGTTGTGGAAAGAAAGAATAGGACGCTGGAGGATATGGCAAGGACTATGCTCTTGGCTAATAGCGTTCCCACGTACTTCTAGGCGGAAGCTATTGCTACAGCTTGCTACATTATCAATCGTGCCATGATCCGTCCTTTGCTGAAGAAGACGTCCTATGAGTTGTTGAATGGAAGGAAGCCTCGCATTGACTATCTCAGAGTTTTTGGATGCGAGTGCTTTGTACACAACAACGACAAAGAACGACTTGGAAAGTTTGATGCAAGAAGTGATGAAGCCATATTCCTTGGATACTCTCTCACCAGCAAAGCATATAGAGTTTTCAACAAAAGGACTCTAAAGCTTGAGGAGAGCATTCATGTTGTGTTCAAGGAGAGCGTTTCTCACAAAGAAAAACCAAGTAAGAAAGAACGCTCCTCCTCACAACAGCAGGACGACTCTGAAGACGAAACTGATGTTTGATCCTCTGGAAAATACTATGTTCCTAAGGACGCTATTCCCAATCCTGAAGAAGTCTCAGTAGACGTTCCTAGCATTATTGAAGGAGTTCCCTCTCGTAGTGAGTCTCCAGTTCAACAAGATGTGTGTTCAGAAAGGAACAAAGTTTGGACTCTCGTCCCACGTCCCAAGGGCAAAAATATCATAGGGACGCCAAAGAACATTAAGGAAGCACTTCAGGACGCTGACTGGATTTAAGCAATGCAAGAAGAACTCAATCAGTTTGAAAGGAACAAAGTTTGGACTCTCGTCCCACGTCCCAAGGGCAAAAATATCATAGGGACGCGATGGGTGTTCAGAAATAAGCTTGATGAGAGTGGGCGTGTGTCAAGAAATAAGGCAAGACTGGTGGCTCAAGGATTCAAGCAAGAGGAAGGCATAGACTATGATGAGACCTTTGCTCCTGTTGCTAGAATTGAAGCCGTTCGTCTCCTTATCGCCTTCGCCGCTCACAAAGGGTTCAAGTTATTTCAGATGGACGTCAAGACTGCGTTTCTCAATGGAAAACTCAAGGAGGAAGTGTATGTTGCTCAGCCTCCTGGCTTCGAGGACGCCTCTCACCCAGATCATGTGTACTACTTGGACAAAGCACTCTATGGACTCAAGCAAGCCCCTCGTGCATGGTACGACAGGTTTGCGTCCTTTCTTTTGTCGCATGGGTACACTAGAGGTTCAATTGATAAAACTTTGTTCATAAAGAAAGTTCACAAGGACATTTTAATTGCCCAAGTCTATGTTGATGATATAGTCTTTGGTAGTACTAACATGAAACTTGTAGATGATTTCAAGTCCTTAATGAGTAGTGAGTTCGAGATGTCCCTCATTGGAGAACTCGATTTCTTTTTGGGACTTCAAATCAATCAACTCAAGGAAGGGACGCGGATTCACCAACAAAAATATGTCCGAGAAATGCTTGAGAAGTACGGGATGAATACGTCCAAGCCCATGGCAACACCTTATTCTCCCAACTCGCGTCTTTACGCAGATGAACAAGGGAAGGACGTTGATCAAAAGCTTTACAGAGGAATGATTGGCTCTTTGCTCTACTTGACTGCAAGCCGTCCCGACATCATGTTTGCCGTTTGCTTATGTGCACGCTTCCAGGCGAATCCAAAGGAGTCCCACATGCAAGAAGTCAAGAGGATCTTTCACTACCTCAAAGGACGAGATGATCTTTGCCTTTGGTACCCGAGGAAGACGTCCTTCAAGCTTGTTGGCTACTCGGACGCTGATTATGCGGGTCATGTAATTGATAGGAAAAGCACCTCAGGAATGGCACAGTTCCTTGGTTCATGCCTAGTCTCTTGGGGATCTAAGAAATAGAACTCTGTGGCGCTTTCAACCGCGGAAGCTGAGTACGTTGCTGCTGCCTCGTGCTGTTCACAAGTTATCTGGATCAAATATCAACTAGAGGACTACGGTATCAATCTTGAAACTATACCCATTCGTTGTGATAACACAAGTGCTATTGAAATTTCAAAGAATCTTGTTTTTCATTCACGCACAAAGCATATTCATATAAGGCATCATTTCTTGCGTGATAATGTTGAACTAGGACTTATTAGTATGGAGCATGTAAGGACTGAAGACCAAATAGCTGATATTTTCACTAAGGCGCTTGATAGACGTCCCTTTGAGCATCTTAGGTTGCTCTTGGGGATGATAACTTTTAAGTAGCAAGTCCCGTTCTACTATTCCCTCAATGATTGGCTATGTTTTGTAGATTCTAAGTGTTTAAGGACTGTTATGCATTGAATTCATATTTGCAAGGACGCTAGTCTAAAACTTCATGTGTTTGCTACTTTGGAACGCCATTCAAATTTCTTTATTTGTCTTGAAAAGAGTATCCCTGATCACTCAACCCTCATTATAAGGCGAAATGATGGGAACTCTAAGCTTACCCTAGCCGAGAACTCCGCAAAAGCGTCCTATGAGCTTCATATTTTCTTTTACGGGACGTACTTGCGTTGTTCTCAACTGGTTCGAAAGGTGATCACAAGAACGGTAAGTTGGTTATTGGTTTGCTTGAAGAGGTAAAATTTTGCTAAGTATGAGAGAACGCTCAGTGTTTGTTGAGAAGAACGCCAGTTCAGTATTTGAGAAGAAGTTGAAGAGTCAGAATTTTGAACTTTTGAAAGTGTGAACGCTCAGTGTTTTTGCCACGTGTCGCACAGTAAAACAGTGATAATTACAGTTGTGCCACCGCTTCCTCTATATAAGGCCAGAATAGTCGCTCTCAGAATTTATTATTCTCAACCACTTCCTCGCTCTCAATTGTGCTCTGACTTCTCTCTAGAACTCCGGCAACTTTCTCTCACTACAATCTCACCTGAAACATGTCTCAAAGACTAATGAACGTGGTCGGATCTTCTACCGGCGGGAAGCGAAGAAAGCTTGTAAAGTCCCATTACATAGAGAAGCCCAAACCCATCGTTCTCAATGAGTCTCTACTGGACTTCATCAACAAGAAGCCCAGAACGCTGTACAATCTAATCAGGGAACGCATGGAACTGCCAGAAGTTAAGACCGATGCAGAGAAAACAAAGAACTACAAGAAGTTCATTGAACGCTTTGTCGTCCTAAGCCTCCACAATACACTCTTCAAAGATCTTCCTGGACGGATGGACGATGTGCTCTTCTTCTCTCAGTTCGGAGGTGAGAATCTTGGCCCTCTTCTTGAGCTTATCCCAGACTTGCACAATGCAGTCTTGCCCGAGTTTCCTATGTACCCAAGGGACTCCCTAGCCTTTAAAATGACCAAGTCCCGAGTACCAAGTCCTTCTCCTCCTCCTCCTGCCGTCCTCACCGTCACCACCAAAAATTTACTCAAGCGTCCCGCCCCATCCTCTCCTCTCTCCAAAATCTCTCAACCCTTCTCCACTTCAAAACCAACGGAGATTGTGGATAAGTTTCCTCCACATTTAAAGGAGGGATGCTCCAAGAAAACCCACGACCCAAGGCCCCTCAAAAAGGCCAAAACTTCAAGCGTCCCCTCCTCCAAAAGCTCCAAATCAAGGCCTAGCTCCACAAAAAGGCCCTCCAACCTCTCCAAAGAATCCACTCCTCCTCCTAAACAAATATCAATCGTCCAACTCCCCACACCTCCACCGTCCCCTCAACCTTCAAAAACAAATGCTCTCATTCCTTTTCCTCCTAACACCTACTCTCCCCTAAATCTAGCCAACTTCCCATCTGCACCTGCCCATATCTCACCTCCCAAGGACCCCGAGACTCCCAGGTCCCGCCGTCCTTCATCAGAAAGCGGCCTAGAGGACGTCGAGAAGCGTCCAGCACTTGAACATACCTTCAAACGCCGCAAAGCCGGCGAATCGCCCAAAGTGCTACTGGTCAAAGCAGCTACAGAGCCGGAGCACATCTCCACCTCCAGTTCCTCATCCTCAAGCTCTTCTTCAGAGAGCAAACAAGGAACGCCCGCCGGTGACTCCTTCGTTGATATAATAGGGGACTCCAATGACGAGGCTCAAGGTGTTGAGAATGCTCCTGCTTCAAAAGATTCAACAGAGGCAGAAAGAATCGAAGTAGTTGAGGACGCTGGTGAGCACCAGGTCGCTCAAGGGAATGTTGAGCTCAGTCTGGACGATGAGCTTGAACGTGATGCATATGAGATTCGTCCATATGACCAAACCCTCCCAATCCTAAACCCCCAACCCACCCAACAAGACAACCCCTCCCCTTCAATCCAAAAAGAATCCCAAGTCCCTGCGGACGCTGAGCCCCAAACTGCTTTACCAACAGAGGCCCAGGACGCAGGAGACCAGTCCCAAGGCAGAGCCTCCTCAGGAAATGAACAGGCTGCACCTGGTGGCACTGAAGAAAATGCTCAAGGCACTGAGGACGCCTCTGCTGAGAAAAATGCTGAACAAGAATCAGGGGACGCTGATGCTGACGAAGAGAGTTCTGATGATGAGGACTCTGAGTCCCCTAAGGGCAAGCGCAAAAGAAAGCCTGATGGCGCCCCAGTCAAAGTTCTCAGCCCGCTGATCTACTCAGAGGAATGGCTCGCCTCATTTCAAGATGATGACGTTCACGAGTTTCTAGATCTTCTGAGGTTCCAAGGCTGGTTGAATGTTGGGCCAGCGCCTGCAGTTGTTGACAAAGAGCAGGTAAAAGCGTTCTACAAGGATCTGGGTTACAAGCCTAAAGATGGCTCTCTCCATTTCAATATAGATGGTGAGAAAGCCATAATTAATGAACGCTAGGTTCGAGCTTTCATGGGACTCACTGCTCAGAAGCCCCCGTCCAATGCTTTAAGCTCTCTTCCAGAAGGCGGTTTCGAGACAACTGATGAAGAACTGCCCCTGGTCGAACATGTTTTTCAGGGAAAGAGGCCATTGGGACTGGACAGAGTTGCTCACGTTCTGAGCAAGGTAGGCGCCATCGCTCATTACTTCATATGTCGCGCCGTCCTTCCTAGGCAGGAGAAGAGGTCAATAGTGCAGACTCACGACATAATCCTCATTGACGCTCTTCTTGAACGCCGCCCCATCAATTTGGCCAGAATTGCTATGCAACACATGGCTAAGTGTGGGAGGAAGCGCCATGCCTTGCCATACCCCGGCCTTGTCAAGCTCATTCTTATGTCTCAGAACGCCTATGACGAAAGCGCTCCTACTGAAGTGCTTGGCTTGAAATGGAACGCAAAGAAGGGACTTGTTGAAATCAGGCATAATGAAGAGTTGCCTTCTGTGATCAAACATCAAGAAGCTGAGGCTGAGGAAGCAAGGAAGAAGGCTAAGGAAGAACGCTTGGCAGCTGAAGAGGAAGAACGCCTTGCGTCTATGTCTCAAGAGAATCCTCAGGAAGAAGAGCCTGCTGTCGACTTCACAGTTCTTGATCAAGTCTTGATGGCTACTTCTCCTGCTTCAGAACCTCCTTTGAACGCTCCCTCCTCGAGTTCAGGTCCAGTACCTCGTTCTGCCCCTGCAAATCTTGCCGAGCATCCTCCTGCAGAACTCATGGGTGCAATCATGGACAACCAATGCCTCATCCTCTCTGCTCTAAAGGACTTGTCTTCTGCTTTCACCAAGTCAGCTGAACTTCACGAACAACTTCTTAAGTTCTATCAAGACAAGAGCCGTCCTCAGTGATCACCGTTCCCCACCCCTTTATCCCACAATTGCTTTTGCTTGTGCTTCTTTTGTTTTCAAACACTTTGTTCCTGTTCTTGGTTTGTAATAACCGTACTCTCATTTTCATTTGAATGGCAATTCGATTGTTTGCTTGCATTATGATTGTTTAAGCATTCCACTGCCTTTAGTTATGTTTTTGTGCTTAACGTTCTTATCACTTGTTATCCTTTTCGATGATGTCAAAAGGGGGAAGTGTAGTTTTGCAGAGATGCGCTATAAATTAGTTATCTAGAATAAGCAAGTGTTAAGGGGGAACTATTAAGTGAAAGGTCTAAGGAACGCCATGCTAGAATAAACTAGAGGACGTCTAGAAAATTCTAGGACGCTTTTCTCTCCTTAAAATCCAAAAGTTAGAGAATCAAAGAATGAAAACTTTTGCTAAATGAAATTTCTCTAAGTGTTAGAGGATGCTTTTAAGTTTTCATGCATGCTAAGCTCAAACGCCAAAACTATTTTGCTGAAGAGTTTGTCATCATCAAAAAGGGGGAAATTGTTGGGACGCTATCAAGGACGCCCTCGTACTTGGCAGCGCGCCCACAACCGTCCCTTAGTTTTGATATGACAAACTCACTTTGATTCTAATAAAGATTGTCCAAGTGTTCAGGAACGCTAGTGACAAAAGGACAACAAGTGTGTATGGGCATCCCATAGGCTTTGGGATGCTAGCTAACAGGAAGTAAGGACCGACCAGAGACTACTTGAGCAAGGACGCAGTCCCAAGCAAGTAGGAACGCAAGCAGAGCGTCCTTACTCTATAGCCGACAGGATGACATCACTCGACAATATTTGATCATCCAAGGACACGTGGAGACCGATCCTGTAGCGGAGTCCAACACTACGTGGCGGACGATCCTGTTGCAGAGTCCATCAACACGTGGCGGCCGATCCTGTAGCGGAGTTCATCATACACAGCTGGATACAGGAAGCTTCCTCATCACCGCCCTACTACGTGGAGGAAGATCCTGTAGCCACGTCCTCGAAGGGCATGATCGTCCCAAGAGAAAGACGCCCTTCCCCAAGTCCTATAAATAGCCCCAAGGCATTTATTGTGACGTTAACGCTTTCAGGAATATTCAGAGAGAATCAGTAGAAAGCGGCTCACTCAAGAACACGAAGAACTAACTCAAGAACTCAAGAGTAGTGCTAAAACTTGTGTTAGATCGAGTGAGACTTGTAAACAAATCACAAAAACAGTTTGTAACAGAAAACCCAACAAGAGAGAGAGAGTTCTGCGAAGTACTGCAGGACGTAGGAATAGAGTCCTTTAGTAGATTGAACCAGCTTTAGTTGTAGGCTTAAAGGAGTTCTTTACAAGTGAACTTAGGGAAAAGCTAAGTGTCAGAGAACTGTAAAGACTCGCCAGTACAACTGTAAGGACGTTCAATATAAAGGAAAGAACTATTCAAAAATTCTCCAAGGAGGTAGAGGTTTACACTCAAGGACTACTTAGTCTTGAGTGGTTCCTCTATAATTCACTGCGTTCATCTATTAACTTGTTTAGTACTTTATTCCGCTGCATTACTAAAGGACGCCCCTACACCTCGTAGGGACGCCATACCAAAGGACGCCTTTACTCTAGTAAAGGACGTCCCTCAGTACTAACGATTCAACAATTGGTATCAGAGTAGGTGCTCTAGATTCTTACTGAGTTGCAAGTTAAAGATGGATATGGAACCGATTGGAATCTCTTTTGTGAAGCCTCCGCGCCTAACGGACGGCAACTTCAACCGCTGGAAAATCAGATTTGAGAATTTTGTAAGGAGTCAGAACTATCAGTGCTGGAAAGTGATCATGAAAGGTGACCTTACCGTTCCTACTGATAAGAAGGACAAAGAGGACGAGTGGGGTCCTGATGAATTCAAATTGATGGAAACAAATGCAAAGGCTATGTGCTTCCTTCAAGCGTCCCTTTGCGAGAGGGACGCCACCAGAGTCAGCAACTTGGCAACTGCCAAACTACAGTGGGAAGCTCTTGAAAAATTCCACGTAGGAACTGCTGAGATGAGGGAAGACGTTCAGCTTGAAATCAAGAGAGAGTTCTATGCTTTCAGAATGCTCCCCAATGAAACTGTGAACGACTATTCATACCGTTTTGAACAACTTGTTACCAAGATGAGGAACCTGGGCGTTCCTGAAGCTGAAGTTTCAATGAGAAATAGAGTTCAAGTAGTCATAGATGGTTTAACAGGAAAGTGGAAATTTGATAGAACCACTTTCAAGGAGAATACAGCTAACAAGACTCTTGACATGGAAGAGATCTACGGGAAGCTAAGGGGATACGAAGCAAGGAGGAACTCTGATTTGGCTGAGCTAGCAAGGAATCCTCAAACAGATCTAGCATTGATGACATCAACACCGGAGTACGCTGAGTATCTTCGTCGTCAACAAGAACTCGCTATGATGGTGGAAGCCAATAAGAATGAGAACCGTGAAAGAATGCGCGTTCAAGCATTGAAAGAGAAAGAAAGCAAGACTAAGGAACAGCTAGAAGAAGAGGAAGGACTTGTTCTCTTTAACAAAGTTCTGCGTTCTTTTTGCAAAAGAAACAAACAATTCAACAAACACAAGATGCCTTACAAGAAGGAGAGTCCCAAGTATACTGAGGCAGAGATGAAAGAACTTACTTGTTATAAATGTAACAAGAAAGGACACTTTGCCAAAAAGTGTACAACGGGAATGTCCACAAAAGAAATGAAGACAAAAGCACTCATCGGAGCGTTCGCATCTGCATGGGATAATGGTAGCTCTTCTGATGATGATGATGAAGAACCTGATGAGCAAGTGGCGTACATGGCCATGGAGGACGCCACAGTTCTTGAGGAGGACGCTCTGAAATCTGAAAATGAGGTAACCCATGAGTCTATGATGAGTTCCTTAGAAAATTGTTCTAAATCCAAGCTCATTAAACTTATTGGAAGAATCATGGAAGAAAGTGTTATCATGCAACATAGAATGGATGAACTTGAACTTGAAAATGAAAATATTGTGGTTGAATGTGAAAACTGTAGTTTTATGACCATTCAATTAGAGTCCTCATGTGAATAAACTAAGTCCCTAAAAACTGAAATCATGTGTCTCAAACTTGAGAACGCTAAGCTTAGGGAAGAAGTGAAAATGATGGGTAAGAGTCCCATAGTTGAAGAAGTTAGGCCAATGGTCTTCGTTCCAGCTAAGAGAGGTCTAGGTTATGAATCTGACACTAAGAACTCTCTTCCTAGCGATTTTGAGGCTAGCAAAACTTCTGAACTTGAACTTGAAAGAGAGAAAACTAAGAATCTCCTTGAAAGAATTAGAGTCCTAGAGAGTGGAGAGATAGGAAAAGAGGACTACTACACTAACTCCACTAGTCATAGGATTTACAAGAAAATTGCTAAAGGGGAAGGTTCTAAAGTCTGTGATCCTCAAAAGATGAAAGAAAACAAAATCCAACGTCCCAACAAGAAGTACTACCTCGGTACGTACTATAGGACGTGTTGGTACTGTGGACAAGGAGACCACTTCAAATTTGAGTGTGAAAAACTGAAAGAAGATATTGCAAGTGGAAAAGCTGCTAGGACTAACATTGAAAATGATAAGTCCGTCCCTAAGGTTAATCCTAGGCGTTCTAGACGCTCTAGGAACTCTTTCCGCAAGCATGCTACTTCAAATGATGTTAATTTAAATGACTATATGCCAGAACCAGAGTTCTATTTCTGTAACGAACCAGGTAAGGAACACCTTGCCTGGGTCGCAAAACACTAGCTTTGTTATGGCAGGTGGAAGTGAGGGGACGCCCATGGATCATTGATAGTGGCGCCTCAAACCATATGACAGGAAGCCAGATCCATCTCACTTCTATCCAAAGTAGTGCCACGGGAGGAACTGTCTCGTTTGGAAACAAGGGCAAGGGAAAAATCAAAGGGACGGGAACTGCCATTCTCAATCCGTCCATCAAAGCTTTGAACGTAAGCCTTGTTGAAGGACTAGGTTTCAACCTCCTTAGCGTTTCTCAGATGTGTGATCAAGGTGAAAACTTAGTCACTTTTGACTCAAAGGAGTGCCTCGTTATCAACAAGAAAACAAACAAAGTTGTTCTCAAAGGCGTTCGCAAGAACAACGTCTACATCTTCAATCAAGAGTTCAAGCCCAAATCTGAACTATGCCTAGCTGTTTCAAAGGTGGACGCTGATCTCTGGCATCGCCGCCTTGGCCATGCTGGACCAAGCACAATCCTTAAGCTACATCAAAGAAAACTTGTGAAAGGGCTCCCCCAAATTGATCCTGCGAAAATTGAACAGTGTGAAGCCTGTATCAAAGGGAAGCAAACAAGAACGTCTTTCAAGTCCAAAAACGAAGTAAGTACGAAGAAGCCGTTGGAACTTCTCCATATGGATCTTTGTGGACCAATGAAGACGCTAAGCCATGGTGGAAAGAGGTACATTTACGTTCTTGTAGATGATTTTTCTCGATTCACTTGGGTTCTTTTCTTGGCAACCAAAGCAGATTGTTTCAATGCGTTCAAAGTCTTCATCAAACAAGTGGAAGTTGCCCTTGAGACGCCTCTCAAAGCCATAAGATCAGACCATGGAACGGAGTTTCAAAATTCAGAGTTCCTGGCCTACTGTGATCAACATGGTGTCTCACACAACTTCTCAGCTCCAAGGACTCCTCAACAAAATGGAGTTGTGGAAAGAAAGAATAGGACGCTGGAGGATATGGCAAGGACTATGCTCTTGGCTAATAGCGTTCCCACGTACTTCTAGGCGGAAGCTATTGCTACAGCTTGCTACATTATCAATCGTGCCATGATCCGTCCTTTGCTGAAGAAGACGTCCTATGAGTTGTTGAATGGAAGGAAGCCTCGCATTGACTATCTCAGAGTTTTTGGATGCGAGTGCTTTGTACACAACAACGACAAAGAACGACTTGGAAAGTTTGATGCAAGAAGTGATGAAGCCATATTCCTTGGATACTCTCTCACCAGCAAAGCATATAGAGTTTTCAACAAAAGGACTCTAAAGCTTGAGGAGAGCATTCATGTTGTGTTCAAGGAGAGCGTTTCTCACAAAGAAAAACCAAGTAAGAAAGAACGCTCCTCCTCACAACAGCAGGACGACTCTGAAGACGAAACTGATGTTTGATCCTCTGGAAAATACTATGTTCCTAAGGACGCTATTCCCAATCCTGAAGAAGTCTCAGTAGACGTTCCTAGCATTATTGAAGGAGTTCCCTCTCGTAGTGAGTCTCCAGTTCAACAAGATGTGTGTTCAGAAAGGAACAAAGTTTGGACTCTCGTCCCACGTCCCAAGGGCAAAAATATCATAGGGCGCCAAAGAACATTAAGGAAGCACTTCAGGACGCTGACTGGATTTAAGCAATGCAAGAAGAACTCAATCAGTTTGAAAGGAACAAAGTTTGGACTCTCGTCCCACGTCCCAAGGGCAAAAATATCATAGGGACGCGATGGGTGTTCAGAAATAAGCTTGATGAGAGTGGGCGTGTGTCAAGAAATAAGGCAAGACTGGTGGCTCAAGGATTCAAGCAAGAGGAAGGCATAGACTATGATGAGACCTTTGCTCCTGTTGCTAGAATTGAAGCCGTTCGTCTCCTTATCGCCTTCGCCGCTCACAAAGGGTTCAAGTTATTTCAGATGGACGTCAAGACTGCGTTTCTCAATGGAAAACTCAAGGAGGAAGTGTATGTTGCTCAGCCTCCTGGCTTCGAGGACGCCTCTCACCCAGATCATGTGTACTACTTGGACAAAGCACTCTATGGACTCAAGCAAGCCCCTCGTGCATGGTACGACAGGTTTGCGTCCTTTCTTTTGTCGCATGGGTACACTAGAGGTTCAATTGATAAAACTTTGTTCATAAAGAAAGTTCACAAGGACATTTTAATTGCCCAAGTCTATGTTGATGATATAGTCTTTGGTAGTATTAACATGAAACTTGTAGATGATTTCAAGTCCTTAATGAGTAGTGAGTTCGAGATGTCCCTCATTGGAGAACTCGATTTCTTTTTGGGACTTCAAATCAATCAACTCAAGGAAGGGACGCGGATTCACCAACAAAAATATGTCCGAGAAATGCTTGAAAAGTACGGGATGAATACGTCCAAGCCCATGGCAACACCTTATTCTCCCAACTCGCGTCTTTACGCAGATGAACAAGGGAAGGACGTTGATCAAAAGCTTTACAGAGGAATGATTGGCTCTTTGCTCTACTTGACTGCAAGCCGTCCCGACATCATGTTTGCCGTTTGCTTATGTGCACGCTTCCAGGCGAATCCAAAGGAGTCCCACATGCAAGAAGTCAAGAGGATCTTTCACTACCTCAAAGGACGAGATGATCTTTGCCTTTGGTACCCGAGGAAGACGTCCTTCAAGCTTGTTGGCTACTCGGACGCTGATTATGCGGGTCATGTAATTGATAGGAAAAGCACCTCAGGAATGGCACAGTTCCTTGGTTCATGCCTAGTCTCTTGGGGATCTAAGAAACAGAACTCTGTGGCGCTTTCAACCGCGGAAGCTGAGTACGTTGCTGCTGCCTCGTGCTGTTCACAAGTTATCTGGATCAAATATCAACTAGAGGACTACGGTATCAATCTTGAAACTATACCCATTCGTTGTGATAACACAAGTGCTATTGAAATTTCAAAGAATCCTGTTTTTCATTCACGCACAAAGCATATTCATATAAGGCATCATTTCTTGCGTGATAATGTTGAACTAGGACTTATTAGTATGGAGCATGTAAGGACAGAAGACCAAATAGCTGATATTTTCACTAAGGCGCTTGATAGACGTCCCTTTGAGCATCTCAGGTTGCTCTTGGGGATGATAACTTTTAAGTAGCAAGTCCCGTTCTACTATTCCCTCAATGATTGGCTATGTTTTGTAGATTCTAAGTGTTTAAGGACTGTTATGCATTGAATTCATATTTGCAAGGACGCTAGTCTAAAACTTCATGTGTTTGCTACTTTGGAACGCCATTCAAATTTCTTTATTTGTCTTGAAAAGAGTATCCCTGATCACTCAACCCTCATTATAAGGCGAAATGATGGGAACTCTAAGCTTACCCTAGCCGAGAACTCCGCAAAAGCGTCCTATGAGCTTCATATTTTCTTTTACGGGACGTACTTGCGTTGTTCTCAACTGGTTCGAAAGGTGATCACAAGAACGGTAAGTTGGTTATTGGTTTGCTTGAAGAGGTAAAATTTTGCTAAGTATGAGAGAACGCTCAGTGTTTGTTGAGAAGAACGCCAGTTCAGTATTTGAGAAGAAGTTGAAGAGTCAGAATTTTGAACTTTTGAAAGTGTGAACGCTCAGTGTTTTTGCCACGTGTCGCACATTAAAACAGTGATAATTACAGTTGTGCCACCGCTTCCTCTATATAAGGCCAGAATAGTCGCTCTCAGAATTTATTATTCTCAACCACTTCCTCGCTCTCAATTGTGCTCTAACTTCTCTCTAGAACTCCGGCAACTTTCTCTCACTACAATCTCACCTGAAACATGTCTCAAAGACTAATGAACGTGGTTGGATCTTCTACCGGCAGGAAGCGAAGAAAGCTTGTAAAGTCCCATTACATAGAGAAGCCCAAACCCATCGTTCTCAATGAGTCTCTACTGGACTTCATCAACAAGAAGCCCAGAACGCTGTACAATCTAATCAGGGAACGCATGGAACTGCCAGAAGTTAAGACCGATGCAGAGAAAACAAAGAACTACAAGAAGTTCATTGAACGCTTTGTCTTCCTAAGCCTCCACAATACACTCTTCAAAGATCTTCCTGGACGGATGGACGATGTGCTCTTCTTCTCTCAGTTCGGAGGTGAGAATCTTGGCCCTCTTCTTGAGCTTATCCCAGACTTGCACAATGCAGTCTTGCCCGAGTTTCCTATGTACCCAAGGGACTCCCTATCCTTTAAAATGACCAAGTCCCGAGTACCAAGTCCTTCTCCTCCTCCTCCTGCCGTCCTCACCGTCACCACCAAAAATTTACTCAAGCGTCCCGCCCCATCCTCTCCTCTCTCCAAATCTCTCAACCCTTCTCCACTTCAAAACCAACGGAGATTGTGGATAAGTTTCCTCCACATTTAAAGGAGGGATGCTCCAAGAAAACCCACGACCCAAGGCCCCTCAAAAAGGCCAAAACTTCAAGCGTCCCCTCCTCCAAAAGCTCCAAATCAAGGCCTAGCTCCACAAAAAGGCCCTCCAACCTCTCCAAAGAATCCACTCCTCCTCCTAAACAAATATCAATCGTCCAACTCCCCACACCTCCACCGTCCCCTCAACCTTCAAAAACAAATGCTCTCATTCCTTTTCCTCCTAACACCTACTCTCCCCTAAATCTAGCCAACTTCCCATCTGCACCTGCCCATATCTCACCTCCAAGGACCCCGAGACTCCCAGGTCCCGCCGTCCTTCATCAGAAAGCGGCCCAGAGGACGTCGAGAAGCGTCCAGCACTTGAACATACCTTCAAACGCCGAAAAGCCGGCGAATCGCCCAAAGTGCTACTGGTCAAAGCAGCTACAGAGCCGGAGCACATCTCCACCTCCAGTTCCTCATCCTCAAGCTCTTCTTCAGAGAGCAAACAAGGAACGCCCGCCGGTGACTCCTTCGTTGATATAATAGGGGACTCCAATGACGAGGCTCAAGGTGTTGAGAATGCTCCTGCTTCAAAAGATTCAACAGAGGCAGAAAGAATCGAAGTAGTTGAGGACGCTGGTGAGCACCAGGTCGCTCAAGGGAATGTTGAGCTCAGTCTGGACGATGAGCTTGAACGTGATGCATATGAGATCCGTCCATATGACCAAACCCTCCCAATCCTAAACCCCCAACCCACCCAACAAGACAACCCCTCCCCTTCAATCCAAAAAGAATCCCAAGTCCCTGCGGACGCTGAGCCCCAAACTGCTTTACCAACAGAGGCCCAGGACGCAGGAGACCAGTCCCAAGGCAGAGCCTCCTCAGGAAATGAACAGGCTGCACCTGGTGGCACTGAAGAAAATGCTCAAGGCATTGAGGACGCCTCTGCTGAGAAAAATGCTGAACAAGAATCAGGGGACGCTGATGCTGACGAAGAGAGTTCTGATGATGAGGACTCTGAGTCCCCTAAGGGCAAGCGCAAAAGAAAGCCTGATGGCGCCCCAGTCAAAGTTCTCAGCCCGCTGATCTACTCAGAGGAATGGCTCGCCTCATTTCAAGATGATGACGTTCACGAGTTTCTAGATCTTCTGAGGTTCCAAGGCTGGTTGAATGTTGGGCCAGCGCCTGCAGTTGTTGACAAAGAGCAGGTAAAAGCGTTCTACAAGGATCTGGGTTACAAGCCTAAAGATGGCTCTCTCCATTTCAATATAGATGGTGAGAAAGCCATAATTAATGAACGCTAGGTTCGAGCTTTCATGGGACTCACTGCTCAGAAGCCCCCGTCCAATGCTTTAAGCTCTCTTCCAGAAGGCGGTTTCGAGACAACTGATGAAGAACTGCCCCTGGTCGAACATGTTTTTCAGGGAAAGAGGCCATTGGGACTGGACAGAGTTGCTCACGTTCTGAGCAAGGTAGGCGCCATCGCTCATTACTTCATATGTCGCGCCGTCCTTCCTAGGCAGGAGAAGAGGTCAATAGTGCAGACTCACGACATAATCCTCATTGACGCTCTTCTTGAACGCCGCCCCATCAATTTGGCCAGAATTGCTATGCAACACATGGCTAAGTGTGGGAGGAAGCGCCATGCCTTGCCATACCCCGGCCTTGTCAAGCTCATTCTTATGTCTCAGAACGCCTATGACGAAAGCGCTCCTACTGAAGTGCTTGGCTTGAAATGGAACGCAAAGAAGGGACTTGTTGAAATCAGGCATAATGAAGAGTTGCCTTCTGTGATCAAACATCAAGAAGCTGAGGCTGAGGAAGCAAGGAAGAAGGCTAAGGAAGAACGCTTGGCAGCTGAAGAGGAAGAACGCCTTGCGTCTATGTCTCAAGAGAATCCTCAGGAAGAAGAGCCTGCTGTCGACTTCACAGTTCTTGATCAAGTCTTGATGGCTACTTCTCCTGCTTCAAAACCTCCTTTGAACGCTCCCTCCTCGAGTTCAGGTCCAGTACCTCGTTCTGCCCCTGCAAATCTTGCCGAGCATCCTCCTGCAGAACTCATGGGTGCAATCATGGACAACCAATGCCTCATCCTCTCTGCTCTAAAGGACTTGTCTTCTGCTTTCACCAAGTCAGCTGAACTTCACGAACAACTTCTTAAGTTCTATCAAGACAAGAGCCGTCCTCAGTGATCACCGTTCCCCACCCCTTTATCCCACAATTGCTTTTGCTTGTGCTTCTTTTGTTTTCAAACACTTTGTTCCTGTTCTTGGTTTGTAATAACCGTACTCTCATTTTCATTTGAATGGCAATTCGATTGTTTGCTTGCATTATGATTGTTTAAGCATTCCACTGCCTTTAGTTATGTTTTTGTGCTTAACGTTCTTATCACTTGTTATCCTTTTCGATGATGTCAAAAGGGGGAAGTGTAGTTTTGCAGAGATGCGCTATAAATTAGTTATCTAGAATAAGCAAGTGTTAAGGGGGAACTATTAAGTGAAAGGTCTAAGGAACGCCATGCTAGAATAAACTAGAGGACGTCTAGAAAATTCTAGGACGCTTTTCTCTCCTTAAAATCCAAAAGTTAGAGAATCAAAGAATGAAAACTTTTGCTAAATGAAATTTCTCTAAGTGTTAGAGGATGCTTTTAAGTTTTCATGCATGCTAAGCTCAAACGCCAAAACTATTTTGCTGAAGAGTTTGTCATCATCAAAAAGGGGGAAATTGTTGGGACGCTATCAAGGACGCCCTCGTACTTGGCAGCGCGCCCACAACCGTCCCTTAGTTTTGATATGACAAACTCACTTTGATTCTAATAAAGATTGTCCAAGTGTTCAGGAACGCTAGTGACAAAAGGACAACAAGTGTGTATGGGCATCCCATAGGCTTTGGGATGCTAGCTAACAGGAAGTAAGGACCGACCAGAGACTACTTGAGCAAGGACGCAGTCCCAAGCAAGTAGGAACGCAAGCAGAGCGTCCTTACTCTATAGCCGACAGGATG
The DNA here is from genome assembly GCA_963924305.1 of Polygonum maritimum. Taxonomy (NCBI): domain Eukaryota; kingdom Viridiplantae; phylum Streptophyta; class Magnoliopsida; order Caryophyllales; family Polygonaceae; genus Polygonum; species Polygonum maritimum. The sequence continues at coordinate 10,238,493 of OZ002730.1, read as the reverse complement.
ACATCACTCGACAATATTTGATCATCCAAGGACACGTGGAGACCGATCCTGTAGCGGAGTCCAACACTACGTGGCGGACGATCCTGTTGCAGAGTCCATCAACACGTGGCGGCCGATCCTGTAGCGGAGTTCATCATACACAGCTGGATACAGGAAGCTTCCTCATCACCGCCCTACTACGTGGAGGAAGATCCTGTAGCCACGTCCTCGAAGGGCATGATCGTCCCAAGAGAAAGACGCCCTTCCCCAAGTCCTATAAATAGCCCCAAGGCATTTATTGTGACGTTAACGCTTTCAGGAATATTCAGAGAGAATCAGTAGAAAGCGGCTCACTCAAGAACACGAAGAACTAACTCAAGAACTCAAGAGTAGTGCTAAAACTTGTGTTAGATCGAGTGAGACTTGTAAACAAATCACAAAAACAGTTTGTAACAGAAAACCCAACAAGAGAGAGAGAGTTCCGCGAAGTACTGCAGGACGTAGGAATAGAGTCCTTTAGTAGATTGAACCAGCTTTAGTTGTAGGCTTAAAGGAGTTCTTTACAAGTGAACTTAGGGAAAAGCTAAGTGTCAGAGAACTATAAAGACTCGCCAGTACAACTGTAAGGACGTTCAATATAAAGGAAAGAACTATTCAAAAATTCTCCAAGGAGGTAGAGGTTTACACTCAAGGACTACTTAGTCTTGAGTGGTTCCTCTATAATTCACTGCGTTCATCTATTAACTTGTTTAGTACTTTATTCCGCTGCATTACTATAGGACGCCCCTACACCTCGTAGGGACGCCATACCAAAGGACGCCTTTACTCCAGTAAAGGACGTCCCTCAGTACTAACGATCCAACATCCACTACAGTCGATGATGCTTTTTTCTTCTTTTCAACTAGATTGACTGACTTTTGGAAGTCTGATTTTTTGTGGTTGAGTTGGTTTAATGCCTTTTGACATGGTTGTGGAAGAGAGCTTTGAATGCACAGGTGTAATGGCAAACTGATTTCAAATTCATTATTTAGAGGGAATGTTGTGTGAGCAGGATTGTTCAATGTGGGCATAATCCGTGTGATTATGAATCCATCCTGTATTGTGATTGGTTAATTGAAGTTGTAAAGGATTGAAAGAAGAAATAAGAAAGATTATACTTGTACTTTCCAATTTTTACTTTTTTCTTTTAATTCTCACTTTTTGTACTTTGAGTAGAAGTAATCATTACACTTTACACACCTTAATTCTTGTGCAAACCATCAAATGGGGAAAAGAACGTGGGGCGGAGGGAGTATATACTAAACAAAAAACTATTTGTAATTAAAGATAACAAAAATATATGTCAAATTTGTGCAAAGAGATTAAGACACATCAAGTCACCAATCATTCCAAAGACTCACAGCCACACATCAGAAATGAAAAAAACCCCAAGTCTTGTTTTTATAGTAGAGCAAAGTGAGCATGAAATTGGGTTGGCCCAATATAGATTAAGAGCATAATCATGCTTAAATTTTTATTTTGTACCATGACTAATCTACTTTTGTAGAGGAAAAAAATTAAAATTATTCAAACTTTCATTTTGTGTAAATTAAATTAATTATTGCATGTAAACATTTTTTTATGGAATGAATTAATGTAATGTAAGGAATTGAAGAGAGAGGAATGAGGAAAAAAAGGTTGATAGAGATGGTAAAAGTGTTGTAATTGTTATTGTTGTAAGGTTAAAAGTGTAAAAGTAGTGTGATATAATTGGAAATAAAATAGAGATGGATAAACTTTCCGGGACGCCCGAAAAGGAAAGACGGACAAACTTTCGGGGACGGAGGGAGTATAAAAATATTATTAATTTTAATTAACTTTTTTATAGTTAAAAAAGCATGGGTTAATTTAAAAAGCGGTTAAAGGTGTGGTTGTTTACGCTAATCAAACTCAAATTACAATTTTATTTTAAAAATAATTAAAACATATATAAATTTAGTGTCTATATATAGATAAAATAAAATTATGAATTGTATAGTATAATTTATTTTATTTTTTTGATTAAAACTTGATTATATAGACCAATAACATATAAATGGTAAAATTGATTTGAAACTACGGCATGACACTCATTCATTGATCCTCGTTTATGACACTCATTCATTGATCCTCGTTTAAATGAATTTCCCTTTTTTTTTTCTCTTTTCTATAATTGTGTAAATGTTGTGGGCCAAGCAAGTGACATAAATCTCATAAAGGGGAATTCATTTGGAACCCAAATTTGGAGTTCAAATAATTAATTTACTCTTTTTTTTTCAGTATGAACTTTGGCTTGAACCCCACAGCCTCCAATCTTCATACCGGTGAAAATCCAACCTATAAATAGGCAGAAACAATAAGTACAAAAACAAGAAACAGGGGTAGTTTTGTCAATTGAAAGGGCGTTGAAGGTCACAGCTCACCCCATCCCCCGGTTCTCCGGTGACAGCCACCAGCAATGTGACCTGATCTGTACAAAAAAAAAGTCCTAAAGCAGCTGGGAAGAGCCGTACTGGCATTCTCGTAATTAATTCGAAAAAGCGTGGGCGTCCTTTAAGGACTAAATCATTTTTTATTCCAACGTCTAATGAAAGATGCAATTTTGGGCATCTAGAAAGACGCCATTTTCCTCCGAAGAGCGACGACTCAGACAGAGGAGAGAGAAAGAAGAGATCAACGCAGAGAAGACTTTGGGTGAGAGAGAGAGAGAAGGCAACAATGGCGGAAAACCAGGTGAATGAGATGAGAGGTCGGAAACACGGCGAAGAAAGCGTGAAGCTGTTCGTAGGTCAAGTCCCCAAGCACATGTCGGAGGCCGACCTCCTCGCTGTGTTCGAGGAGGCTGCTGCCGTCCAAGAGGTCACCGTTATTAGAGACAAGGCCACCAAGACCCCTAGAGGTTCGTCCCTCTCCCCTCCTTTCAAATTTCGCCTGTTTTGGCGCCAATTGAGTCTGCGATTGCGCAATGTGGCTGTAGATTTGAGCCTTGGTTGAGAATTGTGGTTGCGAGCTGGTCTCTGATTCCATCTAGTTTCTGTTCGTTTGTTTGTGCAGGATGTTGCTTTGTGATATGCCCTTCGAGGCAGGAGGCTGACAAAGCTGTGGAGGCATTTCATAATAATAAGACTCTGCCTGGGGTAGGTTCTTGAGCAGTTTCCACCAAGCTGTTTTCATTTCAATTGTGCTTGTATATGATGGATTCTCTTGCATGTTTGCACGTTTCAAGCAAGGAGCTGCTATTTAAGCCGGCCTGAGGAAAGGCGGTGTCCGATTTGTGTAATGATTTCGCAGAGGTGCTATATTTCATGCGACCTAGCTCTGTTAACGAAACCATTGCAGATACATGGACCTCATGTAATCATTACCGTGTCTTTAGTTTCTTCAGGATTTCAAACTCTCGGAGATTAAGCTTCAAGACTATGATTTTGGGATCTCACTATAGATTATAAGATTACATAGTTTAGCTTAAGCTTTCACTCAAGTTATTTACATCGATGGAGGTTTCACAAAATGATCATATTGCCTCGAAAGGTATAAATAATGCCTTGAGCTGGCTATGCCAAGGTTGTACCTGGAGGACTTATCCAAGTTCCAAGGTTGGTTGCAGCATAGTTTACAGGGGCTCAGTGAGAGGGCACATAGAGGTTTAGTTGGCACATGCATTGTTTGCCTAGGAAAATGATCAAACATTTTCAAGTGCAAGAAAATGATCCTACTTTCTCAAAAGTTTATGCATGTCAAGATAGTAATGTCCTGGAATATTTCCCAAATATCTCTATTCCAAAGAGGTATCTTATTAAAATGTGAAACCTTATGATATCCATATTAGTCATGCCCTAGAGTATATTGCAAATATATCTTAGCTTCATTGTATTGGGACTAACCAAACTATAGTTTTTATAGAGATGCGTGCTCCCTTATTGAAGGATATATTGAAAGAAGATGAATCACTATTCCCTTTGCTGTATATCTCCTAGTTTACTTTTCTGCATATAAAGCAGCTGATTCCATCCTACAAAAATGAGATTATTGATCTGTTTAATTAAAAGTAAACCATAAGTCTTTGAAGCAGTTGATGTGGTGGTAGATATTTAAAGGTTTAAGGATATTGTTATCGGATAGACGTGATGGGGACATACAACACATAAAAGGGGAATGCTTTATAAATAATACTTAGTATATCTTTCTGCATTCTATATTCTATGCTCGATCTTTCTTGATATAGAATTTGAATTTAAAGAATGGTTAAGCTGAGAAATATTTGTTGGTATGGCAGTGGAAGTATAGCATATATGTGGGCATTTTTTTAATTCCAGATGATAATGATAAACCGGAGAAAATCTTTTCATATTGATAAATAAAATTCCAAGGTGATGTAACGTTGTATTACATGTAATCAGAGTAGAGAAGCACTGTATCATTCAATTTCTACAATATGATTGATCGAAACAGTAGGGTTCAATTGCATCATGCCATGGGACTGTCATTCTTGTCTGCTTGTATTTTCAGAGCGGGGCAAGTCCTACTGAATCTTTTGACAATTCAGTTACAATGCTTATGATTATATTTGATATTTCTGCATGTTGCTTCCTGATAGTTTGACCTGTCTTGTGATTTTCATATCCAAGTAATTTCTCCTCAGTTAAGCTTGTATTGTTAATTGTATACCACATTGTGTATATCATCTCCCTCTAGCAGTTTGCGCCGCTGCATATATACTTAAAAGGATTCTTTTTCATACCTCTATTCAGGCTTCTAGTCCATTGCAAGTGAAGTATGCAGACGGCGAGTTAGAAAGGCTAGGTATAGATCTCAATCTGTTTGTTCTCTGTTATAGCGCTGCTGTTACTTTATTTATTTTTTTGGGCACTTCATAGTATCATTTGCTCCTGAAATTTCTAATGCTATCTCTTTTGTAACCAGAGCACAAGCTTTTTGTTGGTATGCTTCCGAAGAATGTCGCAGAGGCTGAGCTGTCTGCATTATTTTCTCAGTATGGGACTATAACAGAATTGCGAATTGTGAGAGGTTCTGAGCAAACAAGCAAAGGTACTAGTATTCATGAGGTCATGAGTGTACATTCGAAGTCATAATTCTCTCTTCCACAGTTTTCTTTTATTACCTATTTTTATTCTGTTTTTTTTATCTATAATGGTTTTGGAATATGGTAATAATAGTAGAAGCGGGAAAGAATAATCTACAACAAACTTGAACAAACAAGAGTCAACTGTAAAATGCAAAGGCCTCGAAAGCTAGGCAACAACCAAAGGCCTTTTACAAACTAAGCTAAGAACGAGTGCATTACAATGTCAACAGATTCTTCAAAGCAAGCCCTTTCCTATATAGATAGATTGTAGCTATGAATCTAAGCTCACATAATTGGATTATTGTACAAGCACAAGCAGTAGCAGTAGGGTCCAAGCTAATAATAGTGGTCCAAGCGAAGTCTCCTAATGACAGTGATCAATCTAATCTGAGTCCTCTAATTATAACGTCATTAAGGGCTCTCAAGGTGTGATCTACGATCCCATTAAAACCAGGGAGTTTAGACTGGAATATGCTGTTCTGTTTCCTATTTGTTGTCTATACAAAGGTTATCTTTTTTTGAATTGGTAATGACTCATTGACCTGATCTGGAGACTTACTAAAAATTCTTGCATCAACCAGCATGTGCGTTTTTGAAGTATGAGACCAAGGATCAGGCAGTTGCAGCTTTGGAGGCTATTACTGGCAAGCAGAAAATGGAGGTTTGTGCTTCTACTCTGTTTAGCCGATTTCGTAGTTAAGTTATTTGTTATGAAAGTTATGCCATTTTATGTAAGAGGTTTCATTTTATTTCTGGCCCATTGTATGTGCACATAATTTGGTTTTATGCATACTTGAGAGACTACAACAAGTGGTGTAAAAATCTCTCCTTTATTTTTGTCATTTGATAATCACTCTATACACTTAGTTCTTCACCGTTGATGAATTCAAAAGGAAGAACTGATACATGTATGGGAATATTTTGAAGTAGCTGGATGGTTTTCTGACCTGGCTTGGGCTTGAAATCTTATAGGTAATGAATGGGCTGACACCTGACATAAAGACTGCTTTCATTGTTATGGTGCAATCTTATGACTCGTAATAACCGTTCAGCATCTTCTAGTGGATTAAAGTTTATTTGGAAAATGTCCTCTACATTTAAAGTAATAATTGTGAAACTTCCATAGTACTTTCCTAAAAGAGACTAAGGCTGGGTTTGGATTACCACATTAAAGGACCAATTTAATGCATTAAATGTGGCAATCCATATGCACCCAGAGCCAAACACTGGACTCACACCTTGTTTGATTGGACTAAAAACTGGGTCAGGTAACCTTCAATATGTGCCATTTAAACTAGTACATTCTCGCGGTTTCATAAGTTAGTAATTTTTTTTCTCTTCTATGCAAAAGAATTTGAGGGAACTCAAAGGATCAACTTCTTAAACCTTGAAGAAGTAGTGCTTCTACTAGTGCTTCTACTGGTTGCATTCTTATATCGTCATCATTCATATTTATTTATGCTATTTGAAGTGCCATTTTAATTGTAACTGCCTGAGTTTATACTTTCTCATCTTTCAATTGCAATTTTGATTTATTAGGGTTCAAATGTCCCTTTGGTTGTTAAATGGGCGGATACAGAAAGGGAAAGGCAATCTAGGAAAGCTCAGAAGGCTCAATTTCAGGCCTCTAAATTACCTGTTGATCCATCACAGCATCCTTCACTATTTGGAGCAGTACCTTATGGTTATCTCCCCCGGTATAATGGATATGGCTATCAGGTTTTGTGTCGTTAAAACTTAAAAGTATCATTCAGTATGAAATCCTCCCTAACACAAACACCGTGATTGCTTGTTTTCTTATTTTGCACTTGCTGTTCCTGGATACTGTTACAGGCTCCAGGAAGTTATGTGCCATATCGCCTTCCTCCAAACCAACCTCCATATCGTAACAGTTTTCCTTCACCGAATCAAGATAATGGAACACGTGGTGTGAGACCCGATCCATCCCCTGGAGCACAGAGAAGTCACAGTTATCCTTCTGTTCCAAATAATCACCCTATTCCATACTCTGCCAGATTAATGAATCAGAGACCTTTGCATGCTTCACTTGGGTCTGCACCTTCTACAGTTCCAAACGCTCCTTTGGAGGCATCTCCTGATATCACTTCAGTTTCTAGAGGCCAACTTGAAGGTGATTATACAGTTTTACTAAGAATATGTTGCTCCATTAATGGCCTACATAAATTGGAATTAACAGACCCTAGAAAATTAGTTAAAAATAAGTTGTATCATTTGTGTCTTACCAAATCTGGAAGTACTATAATGTGATGATGGGGATGCATTAGAAAATTCCATTTTTTGATGTTTATGCTTTGTAAACCTTGCATCTATGTTCCCAATACAGGCCCTCCTGGATCTAATCTCTTCATTTATCACTTACCTCAAGAATATAGTGATCAAGATCTAGCAAATGCCTTTCAACCATTTGGAAGGGTAATAAGTGCAAAGGTCTTTGTCGATAAAGCCACTGGCATGAGTAAATGTTTCGGTAAGTGCCTTTCTTACTATGGCGATGTTGACATTAGCTGGTCATATCTTTAGGCTACCGTTAATTCGAGTTTTATGTACAGGGTTTGTCAGCTACGACTCACCCATGTCTGCGCAGAATGCAATTAGGGTCATGAATGGATATCAGCTAGGCCCCAAGAAGTTGAAGGTGCAATTGAAGAGAGACAACAAGCACAAACAAACTTACTAATTCATCCCGAACATGTAAATCTCAAGTAAGCTGGACTCTGTAGTTCCAACAGCATGTGAAATTACCACGTAAGAAAGTAGGGCAGGATCTATGGTATGTGAGGGGAAATTGTGGACACGGTCCAAAAGGAGATTGTAATATGTATTATCAAATTGATTCTGAAATTAATTTATTATTTATTAATTTTTCTTAGAGATACCGACTTAGATAGGTAGAAGTTCGTGCCCATTAAGAGATTGAAAAAGGGGGAATGATGAAACATTTTTCGGAAATTATAAACATACTCAATAGGGAAATTAAATCTTAAAAGAGAAAATAACGATAAACTCGTCGAAGAAAAAGATTAAAAAATCTCAAATTAATATTTACTAGTTTAATCCGTCGTACCATGTCTATATGGTTATGTCTTAAATATCAAAATTATTGTGAATATATTATATTATTGAATTTATACGTATTTAATTCCTCTTACTATGTAGTATACTTTCTTATTTATAAATGTCTCCTAAAATCAATACTTAATTTGTCTTATAAACCAACCTAAAATATAAAATACAATAAACATAAGGATTTGAATAAAATGACAACTTTCCTTAACGTGTAAATTGTAAACCGTGAACATGAAATAGTTATACGTGAATCCAAAACAAAAATAAGTGAGGCTTAAAAAATGTTTGTGCTTTTGTGCTACTATGTTGTTATGTGTATTATTAAATGGAATCAATTCGAGTTGAGGCTAAGGCGGCTAGCTAGTTCAAGTGTAAGAGAACCAATTCGGTTTTATGTCGGGTCCATAAAGGCTATTCATCTGTTGAAGAGACTGATAGAAGTCCACAAGAAGAGAAAGAAGAATTGCATATAGTGTTTGTAGACTTGGAGAAAGCTTATGACAAAGTTCTTAGAGAGTTGATTTGAGAATGTCTAGAAGCCAAAGAAGTGTCAGATACACTCTTCAGGATCATTAGAGACATGTATTAGCAGTCAAGGACGAATGTTTGTTCGCAAGGAGGAGATGTAGAGTATTTCGAAGTGGGGATAGGTTTGCATTAATGATCAACTCTAAGTCTTTTTCTATTCACACTTGTGTTGGACGTGCTGACAAGGGATATCCAAGGAGAGGTTTCGGGGTGTATGTTGTTCGCAGATCATCGTACTGGTGGAGGATTCAAGAGTTGGTGTCAGTAGCAAACCGGAAATGCGGAGGGAGAGGCTGGAAGCTAAGGGGTTTAGGTTGAGTAGGAGCAAGACGGAATACGTGAAGTTACCTTTCGGTCGGGAGATTGAGCCGATGAGTGAAGTGTTGCTGGGAGGTGAGATCGTTGCGAAGAAGGAAAATTTCAATCATCTGGGTCCAGTTTTGTAGAGCGACGAGTGTATCAATGAGGATGTTAGGTCCCGTACACACAGAGGTTCGCGGAAGTGGAGGGTGGCTTCAAGGGTTATATGTGAGAAGAAGGTTCCATTCAAGCTCAAAGGGAATTTCTACAGATCTGTTATAAGGCTAGCGATTCTCTATGTTGCAGAATGTTGGCCAATGATGAAAGATCGGGAGTAGAAGCTTGTAGTCATAGAGATGAGAATGCTTAGATGGATGTGTGGACTCACGAGGATGAATAAGATTATAAATGAAGAGATCAGAGGCAAGCTCAGGGTGGCTAGCATAGGAGACAAATTGCGAGAAGCGATACTACGTTAGTTTAGCCATGTTCAGAGGCGGAGCCCGAACGCTATAGTTAGGAGGTGCAAGCGTTTGGATTTAGCAGCATGCTGGAGGGATAGAGGTCGTCCGAAGAAGTGCTTGATGGACAACGTAAAGCAAGATATTACCTTGTTAAGGATCTTTGAGGATTTGGCACAGTGCAGAGAGAGATGGAGGGAGAAGATCACCGTGTTAGACAGCTAGCCAACTGGTGGAGCCTTATACTCTTGTGTTGGTCGATGATTTCTCACTTAGATGATAGATTCTTTTAGGATAAATCTAAATATGAGATATTATTTTGATAGATTAATATATGGTAATTAGATAAAACAAATTAGGATAAATCTAGATAGATATACAATTCTTAAAATGCAATTGATTTATAGTTACTTAAATATGAGGTTGGACGAAGATTAACGTGGAGGTTCGAAAGATCTCGACTTTAATATATAGTATAGATTAAATATCTTTTAATATTACCTTCTTATAGTATACCCTGAAGGCACATATTAGATAAACCGTTGATGAAAACGGTTTTTTATTATCATTTTTCTTTCCTTCCAAGGAAGTTTTGAAAATTAGTAATAATTTTTTTATAAGAAAATTTATTAGGTTAGATCCATTACAAAAAATGAGAACTATCCTAGATCATTCTTGCGAATGAGGTCCCAAAAGACCGGATCAGAACCAATCGTTGAGTGTTTTGAATATCAACCATTTTTTCTTGGTTTCTAATATAGCCAATATCATATTTTGTTATGCGGGTTTACCATTTCGGAGATATTCTCCACATCTTTCGGGTTACAATACTAGTGAAGTTTATTAGCGTCCTAGGAGTTATCATTTTTGAGGTACTTATTGTTTTATCATAGTTAGCATCTTGTTATCTATCTGTTCTCGTTTTTAGATTGTTAGTTTTTTTCCAATTATTTCTCCAAAATCTAACGGTTTACCATCTGCCACCTACCAATGCAGTTTGGAGAGGAAGAGATTTCAGAGGCTCATGAGTTTTGTTCATTTGCATGAATTATTATAGTTGAAAAGGTCTTGTTTCTTTAAATATTTTTCTATGACGATTTTGCCAAGATATTGTCTCGCTCGGATATGATCTTCCATGGAAGTTTCATTTCAAGTGCTTGGTTAATTTCTTTCGCTTTCGCATTGTCTCTCCCTCCTTGGTTAGGAGGCTTGCATATAGAGGTTTAGTTGATAAGTGGTTTGTGACCTCTTTCCTTATTTCAGAAAACGTTTTCATTGATTTTGTCTAGTTCCTTATGGATAGCTTTTGGAAGATAGAATGATTGCATGAAGTAGTTAGGTTGTGCCAAATGATTTGCTTTTATAAGGATCTTCCGCCCTTTTTTGAAGATTTGCTTAGGAGGCCTACAGAATCTCGTGAACCATCGAGTCTTTGAATGCAAGTTGCACCTAAAGCCCTTGTGGAAAGGGCACGTTTGTCTAGGAATCATGCAATGTGCCGCCCCAGCCCCTCGCGGGGGATCGGGATGGAGATTGGCCTCTCGTTCGCTCCCGTGCACGGCTGGCCCAAACACAGACCCCGTGGCCGCTGGATGGCACGATGATTGGTGGAGTAGATCCTCTACATCCCGTTGCATCCTGAGCTGCCCTCGAAGGCCAAGAACCCTCAGGATGACAAACCATTACGACCCTAGATGAGGCGGGACTACCCATTGAGTTTAAAAGCACATCAAAAAGAGGAGGAAAAGAAACTTACAAGGATTCCTCTAGTAACGGTGAGCAAACCGGGAAGAGCCTAACTTTGGAATCATGCGACCTCGCCGTCTGAATTGTAGTCTAGAGAAGCGTCCTTCGTAATAGATTGAACCCAAGTCCCTTGGAAGGGGGTGGCAGAGAGGGTGAGAGCCTTGTTGTTCTCGGACCCTCTCACACCACGAGGAACCTATCAGCGAATCGGGTTGTTTGGGAATGCATCCCAAAGTGAGCGGTACATTCCGTCCAAGGCTAAATGCAGGCGAAACACTCATATCGGACAAGTACCACGAGGAAAATTAGTAATCAATAGCTAATGTGAGCAACCTATGGATCCTATTTATAGAGGTCGGTCTAGAGAATCCTAATGGATGAGAACTTTCTGGCGTCCTTACAGATATCCTCAGTAAGCTGTCGCTTTCCTAACGTTGTAAAGCTACGAAACTCTTGTCCTCTTCCTAGAGTCAGCGCTTGCTTTCGTTGGGAAGACGTGTTCCTTGGGATGAGTTTGCGAAAATAACGTCTTGGACAAACGTATTTTAGTAAGATTAATTAATTATATATTTAAGGAAAACTTCTAGATACAATTTCAATGATATATATTATTTCATATTGTAAATATATGTGGGTTTATAATCAAAATTAACCAATTAAATTATTTTAATAAAGATAAGTGATGTCGTCCAATATAAAGTTAACACGTATCGTGATAATTATTATTCATAACGCTTAATATATAATTAAGATAACATGATATAATAAACGGATTTTTAATTCTTCAATTCTGAAATCTAGAAAAAAGAAATTAAACTCCTAATTTCCAATCCCATATATCCTCATATATGGAACATCGGGAAAAACCTAGAACACATTTATCCGGGATTCAACCCGAGAATGACCCATGAGTTAGCAAGTAGACCTCAATTATCAATTTGATGGAAACCCATCTAAACTACTACTGGTCAGCCCCAAGCTGAGCCATGACTCCCAACCAAGCCCCAGTTCATATAATGCTAATTTACAGACAACAGACTAAGAATTACAACCGTATGAGGTGACTAACACAACAGCATCTCCATTGTAAATTTGTAATTAAATTAGAGCAATGTGTTCAAATGTCAACTTGACATGAACAACGGGCAAGAAGGGCATACTTTAAAGGGCTCTGCCATCTCTTTCACGTTTTCATGTCTCTCTGATGCACTCCTAAAGGCAGCTTCTTGAACATTGGCGGATGACCTCATCAGGCTTAAGTCAGATTTGCAATCCCTGTTGCCATCAGAAAACACAATGCAAGATTCATCGCCTACAAGTTCCTTGTGCTCTACTGCCTCATCAGCTCCTATTGCATTTCCCCGGTCCAAATGCCTCAAGAAACATTCCTCAACGTCACTCAAGGACTCGGCCTCGTCCTTGAGTTGTTCATCTTCACTTTTATCAGGATTGCAATCAATAGCACTGCCATTATCATTATCGACATCGTCATTATCATCTTCACAATCAGAAGCAGACCCTCTCGATTCGCAGCTCATATCCATCTCTTCTTGGCTATCATAACACCCTTCGTCATCACTTTGTTGACCACCAGATGAATGAGACATTGTCGGCAACTTTCCTTCCATAGAAGCGGCCTCTTCTCGTTCCCTCAGGGTTCTCGTGATCAGGGTCTTGAGCAAGTTCATCACTTGAACAGCATGCATTAGAGCAGTCAAAGGATCAGACATCTACAAAAAGCATATAAAAGAGTTAGCAAGTTCACCATTAAAGACGTCATATAGTCCATTACACAAAGATTCATGGTGCATTTGGATTATTACAACAGATAAAGCATTAACTTGAATTTTATAGATCAAGATTTAGATTTTTAGTTGAAGTAATTTGTGTAATGAAAACCTGAGTCATGTTAGGGGCGAAAACCATGGCAATGTTTCTGGCATTCATCTTGTTGAATTCTTCCTCTTCTACAACATCAGCCATAAGATCAATAGCCCAGTTGAGCATCGCAGATTCAGTAGGGTTGAGCTGCTTGACAAGCTCGGTGTAATCTTCTTCGGAGTTGCACTGAAGAACCTGTTCTGGAGAAAGCCCGTCCAGCACACCAGAAGGAAGCTCCCTGAACCACGTCTTTATGAGACCTGCAAGGCAGTGGACGTCGATATCATCAGGGACAATTCCCCTGTTGAGCTGGTCTCTCACGTGTTGTTCTTGGCCGTTCTCCGGATTGATGCGGAATATTCCTTCTGCCTACATAAGTGAATAACCAGTTATAATAAACGTAAGCCCTTGACAGTTTTATGTTTTACAAGGATATATGCGTAGATCCAGGCTATACAAAATGGGCACCTGCAGGCCGTCTTGCGAGTACAACCTCTCTTGCATTAGCAAGAGGATGATGGGGACACTGTTTCCTTTGGTATCGTAGGCGCATTGCATTGATTCAGCCGACACACCAAAGACATTGGCACTGCAGCATTCAGATCAGAAAATGCAACTTCAAGGTTAATGGATTGAAACAAGACAGAGCGGAAAGATACCACCCATCTCTTAAGCAGTTCAAAAAAACGCTAAGCAGAGAGAGACCGCCTAGCGCCTAGGTGGCGTAAACGGCTGCCTAGATGGTCTAAACGGATACTTAGACGCCGGCTAGGCGGATTATAAAGCTAGACGGCGCTTAGACGGGACCTAGAAGTGATTTCTAGAACAGTGAGTCTCAAGTCTTGAGGAATCAATTCAATTTTTATGATGTATTTTGTTTCAATTTCTACCCAGGCCTTACCAGGAAGCAGGAATCACAAAGCCCCCGCCTCACACAGGAAATAAATGTCAATCTCAAAAACCCAAAACCCAGATCTGGACGATTACAACAAAAACCCCAAAAACCCAAAAGCAGGAATCAGGCAAAAGCAAAGCAGGAAATACCGACCTGGCGCTGGGGACTTTACAGGGGATCTCAACTTGGAGCTCGTCGGGGAGGCCGAGGAAGCCGTTGAAGCGGTCAAAGGTGACGTGGGTGATGTGCTGGACGTCGGTGGGCCACCCGATCTCCATCTGGTGGACGGCGGAGATGACCTCCTCGGCTCCACCCCGGTCTACACGGCAGGACACCATGGACTTCCTCAGAGCGGCCAGGATGAAGGCCAGCAGAGACAGCTGGCTCTGCTCCTCCTCCGACGCCGACGCCGCCTTCGCCGGGCTCTTGGCGCTTCCTCCACCGCAGCCACCGCCTTTTGTGACCATCACAAGCCCCGTCATCCTCTCTCCTTCTCTGGCTGTTTGGAGTTGTTTCAAGGTGAAGAAGAGAGAGAGATTTGAAATGGGGATGAGTGAGTGAGTCAGTGAGTGAGTGAGGTTTGTTTCTGTGGCAGATTTGGATTTGTTGGTTTTCTTTGTTTTTTGAACTTAATTTTATACGGTATGGGATTTTGAACTCCCCCAGGGTTTCAAACGGCCACTCATTTCAAATTTGTACCCACTTTATCTTGTTCAAACCTTCCTCCTATCTTTCCAACTTATTCCATTTACTTTCTTTTTTTTAAATTCACACTTTCCTACTGCCCCTCTTTTTTTTAAATATATTTATAAGATTTGCTTTCATTTCATCCTCCAAGCCGGTAGGTAGGGGTGTTCAAACCCGACTAACAATAATTTTTATTAACCATGATTTCAGTTACCTAAAATCATCAACTTTAACTGATTCTTTAATTTATGTTAATCAAAGATCGGTTAATCAATTTTTCGGTTCGGTTTTATCTACTAACCAATTTTTCGATTCGGTTTTATTGGTTAACCAATAATCATTTATGTGACTTAGAATATAATAATATACATAAAAGATAAATAAAATTACCGAATATGATAATCTAATCAGATTAGATCTTCAAAATATATACTAACTTTATATGTCGTGACAGTTATAATAACCAAATGATAGTTTAATATATTATTATATGTATTTCATTCAAACGACATATTTAATAAATAATTTAAATGGCTTATGTAGACATATTGACTTATTTGACAAGTAAATAATTGAAATTACAAGAAAAAATAAAACTATACAAACAAGAGACTCAACATGACTCAATAGAACAACATCATCATTTGAAAAATGAATCGTTATAAAGTAAATCAAACTTATATATTACAATATAAAAATAAAAATAAATTATTTTTCGGTTATCCGGTATTATGAAAATCATAAACTGAAATGAACCGAGAAGCTTGGAGAGTGTCAGTGGCAACGAAAATTTGACATAAGTAACGACGAGTTCTATAAATCAGCACCGTTCAAAATTTGAAAAATGTGGATGCAACGAAAGGATTTTTGAAATACTGTCAAACAAGCCTGGAGAGTGTCAGCGGCAGGTTCTAACATATACCAACTTGTGAAGAAAACTTGCTTAAGACGAGTGCGAAGAAATGGAATAAACAAACCGTTGGAAAAACTTTTGAGCAACTAAGAGACATTCAAAAAGAACTAACGAATCTACAACAACAAATACAAATTGCACCAAGTCAGAGGATTATTACAGATGATAAAGCAAAAAGAAAGTATTCTCAACTTCCACAAAATCTACTGGAAACAAAGAGCAAAAATTAAACATGTGAAACTAGTAGATACCAACACCGCATATTTTCATAAAGTAGCAAATAGCAGACGAAGTAGACAAATAATTAAAACAATTCGTACAACTGAAGGAACACAAATTACAGGGGAAATTAACATTCGTAACGAAATAAGAAAAGACTTTAAGGAAAGATATAAGAAAGAACCAGTTAATCACACACTTCTACAAAATTATTTGGAATTAATCACTAACAAATATTAATAAAGGACAATGAGATCTTAACCAAACAAGTATCACATGAGGAAATTAATTAGAAACGCAGTCATGAGTATTGGGTCTGATAAATCTTCTGGACCTAATGGAATGTCATCCGGATTTTGTAAATAATATTGGGACATTGTAGACCCAATAGTCATAAAAGTTATAAAGAGCTTTTTCATTTTGAAAAATTGTTGAAGTAGATCAATCACACATTTATATCCGTGTTACCAAAAATAGAAAATCTAGAATCTACAAAGCACTATAGAACTATAAGTCTATGTTCCACCATCTACAAAGTTATCGCAAAAATTATAAATGAACGCCCAAAGAAAGTCATGTGAAAAATAACCCACCCACTTCAAGGTCTCATGAAATATTTCACTCATTTTGACTTTCTAGCAATGAGGACGTTGTCCTGAATGGTTTGATTCATGTCTATATGAAATATTTCACTCATTTTGAGGGAAAAAAGGAAAAGAAGAAGTTTGATAGGGTCGATTAGACATGGAAAAGGCCTCATGAAATATTTCACTCCATGTCTAATTTCACTCATCAAATTAGACATGGAAAAGGCCTACGATAGGGTCGATTGGGATTTCATTTCATAGTGATGAAGAAGTTTGATTTTTTGTGACATATTCATAAATCGGATCAAACAATGTGCTACGACAGCTTCATTTGTTAGTTTACAACGGACCAACAGAACCATTCCCACCAGAGGGAGGACTAAGTCAAGGCGACCCACTTTCCCCTTATCTATTTATTTTAAGCATGAAAGTGTATACAAGACAATTACAAGGATATATAATACAACAAGAAACTCAATCGGATTTTCACTAACCAAAGCACGTACAAAAATTTCGGACGAGTGACTCGTTCTAGAGGTCATTCTGCAACAATCAAATTAATAACCCTAACTAACAAGACAAAAATAGCATGCAAGTAGGGGTCGAATCCCAGAGGAATCGAGTGCTCCTGGGAATCAGTTCAATCAATCAAAGGAAGAAGACAAGGGTTGAGGAGGTTTGAGTAACAAACACACAAAACACAGACTTTTGATATCAATAAAGGGAAACAGAGGTCATTCAATCGATCAGATCCACATACAAGAATTATTCGATCATCAGTTTATCCAGTTTCTTAGAATTCCATAATTGATTCCAAATCTAATCTTCAATTAAACGCATGTCCACGGTCCATGCAATACTTAAACCTAGGCAAGGACACTTAACCTAGATCTAGCAATAAAAGCAAGAATATGTAGGATATCAAATCAAGCAATCAAGGTACGAGTCAATAGTAAGATAATACAATGAAATCTCTTTCTTAATTCTAGTCCACGATCCTAGAAATCAAGTTGTTTTCATAGAAAAGATAAGATCATATAGACATGAATCAAACCAATTCAACCTATAGAACAAAGATAACTCAATCATTTGATTAGGCTCAAAGAATCAAACAATGTTCATGGAATTAAACACAAAGAGGAGATATTAACGAAGATAAGAAACTATACCGAAACCTCACGAATTCACCAATATGCTTCACTTTTAAAATGATCCTCCAAAGAGATTTAGTTCTCCATAATAACAATGAATAAACTCTATGAATAAAAGAAATCTAAAGTGTTTGATCATAAGAACCTAGGAAAGCCTTAGCTTAAATAGTGTTATAAAGGATAGACTTCCCAAAAACAAAAGATAAGAAAAAAAAAAGAAGATAGAAAAATAAAGTCGTCTCGGATCTGAGGTCTATCGCGCACGCGCTTCGGAATCCGCGCACGCGCTCCAAGGCAATAAAAAACCCTTTGCTGTTCGCTCTTCCACCTCGTACCGCACACGCGCTTCAGGATCCACGCTTGCGGTTTTGTACTTGAGAAAATCTTTAGTTTTGGACACCACCATGCCCATGACCTAGCCATCGCGCTCACGGGTTTGCTACAGAAGCAGCTCTTCACTTGCCAATTTGTCTTGAAAACTCTTGCAACTTGAATCCATGTGTCTTCGGTTTTAATATTACAAGTAAGCACAAAGTCTAACCTAAACACACTCAATAACACCCTAAAATACAAGAGTTAACATATCCTAAATTGAGCATATCGAATTCCCCCATACTTGGATCTTGCTCGTCCTCGAGTAAGCTCCAACTAAATCTAACAATAAAACCTATCTAAGATCCACAAGAAATATAAGGAAAGATAAAAACACTCGACTCACAACCCGAATCCAAAGTAGAGTAATAGTGAGGAAAACAATCAAACTCAAACACACACCTCACAACAATGATAATAACACTCATAAGCTCAAAATTATGAAAAAAACTACCGCATCATGCCCTTGCATACGACACCTAGAATCCTTGTGTATCTTTCCCTTATTTATAGAATACATATTTTACAATAAAAAAGAGTACTTTATTTAAGATAATACTCCCTCCGTTTCAATTAACATGGTCTTTTAGACAATTTAGGTTGTTTCAAAATACATGACCATTTTACATTTTTTCCCTCTTCTTTCCGGATATGCCCCTCATGATAGCCTCAATTGTTGAAAAAGTAGAACATGCAAGCATGCTTTTTCTTTTTTATAAACAACGTGCATGACTTTTAGTTCGGATTGTCTAAAAGGCCATATTTTTTGAAACGGAGGGAGGGAGTATATAATTAAGTATGCTCATAAATCTATCAAACATAAGGCACATTAAATAAGATAGATAAAAATATTAAATACCACAATTTTGCCCGCGTGCTAGTATTGTCAAAAATTATGCAAAACTAGTTTAACCCCCGTACCATGTACGGGTAATGTGATTATAAACCCAATTTAATATAGATATATAACGTCAATGATCAAGTTAAAAATATAGGATCATATTTTCTTATCTGATTAGTTTTTTTACCAATAGTAAATCAACTCATAATATAAATAAATTAGATTTGTTCAAAGTTTTTTTATGATAAAGATCACGTTTTATTAAATAATAACATTTATTAAAGATTACAACTAATTTTTGGATAATATTTATCAGAAGATGATAACTAATTCTTGATAAGGATAATTCATATTTCTCGGGATAATTCATAATTTTAGATAAGTTTTAAGCAATTTTTACAAGATAAAATTATATGAGATACTAACTACCTAATATATATATATTTATCTTTCTATTGTGATTAGTATTTTTTTATATGCGAAAGGGCCCGGTTGATTATTTTATTCAAGATATGACACATGGCGCAATTTTTTGTGAAGACTTTGTCTCCACTTTATACTATAGACAGTATAGACTAGTAAGTGGTGAATGAGAACTAATTACTAGCAGGTCAACCCGTTGGACAACCCTAACTCGAAATGAGAACTAATTACTAGCCAACTCTATGAAAAATGAATGGAACGCCGTTAGGAGTGGCAATTCGGATAATCGGTCGGGTTTCGGTCGGATAAATCGGTTTCGAGTTATTCGGATGTGTGCAGTATCGGATATAAACGGAAAATCGGGTGCATTCGGGTCGGTTCCGATTGGGTCGGATATTCAAATTATCGGATAAGTCAGGTTAGCGGGTTATAACCGGTTAATTTAATTCGGCTTTCGGTTGAGTCGGTTTCGGGTTGAGTCGGTTTTTTCAATTTTCGACTGAATCGGATTTCAATTGAAGCGGTTTTCAGTTGAATCGGTTTAGGCTGAATCGGTTTCGGCTGAATCGGTTATGACTGAATCAGTTTTTGTTAAATCAATTTTTGATTAAATTGGGTCACAGTAGAAATGTATTTGTATAATTAGGTTTTGATAGTTGGAACAGTGAATCAATATAATTTTGATTTAACTATATTTGAAATAATGTTTTTTTATATTTCAAGTTTACAACATAAGCATATACCAATATAATGATATTAATATCTACGCGATCTTGTACATTCTCAAAATCATATTCATTCTCATGATCAAATTCATATATCAATAAATAAGATCTTATATTTTGTCAAACAAATATATCTTCACTAATGAATGATAATATTAAATTATAAATATTTTTCAAATTACGATCAATAATTTTAAAATAACATAAAAAAGAGATCACAGTTCAGATAAACATGATTATACAATTTCTTACATTTGCAATTTTGTATTACATTCTGTACTAATAATATATTATGTTTTATATCATATTATATAGAATAACATACTAAGTTCGAATTGTTTCGGATATCATATATAATTACCGGGTACAATCAGGTTCGGGTTGTTTCGGATGTCGGGTAGAATCGGGTTCGGATTGTTTCGGGTTTCGGATATAACTCGGTCGGATATTTTCGGGTTGGGTTATTCAGGTTTGAGTTTAAAACCGGATTGAGATTTTCGGATATAATCGGGTTTCGGGTCATTCTTAATCGGGTTGCCTATACCTCCGGGTCAAATTCGGTCGGATTGAGTGGGTTTCGGATTTTATTTGATAAAGAACAATTTCTGGTCTCGGTCTGTTCTCGAAACGGATAATTCAGATCGGGTGAGAATTTGCCACCCCTAAACGCCATCCATGGGATTCAAAATGACGACCTCGAAATACCACCTTGAAGCTTTAACGCCAGAACCAAATGCATGAAGGCTAATGAAATGGTTAATTTGCACACATTTTCTCAACGACTTTGTATTTCATTAAAACTATCTAAACATCTTACAAATGAATATATAAAATAACCAAATATGTTTCAAAAGTATGGGGATAAAGAATAGAGCTATATTACAACCCAACGTTCTGTATTCAGACAAAAAAATAACAAATCCACTATTCTTTCAGTTGACCTTAACTGAATGACTAGATAAATTGACAATTAACCGCACACCAAAAGAAACAAGAAAAAGAAGTGGGTAAAAAATACAAAAGTTTACAAAACCTGCTATCACATCACCAAACTCTCTTAGGATCTTGTACTTATATTTCCCAATTCCAATGATTTAGAAGTTGGTATCTACTACATCCCAGAAGATGATGTTCTGTTGATCCTCTGTGCTCCCAGTCTGGGAGCAGAAGGCTTACCTCGTCCTCTTCCCGAGGATAAAGGCTTTGCCCTCGTCACCGGTGGTGGGGCCGCTATAGCAGCCCAAGGATCATCATCGTCACTTGGTGTCGAGCTTCCCATACTAATTGGCTTGGATGTTGTTCTTGGAGCTGGTGCAGCAATTGAACCCCACAGATCATCATCCTCATCTTTGGGTGCCTTCACTGTGTTCTTAACTGCATAAACAAGGATCATCGTGTTAGTGACCTACAACTTCACACTCTGATCTATCTCAGCAAAAATATGAATCATTGTTGGAATAAACTCTTTTTCTGGATACATACGGACTCAAAGAGCATATTCTTGACTCTGTTATGTTTCAATATAGTTAATTCTTGTGATTATGTCTCTATTTCCACACACACACACACACACAAACAGTACTGTTTCTCAGTTTTCAAATCCCACTCGGGAAAGGGAAGAAGAGAATTCGTCCAAGCTCTAAACTTGAAGTAAATTGAAAAGGACATTTCCAATTCCTTTCTCTCCATGCTCAAAGAACAGAACTATAATGCTATCCTTCTTCTCTTCTCCTTCAAATTTTCTTTCCTTCCTTCCGTTCTTGGCCATTACATGAATAAGGATTTCATCAATAAAAAAACAACTAATATTACCTGATGATTTAGGATGAGAAACTGGAGGTTTTGGCTGTGAAACGGGCCGTTTCTGAGCAGCTTGAATGCTTGAAAGGGCAGATGGAGGCTTAGGATCATCAAGTGGCTCCATGTCATCCCATCCTTCCTTTTCACTTCCAGGATCATCGTTAATTCCATTGTCAAGATCTCCCCAACCATCAGTAGATGTTGGAGATGGTGGTGCAGGTTGTTCAGCCAAATCCATACTAGAGCTTGAGCGTACAGGAGGTGGCAACATACTGTTACTAACACTGTCCTTTCCTGCAAATAAGCAGCTTTTTTTCAAGTATATCGATTTGTAAGGTATTACTATGCCCACAACTCTGTGTGAAACATTTAGCAGTTATAGAAATATCTCTTCATCCTGGCGAATAATATAAGTGCCAAATGATTTGCCTTGACTGGGTAGAAAATTGTGTTTCGGATTACAGGGAAAACCCTTAATACTGGAACATCTCATTCGAAAATTGAGTTGCAAACGAACAAAATGATCGTTAGGTGCCTGGAATTAACCAGCCCAAATACTTTCATCTGTTCACAGCCTCAGATTTTAAAATTCTAGAAGCAAAAACAAATTATGCATAATACTCCTCTTAAGCCCCTGAGAGACAACCAAGATTCAGTTTGCTGAGATCAGGTGAGTTGCAACTACATTTCGGGAAGCATTGGCAGAAAAAGGACAAAACAATCAAATTAAACCCTGACTAAAACAATTCATAGAAATTTCCCCAGCCCAAGCACTTGTAAAGTAGTGATTATTCTACGTGTCCATTATACTCAACTGGGTGAAACAACTGAGATGAATTAGTAACTCAGGAATGATAGATTAAACCTACTTTAGAAACAAACTTAACGAATAAGATAAGAACCAACAAGGATAATTAAAAGAATGTTACGTTGATGCCAGATGAAATATAAAGAATGATATTTTTAACGCAATGAAACAAGAGTATCGAACAACACAAAATTGATGCATTGGTAATATACAAACCTGAAGTTGCAGTGACAGTTGCTGATGAGAGGGATGTGCTAGAACCCACAGAAGTAAGTGGTGCTTGTTCTGCAGCTTTGCCTTTCAGAGTTAGATTACTCATGGCCCATCTGCAGGCATTGTTTGGTTATGGGTCAATCTCAGATTGACAGGTACATACACAGGCAGTACAATCTAGCAAGAACTGGAATATAGAGCTGTTCTAGCAATTAGTGCTGCAAGATGATATTCGCCTTGCATTTTAAGAAACATGGAAAATGCACAGAAAGAGAAATTGAAGTCTGAATTAATCAGGAGTAGGAAAATAAATAAAGCATTAATTTCTCCAACTTTACTCGTTGGTTCCACCAGGGGACACAGATTAGAAGTTGAAGGGAGGAAGAAAAGAAGAAAGGAAGGAAGAAAAAGAAAGAAAGAAAGAAAGAAAGAAAGAAAGAAAGAAAGAAAGAAAAGAAAAAAAGAGGATATGTGGTTTCAGGACAAAAGAGATGAACATGCAATTTAGAGGAGCATAAGAACGGATAGGTAGAAGAAAAAAAGAATAGAAGCACAAAGAGCAAGAAAACAAGGGACAGTATTAGATAGAGGAGAACTGAAAGACTAATAACAAAGTCACCCATTAAATATTCAATTACATACCCAAGCAAACCAGCATTTCCGGATAATCCTATAGCATCCATACTTCCATCAGCTGTCTCACCCTGTAACAATATGTTGTTCAACAATTATTACATAATCTTACAAGGACATTAAATCAGAGAGTAAGCCTAGAAAGAAATGAGAACTAGGATCATCGTTCATCAACAAAGATTCCTTGAATTTCCTCATCCCAGCAAAAAAAGTAGATACCATAGTAGTATATAGCTATAAGCCTATAACTGATTGGATCCATGACCCGACAACTCTATGTCAAAATGAAAAAGTAAGTATGCAAGCAAAATTTTCGTACAGGGGCAAAAGAAAAAGTGGGGTTGCAAGGCACTAACATAAACAGAAATTGTTAATATGCACATAGCTAATTCACAAGGCAATTTCTTGTACATCTACATAGAGAAATTGCAGACTTCATAACACGTCTAAAAGACTAAAACTAGTAAATGAAGACTTGAATCTCAGGAGGGCCAAATATAACAGACCTTTTCATAGTATTGCTTCACTATCTGCAAAAATTGTTCGACTGCTTGAAATGCCTTTGATCGAACATCACTACAAATCAAATAAAAAAGTAAGAGCAATCAAGACAAAGATGAATCATTTTAACAGACAACATCTGAAAATAAGCATAGGAAATCAGGATACATTAAGGAAGTTACACATGTACAGAAATGCAAAAGGTATTGACCAACTATAATCGCAGCACATGAAATAGTTCTTTTTACTACTTTTATTTCAGAGATTTTACATGCAACAAAAATACAAATATAGCTAAAAAAGTCATTTCGCACACATTCATTAGCTAGCTAATAATTCCCTACGATATTAGATAGGGTCACTCAGAAGCATCTCTAGCCTTACGCACATCACACCAAATGAGAAAACTGCCTTCATAGAATAAGGGGGTCAAAGTAAGGAACATTTCATGCCTTGTACAATGTCAATAGTGTACCTCAAACACTTAGGAGCCCTTATTGGAAGTATGAAGACATGAGTAATAGTTTTGTCCATTACAAAGCCTTTCAGTCCAAGACAAAGCCATTGAGCATGAAAATATAGATAAAAATCATAGTTCACGTTTAGACAAGAATAAGAATCTTGTAACTTGAGGGTTCTATATGCAACCTTGGGACAGGCAACTTTATCTTATTATGTAATTAAGGAAATGAAACAGGATAACAAATAAATAAAAAGAAACCTGTCAGGATCAACTGTGAGAACGACAACATTTGGAAGAATCCGTGTAGCAATCTCCATAGAATCATAATAAGAGCTAGTGGCACACAAAGCCATTAATCCTGGTAAATCAATGTGCCAAATATCAGATAAGAAAAAGTATAATTAGCATGCAAGAGTCAGAAGTAATTACTTAAGCAAGAGTCAAAAGCAATGTCATAAGGCACAATAATGTATATATTCTAAAAATGTACCTGCTCCTCTTGCAGGTGAAAATGTATCACGCAATGCACGAGCAGTAAAAGCATTAATCAGAACTCTTTTCCTTGTCTGCATTAAAATTGTGAAGTTCACTACAAATGAATCAATACTCACACACGAAATAGTGAACCCAGGGTATAGAGAAGTACATTCAATAAGCTAGCACTCATCAGTATGGATCCCAATACATTCATGAAATTGTAAAACAAAACAAATATAAGAAAAATACTGACCCCGTCATTGAGATAGCTGGCTATGTTTCCAAGTAATATTGTAGTATTTGTTCTGATCGCGGGCTCTTCATCGACCTACATAATGGTCCAGAAATTCTGCTTAAGAACTGAAATGAAATATGCTAATGACGAAATGCAGATAAGAGTGAACATCTCTGCAATTAAATAGACTTATGAACTTTATTAGACATGTATGCATTAAAACGCATAGAAAGAAGGCACCTGTAACTTGGAAAGGTACTTTAGTAAAGATCCAGACATTGTACGTTGTGAGAGCTGCAATCAATTAATTAAAAGCTTATCAGAAGGGTCTAATAAGTAGAATATCTATAACTAATGCACCTTCATGCACACAAATAACATATTTTTCCTCTCACTACTTACAGAAGAATGTCTGCAAATATGCTAGTTCAAAAGATGAAAAAATAAAATGTGAATAAGGAAAGAAAGTAACGAGGGTCATGTTTGTGAAGAGCAATAAGGCAGTTGAAGCAATTATTAAAGTCCATAACATCACCAGATATCAGGGTATCAATAACGCACCAACATGACATAGAACATAGATTGAGAAAGAATATTACACCTTCGGAGCCAGAATAAGCATTGATTTTAGTGTAAGCTCTCGAAGAAAAGCTGATGTGTCTGAAAATCCATTAGCAACATGCGGATACACCTGATTACAAGCAACAAAAGAATATACTATAAAAGATTGAGCAAAGAGAAGAATATTTTTGTTTACGTATAAGTGACAAAAGTCACACTGCTTTCTAGGCCAGGGTGGAAATGGATAAGGCAGTTGACTGCAACAGAATAGTTCACATACTTGTTCATCAACAATTTGTGAAGATAATGACTCCCCATATTGGTCAATATGCTGCAACAGGGCAACTCGTACAGCACGATCATTGGCACCAAAAAGTTTTACAATAGTAGGCAATACCTACAAGAGAAGGAAATAACAAATGCAAACTAAAATCTGTCAGTGATGAAAAAAAGTACACTTTAGAATGTGAACAAAAGCATATAAGACAGTAGAAAGTCAAACCTTGATACTAAATTCTTCAGGAGGAAGCCAAGATCCCATTTTCAACAACGCTGTCAACGCAGGTGCAGCAGCTGAGCCAAATTCCAGGGCAGAAGCTAGTAGTGGCAATATCTGAAACCAAATTAATAGATAACATTGGAATCAATAAGTTTGGAGCATGAGCACATCATGCAATGCATCATATATTACCTTCTTCAGAACAATTTGGCGAGGAAGCTGCTCAGCTAGATTTGGAAGCTTACGGAAAAAGGTATCTTTCTCAACACTATCCTTCAAACTGAGAACCTCCATAAACCGTATTGTATCAACGAGCTTATTCTGAAAATATTCTGTGAGACTAATAAAGATCAGTTACAAATTCCGGGGTTTCAATTGAACGTAAAACCAAAGATTTAAAAAAGAAATTGCAAGCAAAGTGGACACAACCAAGATGAAAGCAGGTGAAAGTCAATACAATATTACATAGTAGTATGAACATACCATTTTCTGTAAGCTTTGATGTATTAAGCCTTTTAGAAGGCGTGGAGCTCAGAAGCCTCTGGTAATCTGGAAGCAAGGACTAGCCCAATTGCACATAAAAATTGCAATGATTATCCCAAAGCTCAAGATATGAAAGTTCAAGTACATTAATCCATATCTACAGACATTGAAGTGAAATTTATGGCCATAGGAAAAACTCTTGACAAAACTAACCTTAGGTATAGAACCAGTATTGCGCAAATCCTCTGTTTTGCTCAGCTTCAAACCAGAGAAGAGCTCGTATATAAAACAACCTAGCATTTGGAACAAGCATTTTTTTAATTAAAAATAAACAGATAATTTAAGAGGAAGTTATAGAAATAGACAGTCTTATGGTTATCTGAAAAACTATGTGCAGGATAAATTACAGAAGCAACATCATAGACGCATTATTCATCAAAAAAGACCCTGATAGAATAATCTATCCTGGGATCAGTAACTTCACATGGTAGAAACAAAATATGTATTCTGAGCAAGAAGATAAGTATAGAGGTATGTCAATAAAGTACAAATTTTGACAGGCTACCTAAACCAGTAAATGGTGCAGATGTTATGTAAATGTGTTTATTCTGTTAATGACCACTTTATAAAAATACAAATTAACTTGAAAAAACAATGTATTCCAGAAAGAACTTCTACTTTAACTCAGAAGAAAAATCCTATATGTCGCATCAATTGACAACTGAAAGCAACACTCTTAGCTCTGCAGAGAATTACCATGTTTTTTATTGTCTTAAATCCTTTGTTCTTGATTGCATCCTTTTAGCAAGCCACTAGAGCCTAATTATCAATTCAAGTAGGTTTACAGAGGTCCTTCAGTACAAACACTGTGATTCCAAGAGTAGAAGTAGAGCTCCCTTCTATCTATCATTTAAATATCGCAAAAAGAGAGGAAAACAGCAATTTAAAATTGTCCTTTTACAAAAACAAAGATGAGAAAAGGGGTTGAATAAAGTTAGCTTATGGCTTCATCTTGATCAGTTCTTGCAGATGGTTCCTCTGCCAAATTCACTTAGAATTATTGGTGTGTAGATATTCCTTGTCATTATCCCCTTTTACAATTTTTTGTTGGAAAGTACATTTTTCCATCTTAATAAAAAAGAAAGAGGGAAGAAAAGGAAATGCAACTCCAGTATTCAGAAGAAGCATAAGACAGACAGGGTACCGGGAAAAATTACAAGTTTATTTGTTAAAGTTTGAGCATATCAAAGCTTCTTTTTAGAAAATATCAAGGGAAAAACAAAGGACATTTTGCAAGAACATGTAGAAAAAAAAAGGTAAGCAAATACACTGCTCACCTCAAATTTCTGGCAAATTCTCAGGCCATATATTATCTCACTAATGAAGCAAGGATACCAACAAAATTAAGGTGATGGATTACATCAATATATATACCTAAATAAAAGCCCCTTCGACTAATAATTGTACAGTGTACTATAAGTTTTAAAACTCTTGATTATTATACACCCAATCTATAGAATTATGTATGTGGTTGAATAGACTACCTTCAAACCTATATCTTCAAAACAACATTTTCAATAGTCCATTACCAAATAATTGACATTATTATACTGCAATCATATTTGTAGCAGTTCCTTGAGCAGTAAATAATTAAATACACATCTAAAAATGCATCGGAAACGACATGTTTGCTCCTGCATATATGCTTATGAAATCCCGCTTAGAGATAAATAAATCACCATGCATATGTATATGTATGCATGTATATATCTTGACTGCAGATATCACCTATAAGCTCAACAACTACTAGTTTAGGAGTATTTATCCATTTCCAAAGGCACAGTTTCATATAATCATAAATATCAACACCAAAGACCATGTAAAAGAAACTTACCCATCCCCCATGAATCAACAGCCCAAGGTGGAGAATTCCTAACAGCCACCCAGTCAGATTTTACCAGCTCCATTGGTTTGTATTGAGTACCAACAAGCCATGCATATTGCTGAAGGCAGAGGGGCAAATCAAGTAATAACATCATCCACATATGACTAACTGTATCAGGCACTTAAATAACATAACAATCCACATGACTCTAACAAATGCGAAAAGCACATTATATACAGCTTGTCAGTCTCAGATACTAAAACAACAGTTGCTGAACAGGAAGGGGATAAATGTCACTTAAATTAGTCATTTTAAATAAAACAAGTTGAAGAAGTTATTAAAGCACAAAGTAACAGCCAACAATTTCAGCACCCACACAAAAGCTTCGATATTGCCCACAAATGGAAATGGATAAGCACATCTAAAAATAAAATCTTACAAACTAATTCTTTTAGAGGTAGACCTCCTTCAAACATGACTCAGACATTTAGAGTCATCAAGTTCAGAAAAATATTGAATTTTCAACGCATAACTTGCTCAGAACTTTATGGCATTTAATTATATTACCAGCATTGCCCCACTCGAAACTTCATTGTTCCCATCAAACTCAGATAGAACATCAAAAGCATGCAATTTCCAGTCCAGTGTTGGGGTAACAACTACACTGGATACGCACACATTAGCATGAACCTGTGGAAATGCCGATTTGGTTAGAACAGAAAGGGAAAACAGAAGAATTATAATGTACTAACAGGAATGCGACATAAATCATCCAATAAGATAGAAGCTCTAGCATAAATGAAACAACAGAAAGCAACAGGAAAAGGACAAAATGAAATGCTGAACCCATGGTTAACTAGATCATATGCCAGAGATGTTAAAGGTAATTGCTGAGAACACATCCAAACAAACACAAGAAAACAATAGCTGACAGAAATATTCAGGGCAGAGCAATTAACTGTAAAAAAATTTGCAGGAAGAACTTTTGAAAGTATAAAAAAAATGTTTGCTGTTCTATGGTCCATGGGAATTAACTGTCCATAATTCGGATGACATATTTCTCGCTTTATGCCCTTAAAGTCATGTACTATCAAAATGAAACATGAATGGCAATAAGACTAATGATAAACAGTAGCAAGCCTAGGGACTAAATTGACCAAAAACTTCCATGTAAAAATAAGATCATTCTGTATTCACATCATAACGTAAGGGAGAAGTCTTACAAGCTTGCAATCATTATTCAAAAAGCTCACAGCCTTTATAACCTGGTGCAGTCCCCATGCATAGTATTCATCTCTGTGATAAGAAACAAAACAGATACCTTATGTAATTACAAGCACAGATTGTTCTCCAAATTAACAGAAACCTAGATGTGACAAGTATATATGTCCATTATGGTAAATTATATTTTACTTTATGGGGATTGTATGGTTTGCAAAAAGACTATGACATCAAATTATTTTTCTCAGCATGTTTACACAAGGACAGACTATGATGACGATAAATAATGTTATAGGGTGCCTTTCCATCAAGGGTCCCCTGATATTTTACTTTATGGGGATTGTATGGTTTGCAAAAAGACTATGACATCAAATTAAATTTCTCAGCATGTTTACACAAGGACAGACTATGATGACGATAAATAATGTTTTAGGGTGCCTTTCCATCAAGGGTCCCCTTCATTGCTTCCCACAGACTCATGATAGATACCACTCAAGGAGAATCTCACTTGAGGAAACCACTCTAGGCAAGCATCTCACCAAGAGGAAATTTGTCAAGAAAATCTCTTAACACTTTTGATAAATGAATTCAATAAACAAGTCTGTCCCAAACAATAGAGTTCCAGCCTATTTAAAGGAAATAAAACAACTAATTCTAAGAAATAACTGACCACTAACCCACTAAGAGATAGTGCAGTAACTTCTAACCTAATGAGAAAATTAAGGAACAAGCAGGAAGTAACAATTAAAATAAGAAATACATTTAAATCCTAATTTCTAGAAATCTGGTGACTAGTAGGATCGTATCAACTCATAAGACTTTATCTATTGTGGAATCAGGATTACCAGTGCAAGGACTTCATAAACTTTCATTCAATCATCTAGTTCTCTTCTAAGCCTTATAATAAATAAAAGAAAGAAGACTTTTTTTTCAAGTTAGAAGGAAGAAATACAGTACAATTACAAACAATAGTTTCTCCCACATAAAAACACATGAAAAAAGTTATATGTCCAACACCTAATACAGGAAGCAGTTCTTTCATGGTCCCATAAACCAGCTAAGGAAGATTATGTACAAACTAACACCACAAGAGTGTATGCAATGCCATATCACACAAATAACATGCAAAACTCAGACATAATTATAATGTCGCTGCATACTGTACTTGAACAAAATGTCTCTTGCTTACCTCCGTTTACCATCTAAACCCAACTCCTTAATTTTTTCTGACAAAGGCATAACAGGTTCTGTAACAATATAGATTGTGACCTTTGTAGTGGATCCATCAAAAGTCTCAACCTCAGTGCTGTAAAGAAATGACAATATATTCGGGTGCCTGACCTGCAAAAAACAGGAAAAAGAAAGATAGATTCTCATTATACTCAAAAAGCTCCAGAAAGTTAAAAAAAAATATGATGTCCAACTTTAGCCAATGTGTAGTGAGAATAAAACCACTCTACACAGTAAGCAGACAACAATAAAGACTCTACAAGGATACAAGAAACTAAAATGAACAGAGGTTACTACATAATAGCTAGCTACATTCAATTATGCATACCGTCCGGAGACGCTTCACCCCATTGCGGCCAGCAGCTAAGTGACCATCCTGAGCATTACTCCCTGACAAAGAAAATATTGACACAGGAGAGCCATCATCCTGCAAACACAGACACAGACCACATAAGTGCATCCACCACAAGAGCTGAGAAAACTTTGGTTGTAGAACAGTTATTTACATGGTTAACCATCCACCTGAGTATTTGTCTCTCTTCTTTACATAAATTCATGCATACTACTTAAGAAACATGCAGTCATGCACCTTTTTGAGCTTGGACCAATTGAGCACAAGATACTATAGTGATATTATCATACAGTTTAAGATTCAAGTTATATTTTTATCTTTATTTACTAGACTGGAGTAGAGCCAACCACAGTCAGTATCATAGTTTGTATCCCCCAATTAACTCGTTCCGCAGCTTATGTGTAGCATCTGATTAGGTACTGCACACTTGCTCTATTGGATCTGAACTTCGGAGTATGTTAGTCTAGTGTATAATATATAACAGTTTGACATTGTGACTGCCTTGGCTTCCAGTTACTTCATAGAAGTGAAGGCTCATAAATCAAACACAAAAGAAGGTAGGCGAATTTGCACTTCTCAATGACAACAATTTATGGATTAATGTACAAGCCTAAAAAGTACCCAAGGTGCATAACAATTCTATAGAACCAAAACAACAACAACAGATAAGTAGCCAAAATCTATGTGTAGTGATACTAAGAGAAACTAGATTGTAGTTTGGAAAATTCTAAAGCAGTGGACACGCAAGTGTTATCTCGCATAAAAAGATAGAGCCCCAATATCTTCAATATCTTCTACAAATAATCAAATAATTTCCAGCAAGTCTACAAAATGGCTAAGTACACCAAAATCAAGAAAACTCAAACCAGATGAACCCTGACAACCCCGTATCATCCGATCCAATCCAAAACCCAAATATACAGCCAAAATTGCATAGATTCGGCAGAAATCGAGGACGGAAAACATGAATTGGAGAAAAGGAAATGGAAATTACGGGGAGCGGAGAAAAGGAGATGCAGAAAGGGAGGGAGGAGTACCCTGGAAGTACCACGGTGGTGAGTCCAGGAGCCCCAAGCAGAGGAGTAGGGCTCTCCGATGTTGTAAGGCAGATCCTTGACCCCTGTGCCAGATCCGGCCACCACGCCCTTCAAGAATTTCAGCATTTCCGCTTCCAAGATCAACGAGATCACTGATGATGATATAGCCCGCTGCTGTCACTCCACGAATCCAGAAACAGAATGACGGAGGAACGGCCTTGTTCGGCTTGATTGATCTGTGTGGGATGATTTCAGATTCAATGGCTGCCCCTGCCGAGCCCGGCGAAGCAACGTAGCTCGTTCGTGGCGTTCCGTGTGCTCGGACAGGACTCGACTAAATGCTCACGACTTTACAAGTCTCCTTCCTCCCTTCCTATGTTGTGATTTATTATTCCCAAATCCAGCGTTGGTGACACCAAAGTATTGCAAATTCCGTCGTTGTATAAAAGTATCTTCGGAATTTTGCGTGGTAAACTTGAGGTTATACATATTCCGCACCATAGTCTCAACTTTCGAGGTATTATAAATTATTAAAAGTATTTAATATGTAGTCATATAATTTTGTTTAATTGAAAAATGACTCATAATTTATATAAGTGTCTTAAAAGTTACATAATTCCTTTTTTTTATGAAATTACATATTCTCAATTTGTATGGTAAAATAATAGAGGTGGGATGAACCGACCCGACCCGAAAAACCCACCCAACCCGCCCGAACCGAATCCAAACCAAAACCGAAAACTTAGTTAAATACACAACCCAAAAACCGAACCGACCCAACCCAATTAAGACCGAACCGAATTAGGACCGAACCCGAAATGGCCCGAACCCGAAATGGCCCGAACCCACAATGACCCGAACCCATAATAACCCGAACCCGAAAAGGCCCGATCAACTAATTAAAGACATTAAAATATAATATGCCATTTCTAAAGTACAATTTAATTGATAATTTTATATTACATAAGTTATTTAACATAAAGTCTTACCAATGAAGTAAAACCAACTAATGAATACAATAAAACAATTATAAACTATCAAAATCTCCATCCATATTAACTAAATCCACAAATTACACTAATTCAAACTCCAACCTAACATATTGACATGTCGAACATGTGAGAGTCATCAAAACCCGAACACATGCAACTTAATTTATACTAACTATAACCCGAACACAACCCGACCCGCTCTAATTGCACTCAAATATTACTCAACCGACGGTAACCCAAACCCGAACACAACCCGACCCACAATAACCCAAACCGAAATAAACCCGAAATTGACACAAACTCAATCGGCCCGAACCGAACCGACCCGACCCGAAATTGAATTGGACCGAAATATAGCCCGAACCGAAATGGCCCAAACCCAAACGGCCCGAACCGAAACCGACCCGAACGGCCCGAATTCCACCTCTATAAAATAATACCCTTTAAAATTATGAAAATCACATTTAATTTCAAAACCACCATTTTTATTTCTCTAAGAACAATATGAACTTGTAGTTTTATTTTTTAAAGATCATATGTTAAGAGATTTTTTTATGCATTAATTAAAAAATTGGCTTTTTAAAAGAAAATAACAAGGAGTTATAAACATAATAAATATATTTAGTCATGAATATGTGTAAACAATTATATTTTATTTACATACACATATAAAATTAGGTGCTTTTTCCAACTTATAAAAATCTCCTAATAGAAAGTAGGCGTATTAAGTAATGCTTGTTATTAAATATTTTATAAAATAGATTAGGTAATTTTAAAAAAAAAACTTTAAAAAGTGGGTCATTTATTCAATTGAAGTAAATAATCTTGTCACAATGTAAATATGTTTAACATCCGAGGCTACCTTGCAGAATGTGCAAAACCTTGAGGTTACCATGCAAAATTCTGAAAAACATAATGTACCACGCGGAATTTGCAAAACCTCGAGGTCACCTTACGCAATTTCCCTTTTTTTGTTGGTACTAGGGTAGTATAGCTCTTCCGTTGGACGGGTAAAATTTTATAGAGATTACATAAATGTCTTTGTTATTTTTTATATATATATATATTATTATGTGTAAGTTTATATTAGAATGAAGTCACCGAGAGTGTGGCATGGGATTCTGAAGGCCATTGAGTCTGGTCAACCCCATGTGATCATTGAAGGTGACAGCTTGCAGGTCGTCAATGTAGTACTGGTGATTGGAGCTGTCCGGCCGTGGGAGGTGGAGTTGATTCGTATGGATATCCAGTCGTTGTTGGGGTGTTTCCGGAGCTGGAGGATCTCTCATGTCTACCGGGAAGCCATTTCGGTCGATGATTTTGTTGTTGATTGGTTTTGACGCGTTCCGTCTCATTCACTCGAGTCTGATCCGGTCCTTAGGGGCCTCATCCGAAAGGATGCTCT
>OZ002730.1:9433185-9603599 GCA_963924305.1 Polygonum maritimum | reverse complement strand
GAACCCCGGAGGTCGGTATGGTGGTGGTTAGGGCCTTGGCTCGTTTTGGTTGTAGTTGTTGTTGTAGCCATTAGCTTGGCCTTGGTTCCACCTTCCATTCCCTCCATTGTTGAAGTTGGCTCTTCCTCCGTAGTTTCTTTGAACATATTGTTCTTCCCGATTTGCTCGGCCAAACGAACTTGGCGTTCATTGGGGCACTCTTGAGCTTCATGCTTCAAAGAACCACATTCTTCACACGCCCCTTGCGGTTTGCTTGTAGTGATTCATTTGCCTCCTCATCTTGTTCAACTCATCCTCAAGGAATTGGATCTTCACATCCTTATCCACCTCTTCATTCTTTGGATCGTAGAGCCTCTTTGCACCGTCTCCTTGGACTCTTGCCTCCTTGTTGACTTGATTCACTCATACATGGCTTCGTAGTCGGAGAGCTTGTCTAGCAACTCCCCATGCTTGCTCCGGTGACAAGTCAATGAACCCACAATCGGTGTGAAGGTTCAACTTGTCCTTGGTGGCGGGGTTGATTCCTTGGAAGAATATGTCTTGAAGAACATAAGGTTGTTGCCCATGCGTTGGACATGTCCTCAACATTCCTTGAACCGATCCCAAGTCTCAAAGAGTGGCTCGTGGCTCCTTGTTGAAAGCTTGCTATCTTCCTTCTAAGCTCCGTTGTCTTGGTTGGCAGAAGGAACTTCATCAAGAATGCTTCGTTGAGAGCCCTCCATGTTGTGATGGATCGAGGTGCTTGGCTCTCCAACCAATGCAATGCCTTGCCTCCCAACGACCACTTAAAGGCCTTGAGTAGCACGTACTCAAGTGTCTCATCATCCGTCGAGATGGTCTCACATAGATCCTTGAATTGCTTCACATGCTCGATCGGGCACTCATTCGGTCTCCCTTGAAATTGGTCCCTCTTGATAAGTGAGATGAATTGAGTTTTGATCTCAAAGTTCTTCGACACCTCCGGCAAGATAATGCCGGCTCCGGCACTTTCAACTCCGGATGCATGTATTGACGGGCATTCCGGGGTTGGGTGTTGATTTGAGCCTCCAATCTCATCCTTTGCTCACGCTCTCTCCTAGCTTCGGCATCTCGGTTCGCCATCTCAAGTTGCATACGAGCCATGTCGGCCCTCATCCTTTCGACCTCCTCATCACGTTGTGCTTGGTTCTCCATCCTTTTCTTCTTTCGAGATTGTTTGATAATGCTCTCCGGATCACACACAAAGTCGAACTCAAGTGTTCCTCGGACGGAACGAGCTCGCATACACCTATAACCAAAGACACAAACAAAACCCAATCAAAACCAACAAGGGGTTTGGGCTAGTCCCTCACCCAAATCACTACCAAATCAAAGACTCAACAAAAGGTGGTACCTCAAACAAGTAGAACTCCCCGGCAACGGCGCCAAAATTCTGATCGGGGTCGTCCGGATCGGATGATATCAAAATTTAAATTTATAAACCGAACCCCAATTGTAGTATAAGGGTAGGGTGTCGAACACACGGGAGTTCGTGCGTTGAGTGTACCAAAAAGACTAAAAAGGAGGAAAAGAAAGGCAAAACAAGGAAAATCAAAGGAACAACCCGGACCGTGTCACTTCGGTCCGAGGTTGGATCGATGCAAGTTTTGGCCGGGACCGACACAGGGGAAGTCGTGCCTGATGTACTGGGTAACTCGCACTAGGCAAATTTGGTAGATCGGTCTTGGTTTTTGGGTTCCTTCCCTAACTAGACTTGGGTGATTCCACCCCAATTCAGCCAATAAGTGTTGATCCTTATGAGATCGAGGTTTTTTGCCTTCGATCCCTCCACTCTACACTTCGACCTTAGGGAGTTTTCACTCACCTTCGATGCTAGGTCTAGTGGACAGGCTCGAGATCGCTTTCGCTTACTCGTACCAACCACAAGCCACTAGATCCCTTGTTCTCACAAGAGAATTGAAGCTCAATGTAGAGAGGATTCATAGATCAAGCACTCAAGGCTATGGAATTGGGGGTTCACACCCAATCCTAGCTAGGGGATTCCCCCATAGCCCAAGACTATGGAATCTACTCCATCAAGTAAGAGTAAAAAGCAATCAAATAGCAAAGCAAACAAATCTCAATCATCAAACTCAAATCAAAGCCAAATTGCATTCAAATCAAAAGGGGTTCACAATATCCAAGTCTCAAATCCACTAAACAAAGGCAAAACCAGTTCAAACTCACTAATCTCCTCCTAGAACTCCACTGATTTCTCTCCTCTTGTCCTCTTCCTTTCTCCTCCTTGCTCTCCAAGTCTTCCTTGATCCTCTTGAGAGTGATTAGATGACTCTCCCCTTTGTTAGTTGTTTTCTCTCTCTAATCATCCTCTAATTATCCTCTTCTTTGATTGGGGACCAAGGAATTCCAAAATTAGAAGAAGGGCAAAAGTGGAAGATCACCATAATGTGCCTTGGAGCCCAATCCTCTTTCAGCCGACTCGGACCGACACGCTTAGACCTCGGGCCCGACGTTGCCAACATCGGTCCTAGCCTCAAAACGCTCTAGCTCGGGCCCGACTTCATAGGACATCGATCCTGGGCCTCAATCCTCTTCTTTTCTTGGTTTTCCTTGAGTTCCTCTTCGTTCCTTGCATGGCTCTTCCGCTCCTTTGCTCCTTATCTTGGCTCCTCCTTAGAAACTCCTTCAAAACGTCCTCAAATGCGCCATTTTACCTACAAAACATAACAAACTCGCATAGTCTCCGAATATCATAGAAAATCGGGAACTAAGCTAAAAAGGGACAAAACTAACAAAGAAAGGAACAAAAGACACATATTTACATAGGAAATTAACTACTAAAACACCACCAAAATGAGAGACATCAGTTTTGGCTTTGCTCACGTCACCATGCATCGCTATCGCCATGCCAACTGTGCGTTGCTTCCATCACATTCTTCTCTACTCTGCCGTACACTACCTTAACCGGGCTCACCTTTATTTATTTTATGTCTTGTTGCAACCGGCCGGTTTAGTTGAATTCGTGTGAGTGAGCCCAATGATCAAATTTTGTATTCCATGTATCTTTACTATTACAATATAAAACGGAGTTCATGTCCTTAGGAAAAAAAAATCAGGTGTTATTTCTATAATAAAATATTTCATCAGGCCTTTTATATATAATAACGTCTAATCTTCTATTAAGTGTAATTATTTAATAAAATATGATCTTTTCAGTCAAACAAACAATCAAGAGAAAGTCGGACAGTAATTTTTGAAAGATAAAATTTGAAATTATTGTTTAGCAAATATAATATTTGATTGAAATATAATTTGTATTTTTTATAATTTTAAATATAGGTGGGATTTTTAGTATCTAGACTATATCTATGTGTATAGGATTTTCTTTCTAATTTAATAATACATGATATTTCCATTTAAACAAAAAATCAAAATAAAATCAGAAAGTAACCATTTATATATTATCTTGAAATTAT
Organism: Polygonum maritimum; assembly: GCA_963924305.1. Classification (NCBI taxonomy): domain Eukaryota; kingdom Viridiplantae; phylum Streptophyta; class Magnoliopsida; order Caryophyllales; family Polygonaceae; genus Polygonum; species Polygonum maritimum. The sequence continues at coordinate 9,600,144 of OZ002730.1, read as the reverse complement.
TTCTTTAACAAATATAATTTATTTTAAAATATAATTCGGATCGTATAAGACTATATCTATATGTATAAGATTTTGTATCTAACAATCTATGTCTATATTAATTAAACATGATCTTTTAAATTAAGATATGTAAATTTCAAATGATTTAAAAGATTTTACCATATCTAATAAAATTTATTAATTAAAATCTTATATATTTATTTTGATAGTTTAGACTTTAAATCATATAAATATATCTTTATATTATTTTATAAATTATTGGGATATTCCGCGTCGTGACCACGAGGTTTTTCGAATTCCATATGGTACAGAAAGGTTTATGAGATTTCGTGTCGTGACCCTAAGGTTTTGTAAATTCCGTGTTATAGCCTCGGTATATTATAAAAAGCTAAAACTATATAAACATTACCCCTAATATTTACGTAATTACATAAAATTACCCTATATTTTTTTTTTTCAACAAAACTAGCAAATCTATTTTATTAAAACACCTAAGTTTATAATTCTAGAATCATATATTTTCTTATTTAATCTGTTTACATGTCACTATATGTTATTATTTTAAAAAAACTAATCATTTTTCTTCATAATAAAAAGAACCACATTTTAAATTTTATAATAGTTGATATTTAATGGAGTGTCTTTTAAAAGTGCATGGGTGCACTAATTCAAGTAATTTATTTTTAAATAATGTAAAAATGGTTTTCTAAATATAATGTGCATATATAGTGACATAAAAAAAATGTGCAAAAATGATACAGTTTTTATAACATGTACAAATTTAGTTAAATGTTTTCTTATAACATTTTAAAATAATAAATATTATGTGTATCAGGTGATATTGTGATAGTTATCAATAAGTATTTTAAGAATATAGATTTGCTACTTCTGTTGAAAAAATAATTCATAGGGTGATTTTATGTAATTAAGTAAATATAGGGATGAGTTTTCTATATTTTAAGTAAATATAGGGATGAGTTTTCTATATTTTTATAATATACCGAGGTTATAACATGGAATTTGCAAACCCTCAAGGTCACCACGCAGAATCTCATAAACATTTGTGTACCACGCGAAACTCGCAAAACCTCGTGGTTACCACTTGAAATTTCCCTAAATTATTTTAATGAAATCTTTGTTTAAATAAGTGAACTTTGTGGATATAGTATTTTTTTTAGCTATATATCTAACAAATTTATTACAGATATTCGTACATGTTACATGGATTAAACTATTATATTATAAAAGTCAATCGTTTTTAATACATGTTAAATGGTCACATTGTTTAAATTTCTATAGCTCAAATCCACATAATAAAAATCCACATTAAATTCTGTATTACCTTAATTTATTATGGTTACCACATGGAATTCTGCATAATAAAAAACACCCTAAAAGAAAATAGCAAAACTTTACCTTTATGAAACAATCGTAGAATATGAGTATAAGATTTAACAGTTGATCATATTCCACAACTACTTCAAAAAGACGATATTTTGTTCTAAAGTATTACTCCCTCCGTTTTCACAATAAGTGTCGTTTTAGCACTTAAAATTTGTTTCATAATATGTGTCGTTTTAGGTTTTCAAAGTGATTTATTAGGGGTGAATAATGATAATTTTTATTGGAATGTGTATTTGTTGACTAAAGTTGTTCATTCATTGGCCAAAAAAATATAATGAGTGGTAGGATTAAGAAAAAGTTGTAAGTTTTAAAGTGAATGATTGATTTTCTTAAAAACTAGGTTAAGAGCTAAAACAACACTTATTGTGAAACGGATGGAGTACTTGTTAAATATTGGCGTTGTTTTGGAAGTGTTTATCAACTTATTCAAGGTTTATATACACATAAGAACTTGGAGTCCAATGTTGATATTTACTTACTTGGAGGTCACGACATGACAAGAAAAAAAAGGAAAAAAAATATATTTTATACCCTAATACTCTCAAAAACTCAATAAGGGTGGATTATGCACATCAAACTTGGAACAAAAGGTAATGAATCACGAAGTGTCAACAATGTCACATTTTATATATACTATAATACAATATAATGTTGAACCCAAGTCTTTGTTACAATTTACACCATGTCACCGATATCTTATTCAGTTTATTTATTTATTTTTAATTATATTCTCTAAACATAATATTTATACTTACTTGATATCTTATTCAGTTTTTGATATTTTTAATATCTTACCAATTCTTTTTATCTTAAGAAAATATAATCTTTGTTTAATTAATGAAGACATTTTTCGTTTTAGGTAAAAGTGAATTTTTTAAATTCTTTTTATCAAGATTCTGGATAGTTAATTAAAATAATGGATTGCATAAATGAAGTGATTATACAATAGCCATATGATTAAATATAAATGAAAAATCATAATAAAATAATACAAAAACATTATTTCACTAAATATTACATGGGAAAAACTAATCTTGCATAATAATCTTAATCAAATTGATTGAATTTATTTATGTATAGACAAAACATAACAAGATATATATATATATATTATCAAATAAGATTTATATTTATTTGGGTTGTATATTATCGAGTAAAAATCAAGCACGTGTCAAAATTCAATCTTCAATCTATTAAGTTGGATTTGTATTCACATTATCCGTACATGGTATGGGATTTGAACTAGTTAAGAGAAAAAAATAGATTTAGTGAACTCTCTAAGGCTCTTTAATTCAAAGTAAATTGTATCGAGCCGTACAAAATCACCCTTTTAATCCATAATATTTGTAAGGATCTATTATTCATATTTTTGTCTCAATATATTCATCAACTCTTTTTTAACCTTAGAAAAAATAGGTGTGAAAGGTTCAAAGTACAAGTATTATTATCAGAGTTTTTATCTTGTAACAAAATGTTCTATGCAAATATGCGACAAGTACAAGTGTGTTATAAACTATTAAAGATGCTTAGATGCATAAGTAAATCATGAAAAGTGCAGACTTAAATATAGCTTTTACAATACATTATAAAATATCAGTCGTGAAGTATTAAAAGTGGATTCATAACTTTGATGTACATGTTTTCTACCAAAGAAAACTATCATGTATTCTTGACACTACAACAAACGTTTAATATGACCTGTAAATGGAGTGCATCCCCATGGTCAGGAATGTATAGATCCACATAAATTAAAGCGTTTAATTTGTGGTGCGGAATAAGAGGTCCTTCTTAACACTGTATTTGAAATTATTTTAAACCACTAGTCAATCTTGACAATGGGAGGAGCAAATAAAAAAACCCCCGACCCCTATAGCTACAAGCTATAGTGAACCTACAATGTTCACTTTTTGTTGCACCTCACGTTTTGCGACAAGTCAAATGCAATTGTGCAAGGGTACAAAAAGCATTGGGGAAGAGAATGGATCCTTCAACACTACTTGTGGGAATCAGAGAATCAGCGTACATTATATACTAATTCAATTCTAATTAATCATTTATTTTCTTTAGCTCTTTTGATAAGGAAAATAATTTGATGATACATTGTTCCGATAAATCTAGAGGTGGAAAGAACTAGTAATCGAAAACAATCCAGAAATAAGTACAATAACAACTCCAATCAAGAAGCTAGAAATCTAATTGACGATCGAAATCACAATGGATATCGATGCTAATCTATTTCTCATTGTCTCCAATTAAGTACTTCTAATTCAGTAATGACACAAGGTTCTAGCAAAATGAAAGAGGTTTTTGCACATAAAAATATATAGGGAAATTCCGTGTGGTAACAACGAGGTTGTGCAAATTCCACGTGGTACCCAAAGTGTTTTGAGATTCCGCGTGGTGACCATGAGGTTTTGCAAATTCCCTATTATAACCTCTGCATATTCTAAAAAGTTATAAATATATAAAACTCACCCCTAATATTTACTTAATTACATAGAATCACCCTACATTTTATTTTTTTGACAAAACTAGCAAATCTATTTTCTTAAAACACTTAAAGATGACTATCACTTGATACAGATAACATTTATTACTTTTAAATGTTATAAAAAAATTGCTAAAATTTGTATATGTCATTAAGAACTCTAACATTTTTTTGCACATTTTTTCATCTCACTGTATATATACATTATATTTAGAAAACCAATTTTATATTATTTTGAAAATAAATTATTTGAATTAGTGCACCTACTTAACAAAAAACATATAGTGAAATGGAAAAAGATTAAATAAAAATACTTTGGGCACCACGCGGAATTCGCAAAACCTTGTGGGCACCATACGGAATATCACGTAAATTTATATATATTTTTAACTCCAAAAGAAACACTTTTTTTTCCAGCTATGCATACATATGTATTTACGGAATAAGTTAAGAATTAAAATGTGGGAAAGTACTTTCAGAATTTAATTATTTAAATTTATAAATCATTTTTTTTATTATTTCCTTTTTTAATTTTGAATATAAACAACATAGTACCCAACCAAACACCGATTATAGCTTATAAATACTTTTAATATTTATTTTATAATTTACAAAAGTACAATAAATTTGAAGTATATAAATGTACATTTTTCTAAATCAAATTCCATATGTATATATTAATTTATTCAGTTAATTAGTTAAATATTCCATATATATTCTCTCTTAATTAATTGTGTTTTCATAAAACAGTATGAATGTCATTAAATTAACTATATGCATAGATGATAGATTATCTCATATATATATATACATATATATATATATATATAAATGTAGGCGGACATGATTCCGACATCAATTAGTTAGCATTTATTTCCTTATCTTATTTATTATGTATGCTTATCCATATTTATTCTGCTTTATCCTTTATTAGGGTAGTTACTCTAGATTAGGATAATATTTATGAAGGAGGATCTTATCCTCGATTGGGATAAGATATTGGTTGACTTGGGGAGCAAGCTACTCGCCCTAACCCTAGATAGGCCCGTCCGGCCCATAGGGGTGCGCGCCCCCCTCCCCTTCCTCTATAAATACACATGTATTCGCCATGTGCCTGGTAAGTTCTAAGCTATCGCTTTGCCTGACGCCTTTAATCGACATTGCCCTAACTGACTTAAGCATCGGAGGTGGATTAGGGGTTGCTCGCCCCTAGGTCCATTGTTTTGCAGGTCATTGAAGGTGAAGAGGCTTGGAGAAGAAGAACATTGAAGAAGGAGTTGAAACTTATACACGACATATTTTGTGTACTAACAAACTCAATGATATGACCGATGACTTGCGGGCGCGGTTCGGGGTCCCGCGAGCGCGGACCCACGTCATAACAAACTCGGTGCGAGCTTGGAAAAAGGTTTCGGGGTCGGATCTAACCCCGAGACTTCTTAGGGTTTGTCTTCGGATTCCCTCCAGAAAGTGGTCAACGTATGATCGTGTGTCATCCAACAGGGAAGAGGTCTAAGTCGGCAATTGACCCGAGTTAACCATGCACAATGCCGGTGATTGACCGTAGGTAGTCGCATAGGGTTCGTAAATCGAATAAAACCCTGATTTACCGACAATTCGCGATCTTGTATGAATGAGTCAAGGAAAGCCCTAGATCAAAGTTTGTGATCGACGGAGAGATAGGAAAGACGGGCGTCCACGAAGGTTCAAAGACGACGAAGGACAGATCGGAGCCGATCACACCGCACGAGTCGTCGCTCATCGCCATGAGCAAACTGCACAATAACCGCGGGCGCGGTGGCAGGCCCGCGAGCGCGGGTAGGGCGATGAACGAAGAGGGACTCGCAAGCGAGCGCCACCGCGAGCGCGGTGATGGGTCCGGAGCGCGGGCCCAGCAGCGGATGAGGATCGTCGGCTACGATCGCGGGTACCCGAGCGCAAACCCCAATCCTGTCGCGGGATTCAAATGACCCGATGCCGTCGGGATGGTGTCAACCGAGCCCGAAGAGGTGTTCTACGCTCTGGAACGACGAAGCAAGTGTTGGATCTTGTGAAGGCTCGGAGTCCAACAGGGGCAGGCACACCCTTGGTGCAGCATCATACCCAAGCGGAGAGTGCGACTCTCCCAAACCTTAATCGACTCAACTCGGACCAAAAGTGATGATGAATCCCGGGACCGAGACCTAGAAGGACGTAGCGTAGAGGTGGAGACTTCGACTCCAATCGAACCTTGATCGACACAACGTCTTGAAAGGGTTACCACGTATTCGCCGTGGCTCGCAAAACCAAACTCTCGGCTCCTTAGCACGGAATCCAAATTCATCACATCTCGGCAAGGGGATGGTCGACAACGATCCCTTGGCCAGGGCAAGAGGTCGCGCCCAAGAGGTCGAAGGGCTTGATCGCCAACCAACGATCAACGCGAAACCTACGACGCTGTAATAGTCCATTCGAGCTCCACGGTGGTCGGAACGAGATGATTCAAGAAGCACTAGAAAGTAGACTCTGAATGTTGCGTTTCTTGTTCACACATCATAACCGGAAACTCGCTGCATCCGGGTTGAAATCGCGCCACAAGAGACCGCAACCTGTTTCGCGGACAGGATGGCGAAGCAAACTTCCGACCAGTTGTCCAAGAGGTACAAGCCATCTTTAGACGTCAGCCCCAGAAACTCTCTTGAAGAGGGTCAAAAGGACGTCCGAAGGCTGCTGTCCTGCAGAAAGCGCAGAACAGGGAAGCCTGCTCCTAGCCCCTCGTTCGGGGGTTAGAGACATCAAAAAATCGCGAGCTTTGCATCTCTGGAAAGTGAAGAAACCACCTACGAGTTCTCTCTTGACGTCCAGACCAGAATCGCGCTCCAATTGGTCCAAAATCGGCTTAAAACATATCTAGCCCCTTGTACTTACGCAAATTTGTCACTTAGACACCCGACCTTTGATTTGGACCTATTGGATACCTGAACTTATATTTTTTGACCTATTGAACACCTCGTCGCTGACGTGTGCAAAAAAAATTGACACTATGGCGCCACGCGTATGCCACGTGTCACCTCATTATTTTTAATTAAAAAAAATAAAGAAAAACAATAAGAAAAAGAAATACATGAAAATATTTAATTTGTTTAAGAAAAAAAACAAGAAATCTAAATCTGCCAACACCCGAACCTTTCCGCTGAATACCCGACACTCGATCCATTTTGCTGACTCGAGCTTTCCCATCCGCCGCCGCCTCAACCGGCCAGATCCGGCGTTAGCCTCCGGTGGCTCCGCCTTGGCGGGGGCGGAAGAGTCTGCTTGGTGTTGTCGGGGCTGTTGGAATTGGAAGGGGAGGAGTAGTTGCCGGAGTTAGATCTGGTGGCGGCGGGAGGAGGAGGGGGAGCGGCGAGGTTGTCGGAGAACATAGAGAAGAGCTGGTCGTCGTCGAGGCAGTCGAAGGCGGCGTCACCAGATCCGTCTCTCTCCGGTTTGTTCTGGCGCGTCGCCGGCCTCGTTGATGTCGGGCGCTGCCGTATTCTGCCGAGGTCCCCCATTCCGATCTCGCAAAGGATCTCGAGGTGGAACACGATGGTGGGGCGGAAGTCGGGAGTGGAAGACGGTGGGGAAAGACGGCGGGACCATGGGTGGGAGTTAGGGTGTACGGTCGCCGGAGATGAGGGCCGGCGAGGAGGAGATGGAAGACGGACGGCGAGGAGGAGGACATGGAAGATGAGGGCTGCCGAGGTCCCTCAATTTTTTTCATAAAAATTGTTTTTTTTTGATGAAATCATACAAATTGTTCTATTCAAAGTAAATAAATATAAAAAATGAAAAAAAGTAGAAATATTTTTTAAAAAAAGAAGAAAGAAAATTTGATAAATATATTTTTAATTGTTTTATCATTTAAAATTTTTGTTTTAAATAAAAGAACGAGGTGGCGTACACGTGGCGCCATGATGTCAATTTTTTTTGCACACGTCAGCGACGAGGTGTTCAATAGGTCAAAAAATATAAGTTCAGGTATCCAATAGGTCCAAATCAAAGGTCGGGTGTCTAAGTGACAAATTTGCGTAAGTACAGGGGGCTAGATATGTTTTAAGCCGTCCAAAATCGCGGATCAAGTCGGAGCAATCTGGCTCTCGTGATAGCAACGCCCTGCTGCGTTGCGCAGGCTCGTTCGTGAGCTACGGTTGTCCGATCGGGACGATCCAAGATGTTTTGGAAAGCTTAGAAGGCGTACTATCTTCCGTCTTCACGAGACAATGCTGGAAAACCGCTCCAGATGGCTCGAAATCAGGTACGAACCTGGGTACGAAAAGGGGTATGTCCCATGCGAAGGGACAATCGACCCTCCTATGAAAGAGATTGCTTTCATTGAGAAATTGCGGGTTCCGAGCACCCTCCCAAGAACGACAGTCTGCCCACAACGAAATAAGGACACCAAGGCTTACGTGGTGGGAGCATCCGACCCCTGTGGTAACCGCTTACCCGCTCCAATCTCTGCTGACGAAGTCAAACCTCTTCAAAAGAGTCGTCAGGCGGTCCATCAAGCGGGGGCGTAAGACGTCAACTTACGCGCCCTGAACCAACATTACGATACCACCCGCTCCGATCTCTGCTGTCAAAATCGGATCTCTCGGAAAGAGTCGCAAGATGGTCTGTCGAGCGGGGGCAGTATGACGTCAACTTACATGCCCAGAGCCGACATCAAAAGACCGGTACCAACCGACTCTGTTACACAATTTCCTACCAATTCGAGCTTGACAGAAAGATCAACGAGACGACATCGAAAGACCAGCCTTGACCGACTTCAACACAAAACACGCTATTTGGTTCGAATTCGGCTACAAGAGCCGCGAGCGCGGGACCGGGAGCCGCGGGCGCGGGGAACCCTCAAAGAGCCTTGATTAGTCCTATGAAACGAACCACGAGCGCGGGCGGCACACCGCGAGCGCGGTAGGTGCAGTGGGAAACCACCAAGATGTGCCGAGCATCCTACGGAGCGCCGCTAAGTGGGTTATGGTGCGGTGCGCACACCCACGAGGGCCACGAACCTTCCGAGTTGGCAATACGATGCCTCGATTAGCCATGGGGAGCGCATCCCGATAATGGCAAGGCTCGGAAGGGCCCATGTGTTATGGCTGCGGTATTAGGACAAGGGGCACATGGGCTAGTTGCACTTCAAAATGGCTGTGAAAAAGAAAAGTCTCCCGTGATGAAAGTGCAAGATTCGATATGTTGGCAAGGGCCCGCTTTTTCAAAATGGATCTTTTTATTTTACAAGCGCTTTCATTTGGGGGACGCCCCGAGAATCGTTTTCACATGTATTTCTTGGTTTTGAAACATTTTCCCGGCATAGAGAATTGAACACTTGACTCATGGGTGGATTGGTGTCGTGTGTAACGCCATCACACGTGTTGCACAGGTCACGCATTATTCGCATGCGTTTGGCCAACGAATGTACGAATGTACGAATATACGAATAAGAGCACCTAATCTGCATGGCCACTCACCGCTTGACTCCGGTCCCTATACACGGGATAGTACTTGGTGCACGAATATATGGGTCCCGGAGGGGCAATTGTAGGCGGGCATGATTCCGACATCAGTTAGTTAGCATTTATTTCCTTATCTTATTTATTATGCTTATCCATATTTATTATGCTTTATCCTTTATTAGGGTAGTTACTCTTGATTAGGATAAAATTTATGGACGAAGATCTTATTCTCGTTTAGGATAAGATATTGGTTGACTTGGGGAGCAAGCTACTCGCCCTAACCCTAGATAGGCCCGTCCGGCCCATAGGGGTGCGCGCCCCCCTCCCCTTCCTCTATAAATACACATGTATTCGCCATGTGCTTGGTAAGTTCTAAGCTACCGCTCTGTCTGACGCCTTTAATCGACATTGCCCTAACTGACTTAAGCATCGGAGGTGGATTAGGGGTCGCTCGCCCCTAGGTCCATTGTTTTGCAGGTCATTGAAGGTGAAGAGGCTTGGAGAAGAAGAACATTGAAGAAGGAGTTGAAACTTGTACACGACATATTTTGTGTACTAACAATAAACACATAGACACGTGATTGGATTTTTTAGAGAAGAAATGCTTTGTGACATGGTGACCATGATGTTTTGTCATTTACTCTTAGGGTGTCCTTGGAAATAAGATAGGGTTGTGATTCACCAAGGAGTCTCAAATGAGCACATTTTTTATTTGGATGGTAAGAAGTTCGCACTCCATTGCTTGGCGCCTCAACAGGTTACATGTGATCAAAAAGTTAGTGAATTGAAGAAGTTCCAAGCAAATGTTTGTGGTTGTTGCCATATAAGTCTAGAGTGCAATTCGAAAAAGGAAAACTTGTTGTTTTTGCTATTCGGAAATTAGTTGATTATCATCTCTTATTATCTCTATTTTACATGAATTTGAGGATGCGTTGTAAAAAGATGTTCCAAGCGGGATGCTACCTATAAGAGGGATTGAATATCAGATCGACTTTGTGTGCGGAGCTATATCGTGCAACCGAGAGGCCTATCGTACTTGCCCAAATGAGGCCAAGTAGTTGTAAAATCAAGTTCATGACTTGTTAGTTAACGGTTAATGAGGGAGGGATAGCTTGAGCCTATGCATTATTCATGTAACTGTTGTGCCAAAAAACGATATATGTTGATATGATGGTGAATGTGTGGATTATCATGTCATCAACAACATCACCATTAAGTATCGACATCCAATTCCACCTCAATGATATGGCCGATGACTTGGATGGCTCCAATTTATTATCTAAGATTGACTTGAAAGTGGCTATCATCGGATCCAAATGAAGGAAGGCAACGAAGGAAAGACCGCCTACTAAACTAAATACGGTTTATATGAATGGTTGGTAATTGTTGGGACGCTATCAAGAACGCTTGCGTACTTGTTAGTGTTCCACACAACCGTCCCTTAGTTTTGATATGACAAACTCACTTTGATTCTAATAAAGTTGTCCAAGTGTTTAGGAACGCTAGTAACCAAAAGGACAACAAGTGTGTATGGGCGTCCCATAAGCTTAGGGACGCTAGCCAACAGGGAGTAAGGACCAGCCAGGACTACTTGAGCAAGGACGGAGTCCCAAGCAAGTAGGAACGCAAGCAGAGCGTCCTTATTCTATAGCCGACAGGATGACATCACTTGACAATGTTTGATCATCCAAGGACACGTGGAGACCGATCCTGTAGCGGAGTCCAACACTACGTGGCGGACGATCCTGTTGCAGAGTCCATCAACACGTGGCGGCCGATCTTGTAGCGGAGTTCATCATACACAGCTGGATACAGGAAGCTTCCTCATCACCGCCCTACTACGTGGAGGAAGATCCTGTAGCCACGTCCATGAAGGGCATGATCGTCCCAGAGAAATGACGCCCTCCCCCAAGTCCTATAAATAGCCCCAAGGCATTTATTGTGACGCCAACGCTTTCAGGAATATTCAGAAAGAATCAGAGGAAAGCGACTCACTCAAGAACACGAAGAACTAACTCAAGAACTCAAAGAACAGTGCTAGAATTTGTGTTAGATCGAGTGAGACTTGTAACCAAATCACAAAAACAGTTTGTAACAGAAAACCCAAAAAGAGAGAAAGAGAGTTCTGCGAAGTACTGCAGAACGTAGGAATAGAGTCCTTTAGTAGATTGAACTAGCTTAAGTTGTAGGCTTAAAGGAGTTCTTTACAAGTGAACTTAGGGAAAAGCTAAGTGTCAGAGAACTGTAAAGGCTCGCCAGTACAACTGTAAGATCGTTCAATAGAAAGGAAAGAACTATTCAAAAATCCTCCAAGGAGGTAGAGGTTTACACTCAAGGACTACTTGGTCTTGAGTGGTTCCTCTATAATTCACTGCGTTCATCCTTTATCTGTTTAGTACTTTAATTCCGCTGCATTACTCAAGGACGCCCCTACTCCTCGTAGGGACGCCTAACCCAAGGACGCCTTTACCAAAGTAAAGGACGTCCCTCAGTACTAACGATCCAACAGTAATTCTCATTGGTTTAACCAACATGCACATCCCTTTTATGCGTCTCATAAATCATGTTCTAAGAGCTTTTTAGGCAAATTTGTGGTTGTGTATTTTGATTACATATTAATTTATAACTATACCATAAAATAGTATGTTTTTCATCTTAGACAAGTGTTAGAGGAGCTTGTGAAGGAACAACTCTATACCAATTTCACCACGTGTCATTTATTCATTTGAAATTGAATATGATGCCTTTGGAATGGGGCTTGGAGGAGTGCCTATGCAAGAAGGTTGTCACATAGCCTTCTCAAGTGAGAAGTTATGTGGTGCCGATCTACGGTATCCAATATACTATTAGAAGCTACTTGCCTTTGTTCATGGGTATGAAACATAACATTACTTATTGCCTAAGGAGTTCCTGATTCACACTGTAATCATAAAGTAGTACTCAAGTCCTTGAAGGGTAAAGTCAAGCCGAACAAACATGAACGAGCCCTTCCTCAAAAAGTACCATGTTCATGATTGTAATAACCCTCAAATTCCGTAAGGGTAAAAAGGTAATTTATCTTTTTTTATTGCATCGAGAATGTTAACAAACAAGTTGTTATAAATATTTATCAAATATAATAACCCTTTATTCATAATATAAATTATAGGAAAATTTTATAGTTAAATAAATTTTAAGAATAATGTTGTTATATAACATGTTTTAATATTAGAAAACCATAGTACTATTACTTTAATCATTATAAGCTATCATATTTGTAAATGTAACATATTTATGTAGATAAAATATAATACAAACTTTATTATATTGAAGTGTACAATATACAATATGTCATAAGGGCATAATTACCACTTTTAAAAATAATTGGGCCATTAGGGTAAATTGAAGACAACTTCTTCCACAATTCAACCCAAGTTTAAACCCGAACCTAAATCGGTTATATCTCCTTCATTTCTCAATGAAAATGGATGTCGTAAGTGAAATTAGATTCTTCTCTTCGAGTACTTTAATACCCCTCAATTAATTGGAAGAATCAATTGGCCATTTAACCACGATTTCAAGCATAGTTATCGGTTAGGGTTGATGGAATTAGTTTTTTCTTTTTTTTTGAGCTCAATAATAGAACTTCTATTGAATCAAAGAGTCTACAACAATAACATGGAAGAATTCATCAAGAAGAGAAATGTTAGACAACTCAACAGCTAAAAAAACAAAATCTGAAGCGACAAGAAAATTTGCTACTTTGTTGGTTGAACGGCAAACGTGAACCCACTGATAAAGATTAAATTGGCGATCAAGAAGTCTAATCTTGTTCAACACAAACCCCAACTATACTCTACAAATATTACCTTTCTTGATTTTTGAGATCAAGCTCAAACAATCAGTTTCCACCACCAAATGAGACAAATTCAACTCCCTTGCAACCTCCAAAGCCCACAACACAACCTCTGCCTCAGCTAGCTCAACATTTCCAGTCAACTAAAAGTTCTTTGCACCAGCAGCACACAACACTCCATGTCTATCTTTGGCGACGAAACTAATCTTGCATCCCCTTTCCTTTGAAACCGATGCATCAGTGTTGAACTTAAAGAAGTCATCAACAAGAGCGGGCCAAGATGCATTTCCCAACTGAACCTTCACCGATTGTACTACAGGGCCTTCAAACTCCTCGAATTCTTTTGACAACAATAAAGCATTCTCCATGACATCAGTCGCACAGCTCTCTACTCCTTCAAAAACTTTCAAATTCCTTGCCCGCCAAAGCCCCAAACATCCGCCCATAAGGACACCAAGTCCTTATCAAATTTTTTAAAAATAATCTTTAAGATATCCACAAACCGAAACCGAGTATGATAAATCCCTTTAAAGACCGGGAGCATCTTCAATATCTTCAATGATCTCTTGATGATTTTCCTTCTTTGCACACTTCAACTTGCCTTAATAAACACTTTTGGAGCATCTTCGAAGTTCCCTTAAACAAAAACACGCCATTGCCTTTTACGGAATTTCCGCATGTTTCTCTCTTGGAAAACAAGTCGGTGACTTCAGTCTTCATGTCGGCGACCTTGGTCAGGTCGGCGACCTCATCACCTGATCGGCAACCTGTTTGGAACCATCAAAACACAAATAGATTTCCTAACACATTATCCCTTTTGATGGTGACAAACGCCCATGTTTTCTTGTCCTGGATAGGGGTCTTCCTCAACCTATTCAACATCTCAAAAAGGCTGATGTCTCTCATTTTGGTGGTGTTTTAGTGAGTAATTTCCCTTGTAAATATGTGTCTTTTGTTCCTTTCTTTGCTAGTTTTGTTCCTTTTTAGCTTAGATTTCGATTTTCTATGAGATTCGGAGACTATGCGAATTTGTTGCGTTTTATAGGTAATTTGGCGTGTTTTGAGGAAGTTTCGGAAGGAGTCCCTAAGGAGGAGCAAGGCATGAGCACAAAGGAGCAGAAGAGCCGAGCGATCAACGAAGAGGAGCTCAAGAAAGACCAAGAAGAGAAGAAGACCGAGGCCAGGATCGAGGTGCCCAGCAACTCGGGCCCGAGATCGGCTCATGGAGCCCCGGACCGAGGTGTGGCAAGTCGGGCCCGAGGTTGCTCCGTGTCGGTCCAAGTCGGCGAAGTCTAGATTGGGCACCAAGGCACACAAATGTGATCTACCACTTTTGCCCCTCTTCCATTTTTGGATATTCTTGGCCCCTAATTAAAAGGAGAGAAGACAATTAGAGGATTTTCCAAACTTACACACAATTAATCACTCTAAAAGGCTCAAGGAAGACTTGGAGAGCAAGGAGGAAGAAAGGAGAGGAGAAGAAGAGGAGAATTCGGTGGAGGATAGGAGATCTAGGAAGGAATTGTGAGTTTGAACTTGTTTTGCTTTGCAATTTGTGGAATTGAGTTTGGATATTGTGATTTCCCTTTGAATTGAATGAGATTTGGCTTTGGTTTGAGTTTGATGATTGAGATTTGTTTGCTTTTTCTATTGATTGCTTCTTACTCTTTCCATATGGAGTAGATTCCATAGCCTTGGGCTATGGGGGAAACCCCTAGCTAGGTTTGGGTGTGAACCCTCAATTCCATAGCCTTGAGTGTTTGATCTAGGAATCCTCTCTATATAGAGCTATAATCTCTTGTGAAAGCAAGGGATCAAGGGCTTATGATTGGCAAGAGTGAGTGAAAACAATCTCTTGCCTATCACTTGAACTTGTATCGAAAGGGAAGTCAATTTCCCTAGGGTCGATATGTAGAGTGGCAGGATCAAAGGCGAACAACCTCGATTCTACGAGGATCAACACTTATTGGCTGAATTGGGGTGGAATTACCCACATCTAGTTAGGGAAGGAACCCAAAAACCCAAGACCGATCTACCCATTTTACCTAGTCCGACATTCGCAGACCTCGGGCCCGACTTCAACTGTGTCGGTCCCGTGCAAATCCTACGTCGATCCTTCTCGGGCCGAAGTGACCTATGTCGGTCCCGAGTTGTTTCCTTTGATTTTCCTTGTTTTACCCTTTCTTTTCCTATTTTAAGTCTTTTTGGTGCACTCAACAAACGAACTCCCGAGCGTTCGATACCCTACCTTGTACTACTACGGGGTTCGGTTTTTAATTGAATTTAGACCCCCCAATCCGGACCGATCAGAATTTTGGCGCCGTTGCCGGGGAGTTCTACTTGTTTGAAGTACCTCTTTTGTTGAGTCTTTGATTTAGTAGTGATTTGGGTGAGGGATTATCCCAAACCCCTTGTTTGTTTTGATTTGGTTTTGTTTGTGTCTTTGCTTATAGGTGTATGCGAGCTCGTTCCGTCCGAGAAACACTTGAGTTCGACTTTGTGAGTGATCCGGAAAGCATAATCAAGCAAGCCCGAAAGAAGAAGAGAATGGAGAACCAAGCACTACGTAATGATGAGGTTGCTAGGATGAGAGCCGACATGGCTCGTATGCAACTTGAGATGGAAAACCGGGATGCCGAAGTAAGGAGAGAGCGTGAGCAAAGATTGAGGTTGGAGGCTCAACTCAACATCCAACCCCGGAATGCACGCCAATACATGCATCCGGAGTTGAAGGTGCCGGAGCCGGCCATTGTCTTACCGGAGGTTTCAAAGAACTTCGAGATCAAGACTCAATTCATATCACTTATCAAGAGGGACCAATTTGAGGGGAGACTGAATGAGTGCCCGATTGAGCATGTGAAGCGCTTCAAGGATATGTGTGAGACTATCTCGACGGATGAGGAGACGCTAGAGTACGTGCTACTCAAAGCTTTCAAATTGTCGTTAGGAGGCAAGGCGGCACATTGGCTAGAGAGCCAAGCTCCTCGATCCATCACATCTTGGCGGGCTCTCAACGAAGCATTCTTGATGAAGTTCTTCCCACCAACAAAAACAACGGAGCTTAGAAGGAAGATAGCAAGTTTCTAACAAGGAGCCAACGAGCCACTCTTTGAGGCTTGGGATCGGTTCAAGGAGATGTTGAGGCAATGTTCAACACATGGGCAACAACCATATGTTCTCCAAGACATATTTTTCCAAGGAATCAACCTCACCACCAAGGACAAGTTGAATCTTCACACCGATTGTGGGTTCATCGATTTGCCACCAGAGCAAGCATGGGAGTTACTTGATAAACTCTCCGAATACGAAGCCATGTACGGAGTGAGCCAAGTTAACAAGGAGGCAAGAGTCCAAGGAGATGGTACAAGGAGGCTCTATGACCCGAAGAGTGAAGACGTTGACAAGGATGTGAGACTCCAATTTCTTGAGGATGAGTTGACTAAGTTGAGGAGGCAAATGAGTCATTTCAAGCAAACCTCAAGGGCATGTGAAGAATGTGGATCTTTCAAGCATGTTGCTAAAGAGTGTCCCAATGAACGCCAAGTTCGCTTGGCCGAGCAAATCGAGGAGGCGCACTTTGTTCAAACAAATTATGGAGGAAGAGCCAACTTCAACAACGGAGGCAATGGAGGAAATGGACGGTGGAACCAAGGCCAAGCCAATGGCTACAACAACAACTACAACCAAAATGAGCCAAGGGCCCAACCACCACCATACCGACCTCCGGGGTTTTATGAACAAACTCCACAATGGGCACAAGACTTGAAAACTCAATTCACAAATGTTGAGAGGCGAGTTGATGAGGTGAGCACTCATTTCAAGGAGTTTGGTGTATGGAGAAGACAAGTTGACAACCAATTTGTTCACATTGCAACTCAACTTCCGAGAGAGAATGGGAGACTTCCGGGCCGACCCGAGGAGAACCCCCATGCCCCACAACACCAAAATGAAGTCCGAGCTATTGGGTTGAGGAGTGGTCGGAACTTACCCAAGCCACATGTGTCGAGACCAAGGGAAGAGAGTCGGACCGAGTTACCCAGCAACTCGGGCCCGACGTGCCAGGATATCGAGCCAGAAGTAGGAAGAGGTCCCCTGCCTAGGACCGAGGAAGAGAGGAAGTCGGGCCCGACATGCCCTGAAGTCGGACCGACATCCCAGACATCGCTCTGCCCCCAGACCGAGGACCAGAACATCGGGCCCGTTGTGGAGCCTACATCGGTCCAAGTAGAGAAAGATGAGAGTGAGCCAAGCCGGTCCAAAGAGGTCGATCCCAACAAGAATCAAGGCGGCACAACTCTTCCTTACCCATCAAAGAAGCCCAAGGATGTTGTAGAGGGCAAATTCAAGAGGTTCTTGAAGCTTTTGCAAGGGTTGAACATCACAATACCGTTCACCGACGCTCTAAATGAGATGACTTCATATGCCAAGTTCGTGAGAGAAATTTTGAGCAAGAAGAGGTCGATAGTGGAAATGCAAGACGAGGTGAAAATCTTGGAGCTACCTCAAAAATTGGGAGACCCCGGGAGATTTGCAATAACCGTGGGTATTGGATCTCAAAGTTTCCAAGCTCTATGTGACCTTGGAGCAAGCGTATCGGTTATGCCCATGAGCATTTGGAAGAGGGCTAACCTTGGCGAGATTGAGCCGGTTGACATGTCTCTCACAATGGCCGATGGTTCAACTACAAGAGCCACGGGAATTTTGGATGATGTCCCGGTTAGAGTGGGGAAGTACTTCGTCCCCGACGATTTTGTGATCCTTGATATGAAGGAAGATCCTTTGGTACCTATTATTCTTAGAAGGCCATTTCTAGCCACGGCGGGGGCAAAATTTGACGTGAAAAATGGAAAGGTGACTTTTGAGATAGGAGAAGACAAGGTGTAGTTTCACTTCAACAAAGCTCTAAATGAACCGGATGCCTTGGCAATCTTGAAATTGGAGGAAAATGCCAAGAGGAAAAGGGAAGAAGTGGAAGGCACAAGAGAAGAAGAAGCACCTTTGAGGAGCTATGAAAGGGTCACTGCTTAAGTTCAAGAGAGAGAGTTGATGGATCCATTTGAGCACCAAGAGGAGTCAAGAGGTGATGATAGTCCAAGGAGCAAAGAAGAGTATCCTTCCTTGTATCCTTTTGATGTGGGAGACTCTTATATTTGTTTGAGTAATTTAAAGGAGGATCTAGGAGATAGTTACATATGTTTGAGCAATTTGAAAGATGATTTGAGCTACAATGTTATTGAATCTCCTAGAAATTCTCTAGATGTTTGTGATGTAGGGTAGGAAGGTCAAGATGAGAAGGTGCAAAAGGTGCAAGCCTATGCTTTGGAGGAGAAAGGTGAAAGAGAGTTGGAGGGCCATGCTTACATCAACCACAAGTGGTGGTTCTACGGCTATGAAGGGAATGGCAATGGACATGACTATGGTGACCAATTCACTATCTTTCATCCACCATGAAGGTTAAGGTTAGAAGTCAAGCTAATGACTTAAAAGAAGCGCTTCTCGGGAGGCAACCCGAGCCTAGTAGGTTTATTTTCGTAATTTTAGTTTAGTTTCCTTAGCTTAGCTTAGATTTTCTCTAATCTCTCCCTAGCATGTATTTTTGTGGATTAGTGGTGTTATATGTGCTTCATGATTGAGTAGAGGTAATGGTGAAAATAATAAAAGGATTTATGGGAAATGAAGTAGCAAAGTTGGAGTGATTTTTGGTGGTCGGACCAAACCGGGTCGAGGTACCCAGCACATCGGGCCAGACTTAGGTAACTCGGTCCGCCCAACTCGGTCAACTTTGGTCAAGAGTTGTGGAAAATACCAACTATACCCCTCTGACCTAAATTTTGTTTCTTTCCCATTTAAAGCCCTCTTTCCCTTACCTAACTTCATCTCCCTCATAACAACCACCTCAAAAATACCCATCTCCTTCACCAACACCAAAATCGGCCCTCTCTTCCATCACACTCGATCCACCCTTACAAACCCTCAACCATCTCGATCCAACACCATAAACACTCCCAAACATCAAATCCAAAGAGAAAATCCCAAAACCTTTATTGTTCTTCACATCTCCTCTTGACCTAAGTGGAGCAAGTTGGGTTCTAAGTAGATTGATTGCTAGCAAGTCTAGATCTCTTCAATTTTGGTATGTGAACCTCGATTCCTATCTAATTCCTTGTGAATTTCATGCTTTCAATGCTTGAATTGAGTGTTGCCATGTTTGAATGAGTTTAGATCTTGAGCATCAATGGTGTCTTGCATGAATAGGAGAATTTGTTATTAATTGTTGATTGTGCATGATTGAACCTTCTTAGAACTTCGATTGGTGAAGATAAATGATTGATATTGGATTGTAGGAGGATGATAGGTTGATTTTGGGTAAGCTTGATTGAGAAGACGAGTTTAGAACCGGACCGAGGTACCCAGGTACCTCGGGCCCGACATAGAGGAGTCGCTCCATCATTGCGGACCGAGGTTGAGAGCACCTCGGGCCCGATATCTATAGTTCGTCGGTCCTTGTTCTAATAGTCTTTCTCTTGTGTTGACATTAGGATTCATGAGTTTGATTGTTGGTTATGGCTTGATTATCATGATATATCTACTAGCTTGACCATTGTTTTGTGATCCTTTGTTCATATATGTTGGATTTTATGAGTTAAGTGTCTAGAGGATAAGTATGGGGTTATTCTTGTGTGATGAGTTGTGAGTTGTGAATATGCATGATATTGTTGAGGTTGTATGGATTTTATCTTGTAGTTCTTTACTTTGAGTGTGTGTAGGAATTATGGCAACCCGAGCATCTTCTTCACACATGGAGAGGCCTTCACAGAAATCAAAGAAGTCAAAGAAAGCACCAAAGATGGATGATGTAAGATTTGATGACGATGATGTTGCCGAAAGCTATGAGCGGTACATGGGTCTAGCTCACCACACAAGGTGGCTAGATTGGGAGGCTATAAGGAAGATGGGGATGGATGTAGCTCTCCCCCGTTTCTACGCCCACATTGGCCTTGAGGTGATGTTGAGGTGGAACAACACCCACTACCCCGCCTTGACATCGGAGTTCATGGCCACCTTCAAGTGTACTTATGAAGGAGTAGAGGACAATGACGGCAATGAGACACAAGAGCTCTCTCTTTGGAACTTGGTGGTATATCTTGGGTTCCCTTTTCCAAGAGAAGAAGCTTTTGTGGACAATGAGAAGGTGAATTACCTATGGAGGTATGTAGCGGGGAGGAATGAGATGAGGAAGGGAGCTTCTACAAATGAGATTACTAGCCCCCTCTTCCGAGTGATGATCCGTGTCTTGGGATGCGCCATCTATGCCCGACACGAGCTAAGCAAGCCTATGAAAGAAGAAGCTATGTTGCTCCATGAGATGCTATTCCAAACCGAGAAGCCATTGAACCTCACTTGGGAGTGGGTGAAAATGGTGAGGGACTTCCAAAGCTCTTCATGGATTTACTTCGGAGGAATGATAACCCGCTTGGCTAGTCGTCTCGAGGTTGATCTATCCAAGTACACGCCGGCACCGAATGGAGTGGAGTACATGAATCTCAAGTACTTCAAGAAATCCAACATCCTCAAAGAGAAGGTCACCACCGGCATCACCACCCATCTAGCACCTCATTCCAACTTTGACAAGGTGTCCATTCCTTTGGCACCAAAGCTCTTTGACCTTGCAAGCTACTACAATTGGTTCCAAGTTTGGGCCGGGAGGAGAACCCATTTGGAGAACCGGAGGGGACGATTGAGTGTAGACTTCGTGCCCAACACATTCGTTTTACCACTCCCCAACCTTCTCTGGAGTCCGATAAAGAGCCCAACAACTTTGAGTTTGCAAGAAGGGAGGCCATGGATGTGGACACGCATCCCGAAGAAGATGAAGGTTACCAAGGATTGCTAGCCGATCAAGCACCCACACTATTGGACCGAGATGCAGGGCACCTCGGGCCCGACTTCCACCAAAGTCGGTCCGATGCCTATTTGCCCGAGTCGGTCCCGAGCCACTTTGAGAGAGGAGAGGGAAGCGGAGCTAGGCAAGAGCAACCACATTTTGGAGGGTACGAAGGCTACGCCCAATGGTATGGTTGGCATTCCTAGCCAACCAAATGGCTCACCTTCAACTCCAACAATCAAGCATGCTACAAGAAGCCCACCAACTCAACCTTCAACAACAACAAATGAATTTTCAACAATAACACTTCCAACAACAAGAAGTCTTCCAAGCTCAATATGAGGAAATGAACCGGAATCTTGCTTACACAAGGCGTGACGTGGATGATTTGAGGACGGTGGAGGACCAAAGGTGGAGGGTTCAAGAGAGCTTCAACGATTGCATGGTCGGGAACTACCCTTCCAGAGAGGACCCATGGATGCGCCCTACACCTTAACTCTAACCACC
Organism: Polygonum maritimum; assembly: GCA_963924305.1. NCBI lineage: Eukaryota > Viridiplantae > Streptophyta > Magnoliopsida > Caryophyllales > Polygonaceae > Polygonum > Polygonum maritimum. The sequence continues at coordinate 9,578,551 of OZ002730.1, read as the reverse complement.
AAGTCAAGATCCTTACCAAGCCCAAGTGTACGAGCGGGAGAGACAAGCGAGGCTCCAAGAGGAAGTCGTCGAGGGCGTCCTTCCAACTAAATCTAAACATGCCAATCAAGAATAAGAAATTGTGAGCTTTTCTAATTCTCTTCTCTTTTATTTTGAGTTTTGATTTCTTTGTTTTGATGAGGACATCAAAATTCTAAGTATGGGGTGGGGGTTAGTTGCTCATAGTTTCATGTGTAGGTTTCTTGTGTTTGTTCTTAGTTTGTTTTGGGATGTTTTCTTTAGGATAAGTGGCATGTTATGTTTCATGAATGATGATTGAGTTTGATATGGTTTGAATGGATAAGTTTGTTTTATTTTTGAGAAATGTTTTGCAAAAATCCATAAAAATTTGAAAAATTTCGTATGAAAACAACAAAAAGGTTTTGTTTTTTGACTAGGAATTCCCATCTTAGATGTCCAAATGAAGGCTAATGATGATGTGAGCATGTAAATTCCTTTGCATATTTTTGGATAGTTTAGCCTCTAAAATGATGTTGCTTTTGATGTTATGTGGTATCTTGCATGTTTTTATTGAGCACATGAGTTCTAGGATGAGTTATTATGCAACTAAGTTTGAGTGACCCTTGTGAGATATCTTTTTGGCCATTTTAGGGATGCTTGTTCATTATTGCATATCCCTCATGTTTCTTGTGTGATTAGCTCATGCATGCTTAGTAAAACTTGCTATTGCGGTGTTTATCTATTTTCCAAGACCAATATGAGAATTGCTCTATGCATTGTCACATTGATTTGAACTTTATTTCATTTATTCACAAAATGTTCCATATCCTACCTTGAAGATAAACCGTTGTTTGTAGCCCCGTTTTAGCCTTAGACCTTTGTTTGAAACTCCTCAAAAATATGATTCCTAGCCTATATAACTTGACCCTTATGGGATTGGACTATAGTGAGAGATTTTGGAATGTATTTGGAGAGTTGAGATTCTCTTTGATGAAGGGCAAAGAATGGAGTTATCAATCAAGTGGGTAGTGCATCTTTGTTGTGCAAAACAAAGAAAAAGAAAGAAAATGTTTGAAAAAAAGGAAGTGGATTGAAATTGATGAGCTTAAGTGAGAAAACGGGTCCCGACCGAGTTAGTAACTACCTTGGGCCCGATGTGTAGTCGAAGTCGATCCTATGTGCAAAAGTGTGAAAAACCAACAAAAAGTATAGTGCAAAGATGAAGTGGAATGTTAAGTGAAAAGTGGGTTGAGAAGAGAAAAAAATCAAAGTCTTTTGGATGAGTGAAGTTGAAAGTGGAATAATTTGGTAAAGTTGGTGAGAGATTAGGAAGTTCAATCCCCACTGTTAGCACCACAAGACCAAAATGATTCCCACCTTGAGAAATACCAAAAGCCCCATTACAACCCGGCCGAATGGAACCTCTTTGAGGACCTCCATTGAACTAAGTTCATATTCTTTGTGTGCATTGTAATAGGCATCTCTAGGTGGAGGAATTGGTGATATTAGCTTCAATAGTAAAGTCTTTACTTGTATGATTCTTGAGTTTGAGTGTTCATTGCTAAACCTAAACACATGATGAGTGATACACATTTTCATGTCCCTAAAATGAGGCTTAGTTGCATTGACTTCATTCCTTGAACACTTGATCATGTGTGATGACATAATCTTGCTAGCATATCTATCACTTGTGCTTAAGTGTGTTTTCATATGAGGTTTTACTTGAAGATTGTGCTTCGGTCTTGCTTCCATTGTTATTGCTTGAGGACAAGCAAGTTTAAGTATGGGGTATTCTGATGTCTCTTATTTTGGTGGTGTTTTAGTGAGTAATTTCCCTTGTAAATATGTGTCTTTTGTTCCTTTCTTTGCTAGTTTTGTTCCTTTTTAGCTTAGATTCTGATTTTCTATGAGATTCGGAGACTATACGAATTTGTTGCGTTTTGTAGGTAATTTGGCGTGTTTTGAGGAAGTTTCGGAAGGAGTCCCTAAGGAGGAGCAAGGCATGAGCACAAAGGAGCGGAAGAGCCGAGCGATCAACGAAGAGGAGCTCAAGAAAGACCAAGAAGAGAAGAAGACCGAGGCCAGGATCGAGGTGCCCAGCAACTTGGGCCCTAGATCGGCTCATGGAGACCCGGACCGAGGTGTTGCAAGTCGGGCCCGAGGTTGCTCCGTGTCGGTCCAAGTCGGCAAAGTGTAGATTAAGCACCAAGGCACACAAATGTGATCTACCACTTTTGCCCCTCTTCCATTTTTGGATATTCTTGGCCCCTAATTAAAAGGAGAGAAGACAATTAGAGGATTATCCAAGCTTAGACACAATTAATCACTCTAAAAGGCTCAAGGAAGACTTGGAGAGCAAGGAGGAAGAAAGGAGAGGAGAAGAAGAGGAGAATTCGGTGGAGGATAGGAGATCTAGGAAGGAATTGTGAGTTTGAACTTGTTTTGCTTTGCAATTTGTGGAATTGAGTTTGGATATTGTGATTTCCCTTTGAATTGAATGAGATTTGGCTTTGGTTTGAGTTTGATGATTGAGATTTGTTTGCTTTGTCTATTGATTTCTTATTACTCTTCCCATATGGAGTAGATTCCATAGTCTTGGGCTATGGGAGAAACCCCTAGCTAGGTTTGGGTGTGAACCCCCAATTCCATAGCCTTGAGTGTTTGATCTAGGAATCCTCTCTACATAGAGCTACAATCTCTTGTGAAAGCAAGGGATCAAGGGCTTTTGATTGGCAAGAGTTAGTGAAAGCAATCTCTTGCCTATCAATTGAACTTGTATCGAAAGGGAAGTCAATTTCCCTAGGGTCGATATGTAGAGTGGCGGGATCGAAGGCGAACAACCTCGATTCTACGAGGATCAACACTTATTGGCTGAATTGGGGTGGAATTACCCACATCTAGTTAGGGAAGGAACCCAAAAACCCAAGACTGATCTACCCATTTTGCCTAGTCCGACATTCGCAGATCTCGGGCCCGACTTCAACTGTGTCGGTCCCGTGCAAATCCTACGTCGATCCTTCTCGGGCCGAAGTGACCTATGTCGGTCCCGAGTTGTTTCCTTTGATTTTCCTTGTTTTACCCTTTCTTTTCATATTTTAAGTCTTTTTGGTGCACTCAACGAACGAACTCCCGAGGGTTCGATACCCTACCTTGTACTACTACGAGGTTCGGTTTTTAATTGAATTTTAACCCCCCAATCCGGACCGATCAGCAATCCCTACATGCTAATCATAGCAATTTCCCCTTTTGGATATATTTCCCCTTTAAACTCACATAAGTTCCCCCTAAGATTAACATTCACACGACATTCAATAAATCCCCTCTATTAGACCTGAAACCCTTAGCTATTTCTCCCTTTTGGCATCATCAAAAAAATCAACAATCACAGAGAAATAACCAAGGAAAATATAATAGCTAATATAAATAGCATGCATCATATCAAGCTAGTGACCATGCAAGCATGGCAATGTCAAGAAAAACACAAAACAAGAGTAATTAAGTCTTACAACTCAATCAAACTTAAGAAAGTATTTTCAGGGAAACGAAATAATATGGTAGGGGTAGAAGGCAGGAGGGTGGCAAAAAGTCATGGAGCACAAGTCATTGACTATCCCAGAGAGTTGACGACCTCCTTGATACTTTCAGACACCTCAATCTAAGTTCTGCTTCTTCAATGTCTCGATCTCATCTAGTAAAGTCGTCGACTCCATTGCAGACACCTCAGCCTTCACTTGGTCTCCTTCTCTATCCTTAGAAATCCAGACTCCTCTCACTAGAGACCATCCCATCTTTCTCAAGGTTTCCTTGTTCAACACCCTATGCCCACGAGTAATGACAGTGTCCGAATCCACAAAGTGCTCATGATGAATCAGGATGTCGTTTACTAGCCCTCCATAAGGCAAGGAAAGGCTTGAACTCTCACTGACATTTTTCATATGCAACATAATGAGTCTAGGCAAGCATACCTTTTCACCCTTGAAGATCTTGTCCAGCACAAGAACATACACACAATGCCTTTTCTGCTCTCAAGGAAGGAGGTTGCTGATGAGGTAGGAGAACATGACCTTCTCCTCCAATCCCATCTAATGCACCAGCATTGGACCAATGACAGGCTCAGAATCATCAATTATATTCTTCAATAGCCTCATAGAGTTGATATTCTTTGGCCACGCTCCCTTATGATACTCAGCAAACCCTTCATGAGGAACCTCCAAGAGGTTAGCGACATCCTAACTTGTAAACATATACTCCATACCATCCCAGAGATACATTCCCACAATCATGTTGCTAGAATTCTCAATTGGAAACGACTCATAAAAGCTCTTCACATCCTCAACAATAAATTTCTCCCCAATCATTGACAGGGTTGAGCAAATTTTGAATCTCAATCCACTCCTTCACCTTATACAGCTTAAACTCATCTAGAAAACTCTCTTCCCATAACAACACTTTGTAAAGTCCCTCCCTTGAATCTTCCTATCCTCATACTTCCTCTTCTTTTAAAAAGATGCTCTACCCTTGTTTGAGGTCAGTGTCCTCCCTCGTTCCTCTTCCTTCTTAAACTTTTTCTCAAGAAACTCAGAGTCACTCTCACCAAGCAATATAAATCCTTTACAGTTTCACAGACAATAGTTTTTGGCGACGAGTAATAGGACAATGATCAACAATTGTTTTCTTGCAAGATTTTATAGAAATAGGGGAGTCCTCCTCAAACAACTTCCTAGCTACTTCCTCTCTTGCCTTAGCTAGGTGCTCTCTCTCAAAAGATCAGGGCTTAGATAAAGTACCTTCATTGTCAGATGGAAGGTCAACGACCTTTTTGCCCTTATCGTCGACTTGAGCAGCGTTAATGACCTTGTCGACAACCTCAACAATCTTCTCAAAGACGCCAACATCATCAGCTTTCTCGTCATCTTCTCCAACTTCTTCCTCTTCTTGAACCTTCTCTTGTTCGACCTAAGCGGGAATGTCTTTTTCTTCTTCAAATGACCCAATGACCTTTTCAGTGGAGTCCAACTCCATATCCTGCAAATTTTCGGGCTCATTAACCTCCTCTTCTTCATCTTTCTTCTCCTCAACCACTTGTGTCAACGGCAATTCCTCCATCTCCGCCTCCTTCCCTGTCGAAGGAATTTCGGCCAAAATCGCCGCAGAACTTGGCAATCTCGGGCTCAAACACCTCAACAAGGGTTTGAGTTTGGGGCAAGAGTTCTTTTTGGAGGAGATTGGGGCTTGGCTTGATGAGATTCAAAGACAATGGACTCAGGATGTGAAGCTTTTGAGGGCTCGTCCATGGTGGTTTCAGATTGGGGGTTATGGGTTAGGGTTTCATCAAATGCCAATTTCTTCAGCACATCTTCACCATATTGAGCGACAAACAAAGCACGAAGGTCCTTAGGGCTAAGCTTGGGCAAGGGAGACACAATTGTTGGGCAGAAAAGCTTCATAGAGCATTAATGGCGGTTTGGGGTTTTTTGGGCAAAGAGAGAGAATGAGATAAACACGAGTGAGAGAATGAGAAGAAAGTACCTTTTGGGTTCTTTCTAAAGAAGTATAACTTCTCATAAATGGCAACTGTAATATCCACTCGACTATATGATTCTGTCAAAAGATCTCCTCTTTTCGAAAATTCAAACTAAAATACCTGTCAATTATTTCACCCAAAATAGCACGTGCGCTTTGGCACTAATTAGTCGGCGACAACAAAGATGTCGTCGACCCCAAGTTTGACTTTTCTCTCAACTTTTCAGCACATCACTTTTTTGAGCACAAAACAGAATTCTGCCAAGTCATCGACCTCAATTGACACACAAAACTGAAGTCGTCGACCTTAACCAGTTCTCTTTCAACAATTATGAGCAAATCAACCAACGTAATGCACATTGACTTTTACCACATGAAGTTGCTTAGGGGTTGGGTTACACTGGGTGGTGTCAAGGCAAACTAAGCATAGAAAATAATAATATTGTGGAATTTATCGATCAAGTCGATAAGTATTCGCTCAATAACACAATCAAAACAAATTGGCTCATAGAGACTCTCAAGCATGAAAGGTTGGGGACGACAATAAAATCAACCATCATTTGGCCTTATAATGAGGGATAAAGGGTCATCAGGTTGATTCTTTTGAGCTCAAAGAAAAAGTTCAATCAAATATGCAAGAATAATCACAACAAACAAGAATCACTGACACACACATCAGCAAGGAATATGATCGATTAAATGCATAAATACCTCATTAGACTTATGATATATAAGCATGTTATTTTTAAATGATAATGAATCAGACTTTCAACTAGTCATTGAGGGATAGCATAAATGGTAAGAAGTTAATCGGGAGAGATCATACCTAGCCCCATGCAAAGTCGTTCAAAGGGTTCATGAGTTAAAGCCTTGGTGAAAATATCCGCCCGTTGATCATTTGTCTTGCAAAACTCCATGAAAACCATGCCTTTTCGTACACAATCTTGAAGAAAGTGATGCTTTATCTCGATATGCTTTGTCTTCGAATGTTGCATCGGTTTCTTGGAGATATCAATAGCACTTATGTTGTCACAAAGTATGTGTATGGACCCACAATTAACACCATAGTCATTGAGTTGTTGCTTGATCCATAAGAGTTGTGAACAGCATGCGACGGCGGCGACATACTCTGCTTCAGCTGTAGATAGAGCAACTAAATTCTAGTTCTTAGATCCCTAAGAGATTAGACAAGATCCCAAAATTGAGCCATCCCTGATGCACTCTTTCTATCAACACGATTCCCTGCAAAGTCTATATCAGTGTAGCTGACTAGGTCAAAGTCACTGACCCGTGGATACCACAAACACAAGTTGTCACTACCCTTGAGATAGCTAATGATCCTCTTCACAGCCTTCAAATGAGATTCTCATGGATCGGCCTGAAATCTTACACATATACACAAAACAAAAACAATATCCGGCCTACTAGCTATAAGATATAAGAGAGATCCAATCATACATCGATACAAAGTAGCATTCACCTTTGGATCCTTCTCATATTTTCCCAATGAAGTGGTCGTCGACATGGGAGTATCAAAAGAGCCAGACCACTCAAGACCAAATTTCTTCACACACTCCCTGAGGTACTTTTTTGATGAATCTTGGTACCTTCCTCATTTTGCACGACCTGAAAACCTAAAAAGAGCTTTAGTTCACCTACCATACTCATTTGAAATTCACTAGACATGAGGTCGTCAAACTACTTCACTAACTCAGTGTCTGTTGAGCCAAATATGATGTCATTGACATAGACCTGAACCACCAGAGTGTGATTCCCTTTCCTCAACAAGAATAAGGTCTTGTCAATTTCTCCTCGATCATATCCATTCTAAATCAAGAATTGTGAGAGCCTATCATACCATGCACGAGGAGCTTGCTTCAACCAATAAAGAGCCTTATCAAGCTTATAGACACGGTCCGGGTTGGAGACATCTTTAAATCCTGGAGTTTGCTCAACATACGCTTCCTCTTTGAAGTACCCATTGAGAAATGCAATCTTGACATCCATTTGTTACAATTTGAATCCATGAATGGTAGATCACACAATCAACAACCTTATTGTCTCTAGACGAGCTACCGGGGCAAAGGTTTCACCAGAGTAAATTCCCTCTTGTTGATTGTAACCTTTCACCACAAGCATGGCTTTGTTTCTAATAACATTTCCTTCATCATCCAGCTTGTTGCTGAACACCTAACATGTTCCAATCACTCTCCTTCCCTTTGGCCTAGGGACCAAATGTCACACCGTGTTGCGCTCAAATTGATGAAGTTCTTCCTACATAGTATTTGACTCAATCCGAGTCTTTCAAAGCATACTCAATATTCTTTGGCTCCACCAATGAAATGAAGGCATTGAATGCAAAGAGGTTAAGTGAAGACCTCGTTTGCACACCCTTCGAATAATCAGTAATGATGTTGGTGACCGGATGAGCATCCTTTTGCTGATAATTCTTGATAAGTAGTTGAGTTAAGTCGTCGACCACTAGGGCTTGAGATGAACTACTTGAATCTGAACCTTGAACTGCTTGATCTGATTCTCTCTCTAAACTAGCCTAAGAAACACCTTGATCTTGTACAACATCTGTAACCTGAATCCGATTTCCCTTTACATTCTAATCTGAGTTTGCGATACTGTCACTACTAGCGACACCAGATTGACGTGCATCACCTGATTTTGTCATTGACATCCTTAAGACTCAAGAAATAGCCTAGATCACCATCCTTGCGATCTTTAATCATATAACCTCCCATGGTGCTTTCAACAAACATCACATCGACACTTTCTTTAATCTTCTTTGTCCTCTTGTTGTAAACCTTATAGGCTTTGCTTGTTGGTGATTATCCGACAAAGGTGCTAACATCATTCCTTGGATCGAACTTACCCACATTGTCCTTCCCATTATTATGACTATAACATTTGCACCCAAATGTGGGAAGGTGGGCTACATTGGACTTGACTCCTCTCAACAGTTCATAAGGACTCTTTCCAGGTAGTGGATGCAAAATGGCTCTATTCACCACATAGCAAGCAGCATAAATGGCTTCACCCAGAGATTTCTTGGAAGACGACTAAAGATGAGCAGGGTCCGCGACATTTCTTCCAAAGCTCGATTCTTTCTCTTGACCATGCCATTTTGTTGTGGGGTTCTTGGCGCCGAGAAGTTGTGGCTCACACCATTCTTCTTGCAATAATCCAAAATTTTAGAGATCTCTAACTCCGTGTCATGATCGGAACTAATTGGCCACCAAAGAGTTACCAAGCATCCTCTCAACAGCCTTTGCCCAAGATTCAAATTCATCGAAAACCTGATCTTTTGAAGCAAGAATGATAGTCCAAGTGTATCGTGAATAGTCATCAAAAATAACATTGACATATCTATTCCGTCCTCTACTCGGCACACGTATAGGCCCGCACAAGTCCATATGAATCAACTCAAGGGGCTTGGAGGTACGCACCTCCTTGTTGGACTTAAAGGAAGACTTTACTTACTTGCCCTTCACACAAGCATCACATACCCAGACTTAGAGACCTCAATCTTGGACAAACCACGCACTAGCTGCTCTCTATGCAATTCGATCAAAAACTATGGGCTAGCATGAGAAACCGACTATGCCAGAGGTCGGCGACCTCGGCAACAAACTTCAAGCACAGTTTTTCTTCAAGTTGGAAGTTGGGATCAACTTTGTAGACATTGTTTCTGCATAATCCCTTCAGAAGAGTCCTTCCTGAGCTTATCTCAATCACCTAACACTGCCTATGATTAAAGACAACTTAATTTTTCCCTTTAGCACTCAGTTGTGCTATGCTCAACAATTTAAAATCAAGGTTGTCGACCAGGTTGACGTCAGAGACGAAAAGCTTAGTTGAGATTTTTACCTTTCTGACTCGGCTAAAGTCGTCGTGCCAAGATCAAAGATAAATAACCTAAACTACAAACTAGTATAGCATGCAAGTAAGGGGTCGAACCTAAGAGAACTGAGGCTTCTAGTATTAATATATCTATCAACTAAAGATACGGGGGATGTGAGAGGAAGATCTAAACTAAACTAAACTAGGAAAACAAAACAAACAAACAAACAATCAAATATGGGAAACAAGTTCATTCAAAAGATCCACTCTGAAATAATCACTCGATCATAGATTCATCCATTGACTTCAATCACACCTATGGTTAATCCCTATCCTGATCATTAATAATCGCAAGTCCACAGTCCAAGCAATTCTATAACTCTAGGCAAGGACGCTTAACCTAGAATTAGCATAGAGAAAAAGTATATGCAGAATATAATATCAAACAATCAAGCTACGAGTCAATTTTAATACAATCAATTCTCTTCTTAATCCTAGTTGCATAGACAACAGGTCTAGGTTAAGTTGTTTTCGTAGATTAGTTTTGTCCACGGTCCAAACCTAATCAAACAATAGAACATCAATCAATTAAACAAGTTGGCCATACATGCAAAATCAATCAATATTCATGATATGAAGCACAAGAGAATCAATAATAACCAAAGGATAGAAATCAATTACCAAAATCTCACGAGTTCATACATTAGAGCTTCTCCCTTAAACAAACTCAGGGAGACTATTTCTCCAAAATACAAAAGAACTAAAGATTTTATTGATTCTGAACTAAGATATGAAATTGGATTTGAATTGGAATTGTGAAAGGTAGAAGGTAGAAAGGTATCTAAAACCTAAGGCATGCTCCTCCTTATATAGCCCAAGGAACATGCTCCCCGAGATAGATAAGGAAAGAGGCAAAAGATAGAAAAGGAAAGAAGATAGAAAAATCTCGTCCGCTCCGGATCACGTACCACCACGACCACGGCGCAACCACTGCGCCTGCGGAAACACGGCAGAATAGAATAGGTCGTCTTGGCCAGCCACCGCGGGCGCGGATCCTCCACTGTGGGCACGGAAATCGGACAGAATCACTGGCATCACTTCGGAGGCTGTTTTGACCCTCTTCGGGTTGGTGTCTGACTTTGGTGTAAAAAGATGAATTGAAGCACTTCGAGTTAGCTTTCCAATGAAACTGAAATCAGCTCAATCCGATCACCGTAGATCTAGATATAGCCTTCGCATGCAAGAGGTGTTGCGCAGACAACTCAAAACACTATAAAAACCCTTGAATCTTGAATCCTTGTGTCTTCGGCCTAGATATTACAATTACTCACAAACTCTAACCTAAACACACTCAATATAACCCTAAAATACAAGAGTTAACCCATACAAACTATGGCGAATCACTTTCCAGTTCCAAAAATCATACCTTTGTTGTTGTTGTCGAAGGTAATTTTACTTCCATTTGGTTGTTGAAGTGGGACAAAATTCTTGGAGTTTCACGTCCTATGAACTGAGCATGCACTATCAATGAACCAAGGTCTTTAACACTCACTTCAACCTATAAAATTAAGATTACTTTTTACGAACCCAGAGTTGTTTTACAACTCCTCTGGGTAAGACAACATATTTCATAGCATGACCATAATTATTAGCAAAAATAGATTTTAGGTCTTAGCAGAGTCAGTGACGTGAGGTTTAACATTAAAGTCCCCGACTTCCTAACTTTCATGGAATCTCTTGTTGTTTTGAAGCACTCATGTTGGTAATGTCCTCCTTTTCCACAATACCAGCATGTGATATGAGATTTTAGATTAACATACTTACTATAGCAAGAATAGACAGGTTTGTTGTCGACTCGGGCCTGGAAATCAATTCACGAGGGTCCAACTCTCTGGACTTGGTTTTCCTACATGGTACGAGCCTTTTACCACTTCTGTTTCCCATTACCCTGGTTGGCCGCCACATGCAATGAACGACTTGTGTTGTGAGCATGCATAGGGGCTTTATCTTTAGGCGATTGAGAGCTAGAAGCATTCCCCTTTTCATTCTAATCCTTTCCATAGCCAAGACCAGTTCGCTGACTTACCTTCACAAAACATTTTCTGAAGTCTTGCTTGATTCTTGCACCACATCGGCGACAACTTAGCATTTCCAAGTTTCAATACAAGCTTTTCACCACTACACACTTATTTTTCAAGGTTGTTGACCTATTTCTGAAGCTCAACTACCTAACACTCAAAGTTAGGACAATTAATGCAAGCAACAAGTTTAGAGACAACATTCTTTTCAATATCAATAGCCTTAAAGGACCAACTGACGTTATTATCATCTACCAGATTAGCAATTGTTTTTTCTTTTTCATCAGTTTTTTCACTTAACTCGGAAACTTGAAGACCAAGTTTTTCAATGATAGCACAAAGTTGTTCTCTAGAATTTTTGGACAAAAGAGAAGAAAGCTCCGATTCTTTTACCTCACTTGAGGAGTCATCACTCAAGGCCACAAAACAGAGTTCTTTGCTCGACCACGCGTCATCCTCATCATTAGACATGTCCAAGTCGCCAACATGCTCTTGCCAACCTCCCTCTTTAGACATTGTTTAGCAAAATGGCATTTGTCATGGAAGTGATAGCATATCACTCCCTTCATTTCTTTAGCAGCTTTAGGGGGACGAAGCCTTGTCGCGACTTCAAAGTCTCTCCATTGCCTTGGAAATTAGAGCGACATCGTCGTCGGCGTCCTCCACATCTTCTTGTCCTTTAGCAATGTCAAAAGCCTTCTCGACTTTCAAATTACTATTCTTGATCTTTTCAGAGGCAAGCCTGTCCTCCATCCGTTGTAGGACTCCTCCGCACAAAGTAAGCTGACCAACGAGATGCTCTAGAGTTAGTGACTTAGTCTCCTTTTGAGTAAGAAGAGAAGCTGCAATATTATCCCATTTTTTGTGTAGACTAGAAATCAACTTGTTGGTTTGCTTCCATTGGAAAGCTTCTCTCTTAAGAACTCCAGTTGATTGACCACAGTTCGGAACCTCCAGTGGTAATCATTGGTAAACTCACCCTTTCTTTGGAAAAAGTTCTCATATTCTCTCTCAAGGGTTATCATTCTATCCTTTTTGACATCATTATTCCTGGATGGAGACGTTTGAGAGAGTCCCAAATCTGTTTAGGAGTGTCATGGCCAATGATCTTCTTGAGATTACTACTAGTCAGGCCATGATGGAGAACCTTCTTGGTATGTTCATTCTTCTCAAGCTTCTTGAAGTTTGAGTCATCATACTCAGTGACTTCTTTCTCCTTTCCGTCAAGCTTGAGGAATTTCTCAAGGACAATAAAAATAACCTTCCACAGCTAGCCATCAAGAGAGCATATGTGGGTTCTCATTTTCTTTTCCCACCAGTCATACTCTCCAGCTTTGAGAACAGGAGGCTTCTAGAAGGAGTCATTCACAACGGTATTGGTGGTAGTCATCTTTCCTGAAAAATACTAACAAAATCTCGAGCCAAAGCTCTGTTACCAACTATAGGAACGAGAATATTGTTGTATTCACCGAGTCGTTATGACTAAATCATTAGTACTTAAGAGTCATCGGCACCTACGATGTCGGACCAAAGTCAACAACTTATGTTTACGCAGCGGAATAATAACACAAGAAAGACTTAACAATACCAGATTTGAACATAGCGATCTAGAGTAGAAAACCCTCAACAAACCAACTAGTTTGTCTAGGAAAAAACCACTTGGCTTTCAAACTTCAACTTGAAAGGACTTGAAGAGCACTTCGTCTCGTTGTATTTATCTCTCGGATTATAAAGGTGTTCCTATTCCAAGAAGCGAATCCCCCACTCTCTTGCAAGTAATCTTGCCTAAGCCTAATCCTCACTCAATACACCTTACTCGTACTCAACCTCATGAGCAACGAATCACATGTTCTCCTTATAAAACCACACTCGTAATACAATATTCGCTCAAGCTTCTTAGTTCTAACCATAAGCTCACAAGATAATATATACAAAATTAAGAAGATTGTCACCCAATTCATTCCATTTGTACAAGGAGTGAATTGTGTACAATCCTTACAAGATTTTTCCTAAAATAACTCCTAAGACATAATAAAATCATCTTCAATATCTTCAATGATCTCTTGATGATTTTCCTTTTCTTTGTACACTTCAACTTGCCTTAATAAACACTTTTGGAGCATCTTCGAAGTTCCCTTAAACAAAAATGCGACATTACCTTTTACAGAATTTCCGCACGTTTCTCTCCTGGAATACAAGTCGACGACTTCAGTCTTCATGCCGGCGACCTTGGTCAGGTCGGCGACTTCATCATCTGGTTGGAAACCTGTTTGGAACCACCAAAACACAAACAGATATCCCAACAGTTTTGCTGGAGGTTCAAACTCGATGTTGAGAACGTACACGTTGTCCTTCCTTACTCCTTTGAGTAGAACTTGATTTGTCAATTTTGTTGACGATAAGACACTCATGAGAGTCAAAGGGGACCAAGTTGTTCCCTTGACCACACATTTGAGAGACGGTCAAGAGGTTGAAGCCTAAGTCCTCAACAAGATTTATATTTGACACCTTGGTTGATTTGTGGATCATTGCAATGTTAGTCCCTTTGATGATTCCCTTGCCCTTGTTCCCAAATGAGACAGTCTTTACTTGGGTATTTGCTTAGATATAGGTGAGCTAGATAGACCTTACTTTTTGTCATATGATTTGATGCTCCACTGTCTAGGATTCATGGGCAGCTCCTCACCTCCACTTAAAAAGAAACGTTAGTTCTTTGCGACCTAGGCAAGGTGTCCCTTACTTGGCCTATTAAAATAAAATTGTTCCCTATGAGCCAAATAATCAAGCAAGTTCAAATCATTGGAAGACTTAGCATGCTTTTTCACAAAGTTCTTAAATTTTGAAGAGAACCTAGCATGCGTCCTAACCATCGGCTTAGCATTTTTAGATTTAGCAAAATCTTTCTTTTCAGTCCAGGCTATTCTACTTTGTTGGACATTGTCCTTAAGCTTAGGACACGCAAACTAGATGTGTCCATTCTTCCCACAATACCAGCATGTCTTATAGTATTCACCAAGATACTACTTAGGATGTGGATTTTGAATCCTATTTTTCTTCTTTTGTTCTAGGTGGATCCTTGTCCTTTAGCAACCTTGACATAGATTTTTCGACTCTTAGTATTGGTATAGTAGTCCTTATCTCCTAACATACCGCTTTCAAGGACTCTGATTCTTTCTTCTAGATATTTTTTCTTTTGTCTTTCAAGAGTAAGTTCAGAGGGTTTGCATGCTTGGAAATCGCCTGGTAAATAATCAACCACACTAGGACCTAAGTCGAACACAATTGGTTTGTTCATTTCTAGAGAGAAAGGCTCGTTCCACTTCAGCTCTTCCCTAAGTTTTTCAGCTTGAAATTTTAAACATGCAGCCACTTATTTAAGGGATTCATTAAGCTTAAGTGAGGACTTAAGCTTTGAAGTTAACTTGGAACAATTTTCACATTCTTTATCTTCATTAGCCTCAGAGTCATCATTAGTATCATCCATCTCTTCTTACAGCTCAATGTTATCCACAAGGACTCTACACAAAATTTTAACAAGATCATGCTTGGAGTACAAAGCAAGGACTCTAAAACAATTTCGTTGGTTACCTCTTCTTCAACGTCCTTTGACTCGTCCTCAATGGCCATCAGACAGTTGTTTGGGGAGGTCCAGGCTTCAAGATTTTCTTCTAGGTCATCCCATGCTACCACATACGCCTTTCCTTTTCCTTTGAAGTTCGAATTGCCCTAAGAGTTGCAGTTGTTTGCAAAGTGCTCTTTCTTGTTGCACTTTAAGCAGGTGACATCCATCATTTCTTGATCGGAGATTTTGTTAGATCCTTTGTCTTTGGAGAAAGAAGAGAAGTTTTTCGTGTTGAACTTCCCTTTCTTGTACATAGCACTGACGCCCTTTGTGATCAGGACCAAGTCATCTTCCTCTTCACCCTCATCCTTTGAAGATGGGGCCTCAACATTAAGGTTCTCCTTCTTTAGAGAAGCCTCAATCTTTAGGACAATGACTTTCTCTTTCTCTAAGGCTCTGTTCTTTTCCCTTCTCACTTCATCGCCACAAAGTTTTCCAAAAATCTTCCTCATTGGGAGAGTTTTGTTAGAAGCATTCTCCTTGAATGACGTCCTGTCTGAGTTCCATTCACTCTTCAATCCATTGATGACTTATTAAGCTTTCATCTTGTCGGTAATCTTGCTAGTTGTGATTCCCAACTGGTTGAGTTTTTTGCACAAAGCCTCAAAGCGGAAGGCATAGCTCTGGACAAACTCGCCTTACTCCATACGAAAGTAGAAGAGCTCCCTCCTGGCGTTCATCTGGTGATCTTCCTTCATGTCGGTCCTCCCTATGTAGAATTTCTCAACAATTGCGCACATCTCCTTGGATGTTTCCAGGTTCTGAACTCTAGTAGCATTTTGTTCACACATAGAATTTTGGAGAAGGACGACTGCCTTGGTGATTGTCTTCATGAGCTTCCACTCCGTTGGACCCCAAGTGTCTTCCTTGTCAACTTTATCAACCGTAACCTTGAAGTCACCCTTCTTAATGACCACCCAGCATTGGTAGTCCTGACTTCTGATCCAAGAGGCCATTATCTATCTCCAATGGTTGTAGCTCCCTTCCACTGGGCGTGGAGGCTTGTTATTGCTATTATCGACCGGCTCCAGTTCTGACATCTTAACCTGCAGACTAACTAAGAATCTAGAGCGTTCCTACTCTGATACCAATTGTTAGATCATGAATAGTTAGTAACAGATAAGGAAGCCTTAAGGAATGACATCCTAAGCAGCGGAATACGTATATAATGGAAATAATAAATGTTGGAATAAGCCAAGTAGGGATGACATAAGTATTTATAGAGGAACCCCACTTAGATGGAGTAATCGAGATGGGTAAACCTCTACCTCTGAGGAGGAATTTGAATGACTTCATTTCACTTGTCTTATGTGAATCCCTACATCTATTACACAAGCGAATTTCACACTTCCCTAAACTTTAAGATTCCATCACTACAGCTTACTAGTGAAATTCCTCTAAATCCTAGCTTTTGCAGCCTAATACAATAACTACACAATGCAAATGAAATCAAAACTTCTCATCTTCCCTAGTCCTTAGGAAACTCTGAACTCTTTTGATTACAAACAAATTTGATCTTTGGTGGACTTTTACTTTCCGGTCTCTCTCTCTCTCTCTCTCTCTCTCTCTCTCTCTCTCTCTCTCTCTCTCTCTCTTCTTGAGTTCACTCCTTAGTGTTCTTGAATGCTCTGATGAGAGAGTTGGAAGAAGTCATGTCGCATTGAATGCTTTGGGCGTGTATTTATAGGCGATGTGAAAGGGTTCCTTTCCAAGAATCCTTTTACCCACTACTGTCCTCAGAGATCTTCTGTAGATCTTGCTGCTTCCTTCCAACGTTGTACATCCGTGAAAGTTTATCTCCACATGAAAGTCAGGTCTTCTTTTGTTGGGAAGCTTCCACGTGGTCCTTGTGATGAGTTTGTCGAAAGCGACGTTTTGGTAGCCTGCATTTTGTCTTTGAAGTCTGAAACTCATGAGGACTGCGGTTGCGGATGATGTCATCTTTGTCGGGCAAATTTGACTTTGTTTGAATTTGAACGTTGGACATTTTGGTACGCATTCCTACTCGATAGGGACGGCTTCCCTTTCTCACTGAAAACTCGTTCATTTTCGTTTGATCATTGAAGTCCGGTGCATCCCTCTGGTCTAGAGATGGCTATTCACTTATTGTTCTTTTCTCATGATGAGTGTTCCTGGGATAAACATTTGGACAAACACATTAGATAGCATGGAGTTTGTCATTATCAAAACCAAGGACGGATATCGTTGATTCGATGTTAATGACTAACGTCCCTAACTCCGTCCCAACAAAGTCCTCATCTACGTCAATTAACTCGAAATCGATTGGGTTGAAACCCAAATCCGTTGAATTGACCCAATTTTTTATATATAGAATAAATACAAACTATTAATATTTTATTTTAAATATTATATTATATTTTATTATATAATAATACAACCTATTATAATTAAAATTGTATTATTAAATAATATTATTATCTTAATAATCATTAAAATTTTGATCCGTTAGGTCAACCCGAACCTACACACAATAACCTATCAAGACTCGATCCAACTTGACCTGTCACCCAATTGACTCGAATCCGCACTCAACCCGAATACGTCCGAACCGACCCGTTTGAGACCTCTAAGTGCATCCAATCAGATTGATTCAAGGCTAGGAACATTCGCACATGCAAGCATATGTGTAAGCAATATAATTTCAAGTTGGACGTTTGATTTGGATTAATGGGCTCGAATGTGGGCCTGTGGTCTACTCCCGCATTAGTGAGTGATCAAGGTATCCTATGGAGTGCTAGAACGTTGGTCTACTATGGCTCCTAGGTATGTAAGAAGGGCATGAGTGGCATCTTGGATCATGTTGGCCCTAGCTCAAGTGATTGGACCATCGAAAGACGTCTTCATCTTGTCATCTACATCTTTTGGAGTCATTGGCGGTAGTTTGGCATCACCATGGAGAATAATTAAATAAAAATATATTAAGATAGACTATCCGTGTATAAAGTATCTATACTGTCTATAGTATAAAGCGGAGATAAAGTCTTCACAAAAAATTGGGCCACATGTCATATCGTTAATAAAATAATCAACCGGGCCCTTGCGTATATAAAAAAAACACTAATCACGATAGAAAGATAAATATATATGATTCGATAAAAATAATCAGCTGGACCCTTCTCTATATAAATTAGGTAGTTAGAATCTCATATAATCTTATCACGTAAAAATTGTCAAAAATTATGAATTATCCCAAAAATTATGAATTATCTCGAAAATTATGAATTATACGTGAAAATTATGAACAAATCCAAATTATTTAGAAGAAATTGGGCCAGGCGGCTGGGTTTTGGGCCCGTTTTTCATCTTTGGCCTGTCTCCCCCATTTTTTGCACTTTTGGCATATGGAAAACCCTCATTAAATTTATATTGGACGACAACAAACACGGGAGTCAGAACACATGCTTCCGGTCTCTCCCCCGAGCCACGATGTCGATATGCCGGCGAACTCGAAATCTCCGATCTCCGTCTAGGCTTCGATTCCAAATCTCCGATCTCTGTCTCTCTCCGGTATCCTAGTCTCCGATCTCTGTCTCTCTCCGCTATTCTACAATCGGATTTCGTTGGTCGGTGGACGACGACAAACTATGAACGCAATAGATGAGTTTTATGGTCTTTCCGATGCGATACGCCAAGCAGCCGCTGTGCTCGCCGACGAAGATAGCCGGAGGACTTCAATCTTCCTCAACATCGTCGCCCTCAGAGGTGTTGTAAGTTTGCGTTTTGTTTTTGCTTATCTTGAACTCTTCTTGATACTCGATTTAGCTTTTAGGTTTTTGGTTTTCGGTGTTCCATGTTTCAGAATATGATCTAATTATGGCGTGAATATGAATGTCGGTGGCTTTTGCTGTACGATGTGCCAGGAATTAGTTCGGAAACAGGCATGCTCCTTAGGGCTCAAGAGCAACATTGGTTAGAGACATGGAAGGAGATCAAGGTGAGGACGAAAGAAATTAGGTTTCGGTTTTCTTTGATTTCTCTGAACTCAGGATAGTGTAGAGTGAATCTGTTGGTTTGTTGGTGTATTTGTGCTTAACTGACTTTTGTGGTGTGAAGGCGTGATTTGCTCTCTCAAAAGGTGATCATTTGTGTTATGAAATAGCTTTTTCTATTGGATTTATTAAGTGTCATCAATAATTAATCTATACAAGTGACAATATTTAAATATGTACTTATGAAGAGTCATTACTCAATTCAGTGAATATTATCACTTGTAATGACAATTTAGTATCTTTTGATAATATGGTAATGTCACTGATATTTTATTTTAATGACAATTGTGATGATATTGTCACTTGTAAAATACTACTAATTGTACATTTGACATATATTGGCACTTGTGATGATAATTTGGAGTTCTGTGCATAAGTCTTGTCTTAGCTATTCTTATTTGGTGTAATTACTACAATCTTCTAGTTATTTGCTAAATATTGTCACTTGTGATGACAATTAGGTGTTATCAAGAAGATCCTTTGATAACACTGGTGATGACATATATTGTCACTTGTGATGACAATTTGGAGTTGTTTGCATAAGTCTTATTTTAGCTATACTTATTCGGTGTAATTACTATAATCTTCTAGTTATTTGGTGAATATTGTCACTTGTGATGACAATTGAGTGTGTGAATAATTGCTGAATATTGTCACTTTGTGTTGACAATTAGGTATGAATATTGTCACTTGTGATGACAATTGAGTGTGTGAATAATTGCTGAATATTGTCACTTATGTTGACAATTAGGTATGAATATTGTCACTTGTGTTGACAATTAGCTACAAATATTGTCACTTGTGGTGACAATTAGGTGTGAATATTGTCACTTGTGTTGACAATTAATTAGTTGTGAATATTGTCACCTGTGTTGACAATTAGTTGTGAATATTGTCACTTGTGTTGACAGTCAACGGCCGGTCAACGCCGGTCAATGGTCGGTCAACGCCGGCCAACAATCGGTAAACGCCGGTCAACAGTCGGTCAACTAGTGGAGAGAGGGGTTATGCCATGTGTGCAAATATGACATATTGTGGTACTTCCTAACTATATGGCATCCAAATGCCATATACCCTAATGGTTCAATTATTTATATTATGAGTTGATTTACTATTGGTAAAAAAACACTAATCATAATACGAAGATACATATATATGATCCTATATTTTTAATTTGATCATTGACGTTACATATCTAATTAAATTGGGTTTATAATCGCATCACCCGTACATGGTGCGGGAGTTAAACTAGTTTTACCTAATCCTTAACACATAGTTGAAAATACAAAATTATTGTAATTAAATTTTGTGGGGAAAATTATTTCTTACCAAATAATTTGAGAGGTTAATTCCGATGAAAATATTTCTTATCCTGTAAACTAAAAACGTGAACAAAATACATAAATATGTGAACAACAGGAAGAGACATGTGATTAAAATAATTTTTATTATGCATTGTATTAATTCATGTAATGAAACAATTTCTCAATACCATGTGTTATGGACCAGATTACAACACATAATAACACAAAATCACAATGGAGTTCACGTATTTCTATTTTGCATTCACGTATATCTCTTTTAAAAAAAGTTTTCATTTGATTCATTTTTTTTGAAAAAATAGATTTATAAAATTGATAGTTGAGAGGCACGTATTCTTTTTAGGGAAATTCCTCTTGGTACCCTCGTGGTATCGTCAATTCCTTTTGGTGTCCCGTGAATTTTTTTTTCCTTTTGTTACCCCCGTACTCTACACAAATTCCTTTTCGTAATAAAAAGTGTCTATAAACCTATTTTCCATCCAAAAACCCCCTTTCCGTTAAAAAAAAAATCCACAACAAACCGAAACACAACAGCAAGAGCAACGATCAACCGGACGGACGACAGCAGCGAACAACACCAACACCAGCAAACAAAGGCAAAACAACAACATCAGAACCACCACTAACCCAAACGGACAGCGACGTCGACGACACCACCGCCAGACCGGCAGAACACCCACACGGTTGCACCCTCACGTACGCCCTTGCACATACGACTGACGGACGATGCCCAGCTGGAAACCAAAACTGCAACAACCACATGGACTCTAGGCCGGACCCGACCCCATCGCCCTACCGTCCACCCAGCCAGACCAACGCCGACGCCCTGAGCCCGACACCCTACTGCCGCCGTTTGAACGAACACTGGTAAATCATCAATTAGGCAATTAGGCACAGGACCTCCAATCGATGTAATTGGTTGTTCTTTCTTTCCCCTTTCCAAGTTGTCTATCCCTACCAATTGTACCAGATATTTCTCTTTCCCCAAATTTAAACTAATCAAAAGCTTTGTTGTTAAGTTTCACCAGATTTCTCAACAGAATCTTGCTAAGAGTACTAATCACTTGATTAACAACATTTATGCAACACAAGCTCACCAGAGGTCAAATTCACCAGCAAAATCAAAGAACATTCACTTGTTGATCTCAATTTTACAAGCATATGTACAAAATCAAACTCTTCTCCACGAAAGAAAAGAGAAGAGAAGACGATCGATCAAATCAAGTAAATCTACCACTACCAGTACAAGAAACATGTAAGAGGCCACAACAAAGAAGCCAAGTGCCTTTTTCTTCTCTCCATTGGCCTCAATTTCGCAAAAATCCAGATCCAGAAATCGCTATTCACACAACCACGAAATGAAACCCTAACTCGCCTTTCCGTTCGAGCGGATCAAGCGGTGGTGGCGGCGGCGGCGCTGGAGGAGGTCTTCCACGACCTAGCGGCGGACTGACAGGGCACCGGACACCACTCTTTGCCTCCCTCTGTTGAAGGAAACCTAGCCGCTCAAACCTCGCCCCTCTCTAGATCCTCCATCGGTTTGAATCAAAACCCTAGGGTTCGGATGGTGAAGCCGCCGATGGTTCCAATTTCCATGACGGAGAATCCAAAGCCCATTAATCAATCTTCGTCGCCGCCGTGGATGCCCGACGATTCGGGAGATTCGTGTTTTTCCATCAAGTGTTCGTTTTTTTTTTTAGTTTGCTATTTAACGGAAAAGGGATTGTTTGGGATGGAAAATGGGTTTATAGACACTTTTGGGTACGGAAAGGACTTTGTGCAGAGTACGGGGGTACCAAAAGGAAAAAAAAATCATGGGACATTAAAAGGAATTGATGATACCACGGGGATACCAAGAGGAATTTCCCGTCTTTTTAATCTTATCATTATCAAATT
This sequence comes from Polygonum maritimum, assembly GCA_963924305.1. Lineage (NCBI taxonomy): Eukaryota > Viridiplantae > Streptophyta > Magnoliopsida > Caryophyllales > Polygonaceae > Polygonum > Polygonum maritimum. Next base: position 9,556,251 of record OZ002730.1, on the reverse strand, counting down.
TTTATATAGGATACTTTAACTAACACTTAATTCATAAGTTAAAAATAAAATATTCTGTAATAGATTTTTGTAAGAAAAATTAGTTTTAAAATATTAAACTTGTCAAAAGCGTCGGATCGATCATTTTGGGTTCGAGTTGATTACAAGTTCGGGTCAATCAAGTTACCTATCAAGTTTGGTCATGTTATAGTAGGTTATTGAACGGTTCTATTTAATATAGCTGGTCGAGAATTCAAAATGATGATGGTGTAGCTTAAATGTGGAATTGAGACATATTTGAATGTATACATTATTTTAATCTTCACTTTTTGTATATAGACATATAGTAAAATACTATTAGTATAAATATTTTCTTATACATGCGCTCTACAAAAAAATTATTAATAGAGAACAAGTTAACTAAATTTTAACCAATCAAATTGATTTTACAGAAATGGTCGATTGATATATGTTCTTTCATTATACTAGTCAGCTTAGCCTGTCCGTTGGACGGTCGAAAGATGTAAGCTTACATTGTGTTGTTTCGTAATGGATCGGTGTTATTCCTGACAATTTTGTGTGAAGAACGGAATATTGAATAAGGTAACATTGTTACTTAGATGTTAGACAATTTTGTCCATGTTGTACTTACTAATTCGCCTATGTGTTTTTTCTGAGGTATTATCAGATTTTATAGTTTTATCACTGGGTTTTGAATTTAGATGTCAGCCATATTAAGCCTTGGATTTTGACCACGCCCGTATATAAGGTCAGTGCTGGGGTATTATACTATCTCTTTTGAGGCCTACAAATGGGAAGCTGAATTTTACGGTGAAACCAGCTCTCTATATGCGCTTCAAACACTCGCGTAAAACCAAATATACTAATTAATTATAACAATCAATTGTATAAGCCAAAATTCTTTCTCTAAACTTAGTCTTGTATCTCTTTTCCATGCGGAAGAGATACCTCCTCCCCCCAGGTCATGTGGTCTCCCTTCTAATTACTTTGACATTCCAATGCTCTGCAAAAACACAAATTCACATTCCCACTAAATACGGTAAAGTTTTGACTGGTTCACAAAATATGGACGTTGATTCTATTCCAACTGCTAAAAAGTTATCTCAAAACGAAACCAAGTCAAAGATGTGGAACCCATCAGTCAACATGTGTAAAAAATTTGCACCAGCAGCTGAATTGAACCACTACAATCTTTCGGCAAACATTTCCCTCCCCAACCGTAGCTTGTTTTGGCAGCCTGTTTTCCATCCCGAATAGCAGCACCAAAATAGCTCTGCAACAAAAATGAAAAACAACCAGATGAATTCAATAATTCCCAAATCAAAACTGAAATAACAGGTACCATGTTCTTTTTTGGCTTAGGTTAGAAACTTAGGTGACATAACACTGACTAAATTAGATTCACCTGTCCAGTAATAGCTTGCAAGCATATTCAAGATACATTATCAGCTCAATAGCTTATACAAATTGGGATACTAGTTCATGCAAATTGTGTGGAGTTACCAAATAGAGAACATAAATGGAAACAATTGAACCTTGTGGCATATGCTGTCTCCAAAAGTACAGCAATCTGATAATGATGACTAAAGCTAAAAGCATATTCAAGACAAACTTCATCTTGTAGAAAGGCTAATTCTCAACCTAGCATCAGTTTCCAAACCAAATAATAATGTAAGTGAATGGGAAAACAAAGAATCAGGAATTTGTTGTTATTTCTAGAAGTTAGTGACCTAAATTATAATGTAGGTAGATGATAGATTTAAAATCAAATTTGAAGAAAAAATTTCACTAAGCAAAGCTCGGACATAATCGGAAAAAAATGGTGAAGAGCCATAATAATGTATTTGACGCACAGCTATTGGCCCTGCAACTCGTATCAGAGGCACCTTTGGGAAGATAATTGAGCCCTCAGGAACAACATAGACTTCAATCTCAGAGCAATCCATCTCTCTAAGATAATAAAAAAAACCTTCCTAAAATTCAAATGTCCATAAAAAAGTCAATAGTTGTTGTTTAGTAGTGATTAAAGAATATAGGCAGGGAATCCAGGAAGTTGATGAACACATTTCAAGAAAGAAGAAGTTACATGCTTCAGTGAATCGAAAGAGAAAATTTTATTCATATTGTCAGGTATCAAAGCGATTGCAATTTCTAAGATGCAATATCATATTTTATATTGTATGATCAGGAAGAGCAAAAGTTTACTGAAGCTTGGTTTAGAAGTGACAATGTAAAAAAGCATAGTGATATGTAACTTGCCAAATGAGCTTAAATTGTTGCAAGGACTTCCTCAGTTGACATAATCTTAATATGTTAGGCATGAACATGATAGCAACCTCTACGATGTATTATCATATATTATGCTGTAGGAACTGGAAAAAATCACAAATCAAAAGCTAAAAGCCGCTCAAGCTCAGTTAACTACGATAGTCTAGGATAGCATAGAAGTATCTAATTCACCAAATGAGCATTAACTTGTTGCAAGGACATCATCACTTGACATAAGCTTAACACGATACATCTCAGACAATGAAAAATGCATACTACTTAGCCAGTTTACTTTACCTCACAATTAGCAGGCAAAGCACGTCTGACAAACGAAATCTCCTCATCTATATACTTAAAATTCCTAAATTGACACCATTTTAGGATCCTACCATGCATCCCAAATCCCCAATGCAAAGACATAGATCAAGCTTAAAACTTACAAGTATGTTGAGCTTGCCAGAGAAAACAGAAGAGACTTCCTCGATTAGCTTCTCCAGTTGATCGCGACAAGAGACATCGCAAACGGATCCGGAGACATTAAAGCCCTTGTCCTGCCATTCCTTCAAACACCTGTTAAGCTCGTCTTCCTTCCTTGAACACAAATGGACCATCGCCCCCAAACCAGCAAGCTTGCGAGCTATTTTGGTGAACACAAATGGTCCTCCTTGCTTCACCTGTCCAGTAACGCCGCTCTCACCTATAGACTCCGTTAGATTCGCGGACAAAAGGAAATTGAGAACGGAGATTGGGAGGACCACGGGTGTATATATAGACTGAGCAAAGGTAAAGCATGGTGTACCTGAGGAGGCGCCCTAATCAAATCCGCAAATAATGGAGGGATGGGAATAGGCGAATTCCAATGGAGGTGGGAGGCGATTGAGAAGTAAAACGCTCCTACGGAAATACAGGAACTGCTACAACTCCATTAACCCAAAAAACGGCCGCAACATTTATTCAATCGTAGGAATGAGCAATTGGAATGAAGAGGATTGATGAGCAACATTTATTCAATCGGAGGACCCAACTTGCAAAACCCAATTTTCTTCCCTTAATAAAAAAAGCAGCCTTAATCATCCACATTTATTCAATAGCAAAACCCAACTTTTCAATAGATATAGATAAATAAATGTGGGTGTACAATCAAACTTCTACCAATTAAATTGTTTTAATAAATAGGGGTGATGTGGCTCAGTGTAAAATTCACTAATCGTGTCAATTATTATTTTAACCTCCAAATTAGTATATGATGATGATTATGATTTAATGTAATATTGACACGTATCGTTTTAATTACTAGAAAGCTTGCCCATCTGATGGACGGACAATTTCTTTCACCGTATTTTTGTAGAAGGTGGAAATTATAATCCTCGTCATAACACAATTTTGTTCTAATTAATAAATTATGTAAGTATTTTGTATTGAATTGTCCAAAAAATAGTAGATAAAATAAATATAAAATATGAAATTATTTGATTTGATTTTATTAATTTCTTATGAGAATTATTGTGATAATATGGCTTTTTTATTACAATTAAATTTTTTAGCCGAATGAACATTTGTAGGGATTACTCTTTATAATTTTATAAACATTTTGGAGGAAATTTAAATCGAAAGCATATTGTTAGCTCTTTAAGCTTTACATTCTCGCTCAAAAAAGAAAAAATGATAAGGCTTTGCATTCAAGTTACAATATTATAACATGATATATGTATGTAAAAAATAAGACATAGTAGCATGCATTCATAATCAATTACAAATAAAAAAGAAAAACAAATAAAAATAAAAAAGTATAAAAACATGCATTTATTTGACAAGGAAAAGAAAAATAAGAATTGTAGTGATAGATAATTCATCCAAAAGAAAAAAATAAATAAAAATAATTAGAGAGAAGTCATTAATGTGACAAGAGGGGGAAATTTAAAGTGTTGTATAGATTGTTTTAACCTCCGCTTTAGTATATAGCTGTAATTATGAATTAATGTAATATTGACACCATCATAGCCCATGATGGTGATAAGTAGTTAGATATTGAAAATCCCTCTTTAAATATATTCTCTCTTATCTGAATAATAAATAAATCCTAATGTAGGGACTTACTAGTGTTGGTGATCACGCCACGAAAATATGGTTTTTGATTTGATTAAAATATCATTTTAGATTTTGTATAAATTTTTATAAAATAGTGAATAGATATAAACTCTTGTATTATTTTATTTAATTGATTTCTTACGAAATGTATTTTGATGATATATTCTTTTTTGGATAGCCGATTTACCAATAAATAACGTTTTATTATATAGCTATTTTGGGAAAAAAAATCCAAACCCAAACCCAAACCCAAATGATATGCCTATAAATAATATTTCTATATGTGAAATCTATAACTACATTTAACCAATAAAAAATAAATGGATTTGCGGTAAGCGTCAATGACTATTCCCTTATTTGAAAGTTGCTAACCAACATGCGTTTATCTGCCCGTGTAGCAAAAATTGTAAATCCCTGCTCATGTCGTAGCTCCTAGCTAGTGTTAATATTTTTCTCTTTCTCTTTACTCAGATATGGCGAACACCTCTTACTTGTTGAAGTCGCTTCTTCCGAATTTTGCCTCCGCTTCCTTGTGAAGTCTCTAGTAAAGGTTGGCTTGAAGTTGTTGATTTGTCCACAACCCTTTAACAGATGTTGGAGATTTCGATTTGCAGAACAAGAACAATTAATGGTAGGCCAGAAGCCGCTAATATCTTCATCATCATCCACTACAACAAGGTAGTGAGTGCAGCGATCGTGAATAGCCAGATTTGGCACCGCACATCCTCATCGATGAAGTTACTTTATAGCCAATCACAATTTTTGCCTCAATCCAGTATGGAAAATGCTACTTGTCTCGCCACATTTGCGATATGTTTGTATCGCTGCCAGCTGGACGTGGGCCAACTCCCATTTTCAACATGATTTTATTAAAAACAAAAAAAACAAATATCTTTTCAATCCATCTTGCACAGAAAACCCACGAAGCCAGATGAGCGAACTCCTTCTCCGCTCCTCCTTCGCTCCGCCGTGGCTCCTCCCTCTCGCTCGCTACTCCGACTCCGCTGCTCCGAACGCCCTTGGTCTGCCCTCCGCCGGCCTAGATTCCCGCCGCCACCGCCATTATTGTCGCCTCCGATTCCCCTTTATCCGTTGCCCCTCCGACCCCGCTTCTCCGAACGCCCTCACTCCTCCTTCTCCGCTCCCCCGAACGCCCTCGCTCCGCTGTCGTCGCCCTCTTCGCCGAACGCCCTTGCTGGAGCAAGGGGAAGGATTTGAAGGCTGAACACTGCTGCCTGTGCTCATCACAACTTCTAACCCAGTAACCCCGCTCCACCCCTCCTCCCCGACTCCGACTCTCTCCGCCCCGCAAATCAAAACAAACTTGATAATCCAGAAACTGATTTTGTTCTTCGTTCTCAGTTGCCTGTACAAGAAAGGGTGAAAAGGTACTCAATTGAACTTGAATTTGTGTTCTTGAATGTCCTGTCTTGTGGATTCTAATTGCACATTTTTGGATGATCACAGCAAGTTGGAGGGTCTTCAAGTAAGCCTTATACCTCATTGTACAACCCATTTTTGTTTTCTGGATTATCAAGTTTGTTTTGATTTTCTAAGGACATGTATGATATACTTGGTATGTTAAGTGTGTTCACCTTATACTTGGTTTGTTTTGATTTTTGTGAAATTATGCTTTCTGACCCTTCTTAATTACATGTTGAATTGTTGACCTTAGGACATGTATGATATACAGTACTTGGTATGCTAAGTGTGTTGTATTTTCCTTGTTTTGATTTCAGATTCAGACAAAGAAATCTGTGAATGGCCAAACGTCTAGCATGATACAGGCCATGGTTTCTTGTTATGCTTCCTTGGAGAGATTGGATTTGCAGTTTATAGAGATGGAGAAAACGCGAATGCAGGTTTCACTGGCTGATGAGATTCGAGCTGCTAAGAACAGAAGAACTTGATATAGGTGAAGGCAAGGCAAATTGAGGAAAGAAGCTTTTGGTGGTTCTTAGTTTTAGAACTTGACAAAGGTGGAAACAAAGAGGCAAATGCAATTTTTTGTAATTGATAAAATAACCTTCAAGTTACTCTGATTGACAGCAGTGTTGTATGTTTTGGTTGTATACTTGTAATACTTGCCCTTATAATGAAGACAATTTATGGTTCAGGAGACCAACAAGTCATTTGAGCAATTTGAAGGTGATATCCAACTCAACACAACCGTAATTGCTCTTTTCTCAGTTTGTTGATCAAAACTTATAAAAAAACTTGTACTTCAACCCTGGATGTACAAGCTTGTTCTTTTCTCAGTTTAATTTACATGATACTTTTGAATTTGGTTTCAACCCTTGAATCATTGTTTGAACTCCGTCCCTCATCTAAGCAAAATCTCAAACCAATCAATCATCTTTCTACAGACAAAACCATCAGTCAGTTGAATTGGAGCACAGCCTGAGAAGTGCACTATCAATATCAAAATCAAAAGACTCACTGTCTCATTGCAATACTGAAGAAATAAAGCATCAACCTTCAAAATTACTTAAGCAATCTACCAAAGAAGAGATAAACATCAACCTTCAAAGTTCATTAAGCAATCAACCGAGGGAGGGCCGAGGGAGGGCGCCGTCGCGACGAGCGAGCGAGGGCTGAGCGACGAGGGAGGGCGGAGCCAGAAGCAGGGCGGAGCGAAGAGCGAGTGCGGGGCAGAGAGAGTCGGGGTCGAGGTCGGGGAGGAGGGGTGGAGCCGGCGGCCGGAACCGCTCCACTGCCGGCGAGAGGGCAGAGAGGGTCGGGAAGAGGGATGAGCAGCGTGCACACTGCACAGATATGGAAGATTTACCCTCTTTTTAGATCTGAAAGAATTGTTTTTTTTAAAAAACAATTGTAAAAGGCAGATGGGCCCATGTCAGTTTGTCCTACGTGGTGCGATACGCATATGTCGCAAATTGGGCGAGACATGTAGCATTTTCCTTGATTTTTTATGATCATTGGTAAGTTTGGTGCAACATTTCTGCCTGAGAATGTGCAATTGGTTATTCACGAAGCTTATTGTAGGATTAGTGTATGAATATTAATTAGTAGTATAAGATATTCCAACGTCGAGGAGAGTGCTTCAATGAAAACTTGGAGTATATTCGTTTCAAACTTGCTTAAATTAGAAGTGGATTTACTGTGATTGTGCTTATGCTAGTCCAATTTGTATTGGAGCAGAAAACATTCTGCAGATGTCTTTGTGAATTTTTTTATATAGTTACTCTTTTGTAATTTCAACTAGTGTAACCCCCAGTACCTTGTACGGGTTTATCTAAAATATTTCATCCGTTATACGGAGTATATGTTCTTTTAATCTTTTAGTTTTGTTTTATAAAATTTATTCCTTTGATATGGAGAAAGATGGGTCAAATTGTCAATCTATTATATATATTTAAAAGTACTAAGGAATAAAACCTTCTCATTGCGCCACATCAGCTTTTGCCACATGACGCTCATACATTAAGCCACCTCGGATTTTGCCACATGTCGCAACCGTATTAATTGACACAATTTGGCTATTTTCAAATACCATATAAATTCAATTTTTATATTATTTAAATTTGCCATTTCATTGCCACATCATCAACCTATTTAAAATTTGTTAATTATCTTGCAAAATATATCAAAAAATAAATCTGAATCCTAACTAATTAATTATTTGGATATTTTGTTATCGGTCGGATTTATCCACATCTCTAGATTTTAGGTCTATAATAGTCAATTTTAGATTTTGTTGTCATATATAACTTTGACATTCTACGGAGTATTATTTATTGATTTAAATTAATTATTTGCATATTTTAATTATTATATGAACCATACCGACCATATGGATATTTTACCAATAAATATTGTCAAAAAATTAGCCAAATTGAGGAAACTATATATGTAATAAAACCACAAGATTGATCCGTTTGGATCTTTTTTTTTCGGTTGAATTGATCCGTTTGGATCTTGATTTGCCAAATGAAAAAAGATCAAATAAAAATGAATAAAAACGATGCATCTTCTCAATTTTAAAAATGATAAGAAATCCTGAGTACCTATCATCATTTCCTAAAATATAATAAAATAAACAAATTAGACTATAAGTTTGTTATGGAAAGATTTTGTTAAAGAGATTAATCAAAAAGATATAGGCACTATTTTTTAACATATAATCAATTTTATAAATGAATTAAAGTCTCTATTAATTTACAAATTTTGAGATAACAAATATTAACAATATTTTTTGTAGGCCGAGAACCTTAACCATATTTTTAATTGTGGTTAGTTTTGGTTATTTAAAACATATATATATCCAATCTATTCGAAATTTATTAAGTATATTGAAAGATAATTAAAACCTTTAGATTTTTAATTCATATCCTCACCATCTCCATTATGATGTATATTTTTCTAAGAACCTCTATTTTAATAATCAATGTAGTAATGTATCTTACTTTATCATGAGAAAATTCATGTAAAAAATATTTTTACAATAGCGTAGATATTTATAATAATCCTAATTATACAAACGGATATACTTAAAAAGATTTCCCAAATAATGTATTTTACCCCTAAATATATCAGTTTGATCTTCAAAGGGAGAATTTTCTCGACATATATTTGACCATGTTTATTCGATTTTGTTAAAAATAAGTTATGCCTTATATTTAATTTGTATTTTTAGGTTGAAATTATGCCTTATTAGTTCATTTTCATCTTCAATATTAGAGTAGTATAACATACGGAGTATATGTTAAGTTATTTTATATTTTCAATATATCTACATGAACATGTACGTATTAAACTATTATGTAAAAAGATATATTTTTCGATCTAAATATGAAATAAATTTTCTAACAAAAATCCGCGCATGGCGCGGGGAACTACACTAGTTAGTACTAAAATAATTAGAGCTGATATAACTACAAACAATTCGGTACTAAAAGTATTTTATATATGTTCTTTTGTTTCGACTTTTGTCCAATTAGAACTAATATAACAGACCTCATTTGTTCTTTGTACAATACAAGATTCAATTACCAACACACCTCCAAACAATTCCGTACTAAATAAAGTTCATTACGGATAGTTTGAAAATAGGGAGAAGAGGTGATAAATCTTTTAGTGACAATAGAGAAAGAATTGGGTAGGAACTGAAACATTGAAGCAACTGTGAAGCAAGATCAAAGGAGAAAGAACATAAGCTACCAAGATATCCAGATGCAACACAGCTTGTAAATCGCCTAAGTAATAATCCTCGTTCCTTAGGACTAAAGGGCCATAAGCCTATAACTCTCGATTCGAGCAAACTACTATGCAAACCAACATGTTAAGGTCCGCAAAGTGGCCAGCCTCTCATTACAAAAGCAATGCTTCCGTTATCTTATAGCTGAAAATATCTCTTAGACCCCGTTTACATAAATTCTAGAACTGGCTTGGTTTGACTTTTGAGGAATCATGTCGTTTCAGTACTCAAATCTCACCTTTGGCTAGATCAGAATTTCCACCAGTGTTTTCATTTTCTGTCTGAGATCATAAATTTTAAGCATCCAAGCATTGAAACTTATTTCAACAGTAAACAAAAAACACTCATATAAAGGCACATAACCACAGAAGCACTTTTTGAAGGAGATAGAGAGGTTACTTTCCTACATGACCACCCTTCCACAACTTTTTTTTCTAATCCAGCTCACATATTTATTCCTGATTGGAAGCCATGAAAGGGAATCAAGCAGAATAAGTCAAGACCTTTCTAAAAAGGTACCTGCAAGCTCACCATCTTTAGGGGGCAATGGTTCCATGGTAGCCCTTTCCAATAATAATACCACATCATCTACTAAAACATACATATTCTTCTCTACTCGAACAACGGAAGTTGGTGTATCTTCACACTCTATTAGCTTTGCTTTGCCTTGTATGCATTTGCTCTGAGCTTCAAGTGCCTTGAGCCCACTGTACAAGGAGTCCATAACTAAAGTAGATGTGACTTCCTTCTCTATAAAAAATTGCTTTACAATCACCTACAAGATCGAATCCATTTTCTCCCTGGACATGCGACGCCTTGCACTTTGATCAATCCCTAGCCAAAAAGCGCAAAAGCTGCAAACATCCAGATGAATCTGTCATCCTTAAGCGGAAATAATAATTGAATAATCTAACTCATAAGAAAACGTAGCAAAATGAATAGCCTGAAAATATAATATGATTGGGGTTCAAACCCAGTCACAGATGACAGATCAACGTATTCAATCATTATGACCCTTTTGTCTATATGACAATGAAACTTGTTACTACTCATTGCCCTATACGCACTCAACATCTTCGTAAAACTTGGTATATCACATTCCTTCTGACTCCTTTGTACTGTATGATCATTATCCATCAACTTCTTGGTAAGCCACCTCATACTGCTATTAATATTGTCCTACTTTTCATTTACAATTTCTTTGCAACTTTGCTTCATTCATGTCTCTTACCAATCCTGCTGAAAGTAAACTTTAACCACCTCTCCTTTTCTGTAAGGTGGGGGGCTTGGTTTCAAGTGCTCCCAGGTGTTCTTCCTCTTGGAAGTTGTACTCTGGTTGAGGTGTTGAGACCATGGAAATATTTTTACTCCAACTTGCTAAGTGCCACTTGCTCTCCTTGTCAGCTTGGCTTGATATCTGTGTCTTGGTGGCTTAGGCTCCTTCACAAAAGTGAGGTTGTAGCTCGGCCTTCTTCGGCACTTTCACTCCCTCCAAAGTCAAATGATGAAATTTGGGTGCCCTTGGTTTCCCAGGGGTTTCTTCTGAGACTTTATCGATTAAAACTTAAACATAACTACTTAATATCAAATCACATCATCATATCTCAAGTGTGCTTGGCTGTCACACCATCCCTCTATATGATCAGTCCTTATACTTCACATTTAAACTTAATCTTGCACAAATTAGACTTATATTTCGAATGCTCTAGTATCAAATTACATCACATCAGTGCTGATAAACTTAAACTGAATTATCATTTAATTCTTTTCTGTTTTTTACTGAACTATCACTTCATTCCTTGCCAATTACTTCAATACAGTATCCTTACTACATCCAATGATCATAACTATAGCTGCAAATTTATTATGCATGTTTATTACTACTTCTTCTAAGTTTATTTTGACTGTAAATATGCTCAGATGTGCATGTCTTTTGTATATGCTCAGTTCTTAGAACCTTCTGCTGATGGTTATTTGGCTGACCTATGTATAACATTCCCAACTACTTTCTTCTATTTGTTCATCTCTTGCTCTTCTACTTATAATTTTCACAATTCAGCTACAATTTACTATACTTATCTTGTTCATTACTTTTCCATCTGCAGTTCTACTCTTCTTTGTAACTGGTTTTACATGTTGGGTTTGGACACTAGTGCTACGCTTCACAGGCACAATATCTCTCATTCATTTGAACTATTCAATTTTTGGACTCTAAGTTACCAATTACATGCTCTGTACCGATTATTGTTGCCCAAGTGTTTGTTATGTATAACTTTGTACACTTCCAACTCATCAATTCTTTTCAAAAATTTTACCGTACTCAGTGCTTGTACCATTATTACATACACTACTGCTCATATCTGTAGAAAAGTTCGGCTTCTGTTTGTAACTGAAAATTTCTATCAGGCTGTGCTTGTCTGGGGCTATTGCAGTTTGTTTGAACTTATAAAAATTGTTCAGTTACGTGTATGCATAAGGCTGTGTGTTTGTACAGCTTTGTTGCATTTCTGTTTGGGTATTTTGCTCAGGTTTTCATGGTGCTGCCATAGTACCTTTGTTTATATTTTTACTCGGTGGCTTTCGTTTGTTTTACAAACTGATGCGCACTGGATTATCCAGTTTGGCTCTACCACATTTTATGACTGATCTAAATCAAACCATTTATTATGACTTGCACCTATTGGAATGTTAGGGGTATTAGACGGGCTAATTTCTGGGATGAAATTTCCTTCCTACGAAAACTTCACAGGTTACAAATTCTTTGCTTAACTGAAATAAAATCTGATACTCATCCATCTGACGCAATTATAAAAAAGATTCGTTTCCATCAATGTATTTCCGCTCCTTCAGTTGGTACTAAAGATGGAATGACAATTTTTATTTATCAAACAGAATTCACTAGATCTTGCCAATTATGGTTTCAAACTACAAATATAATCATTATGAAAGTTAATAATCCATTCCATCCATACTTGTTAATTTTTGTCTATGCTCCCTCTCGAGAGGAAAATAAAATGGATTTTTGGAACGAACTTGAAAATACAATTTCTTTGTATCAGTTACCTTTCCTTTTAATTGGTGACCTCAATGAAATTAACTGTTCTTCTGATAAACTTGGAGGTGTGATTCCACCTCCTAGTAAATTTAATCGTTTAATTGGGTTTCAAAACCGTATGAACGCCTTTAACACGACTTTTTCCGGATTCCCGTTTACCTGGCGAAAAAGTACCAATTCTACCGCTAACACCTTTGAGCGACTCGATCAAGTCCTTATTCACCAAGATCTTTTAACAACATTCCCTACGTTAAAAACTCATCATCATCCATTTACCACTTCGGATCACTATTTGATCTCGTTTGATCTAGGTGTTAAGAAGTTCTTAAAATATCCTTTTCGGTTTGAAAATGCTTGGATTGATAAACCTTGTTATGCTAATTTAGTTAAAAATGTTTGGCAATATAAACTATCAGGATCTTATATGTTTAAAGTTACCATGAAAATGCAATTGCTTAAAAAATACTCTAAAGATTGGGCTAAACGATATATTAATAATAATTTTTAACAGCTTAAGATATCTGAAACACAATTACAAAAACTACAAAATGACCTTCTTCATGATCCTTATAACCACAATACTTTCACTAAACTACAACAACACCTTAATAAATATAATGCTTTAATGGATTTTCACCATAAATTCTGGCTTCAACGGGCTAAAACGACCCATTTACAAAATTATTGATAAAAATACTAAATACTTCCGGACCATCTCCAAAATTTGTAGATTTAAACAAAATATCACGTCTTTTCAGACTCATGATGGTCTTGTTTTGTTTGCTTCTCGTTTCCAGTCTAATACCAACTCTGTTATCTATCCTCATGAGTTGGATATTATTCAAAATTTAATATCAGATACCGAAAATATTGCCATTTCGAAAGAACCGTCCCCTTCGGAAATTAAAGCTGCTATTTTTGATTTAGTGCTTAATAAAACCCCACGTCCGGATGGTTTTACTGCTGAATTTTTTCAAAGTTATTGGCCAACTATTGGCTCTTCGGTTGTGCGTGCAGTGATAGCATTCTTTCATTCCGGATCTATGCTTACCGCTGCAAATAAAACTTTTATCACACTAATACCTAAAGTTGACTCTCCAAACTCAATAAATCACTATAGGCCGATTAGTTTGTGTAATACTATTTATAAAGCAATTACTAATGTTTTGTCAAACAGAATTCAACATATTCTACCATCAATTATACACCCCCTTCAAAGTGCTTTTGTTAAAGGTCGGTTGATCCAAGATAATGTGCTTATTGCTTATGAAATCTTCCATTCTTTCCAAAAAAGGAAGAAAGGCCGTCTTAGATGGATGGCTATCAAATTAGACTTAGAAAAGGCTTATGACAAGATCAACTGGACTTTTATCCGTTTAGTTCTCACTAAATTCGGATTCCATAAAAAATGGATTGACCTGGTTATGACTTGTATCACATCTTCATCTTCATCAGTTTTAGTTAAAAATGAGCCTGGTTTGGAGTTTATTCCTTCGTGTGGAATCCGCCAAGGTGACCCTATGTCACCATTCATCTTTGTTTTATGTATGGAATATTTAACTCGTACATTACAACAAGAAGCATCGTCTGCCACGAACCATGTTGGCATTCAGTTAACTAAGAATGGATCGGTTTTGCCTTTCCTCAGCTTTGCTGATGATACGATTATCTTTGCAAACGCAAATGTTACCAATATGAAGTTTATTAAAAACATCCTCCATAAATTTGCCCAGGTCTCAGGACTAGCTATTAACTATCACAAGAGCTCCCTCCAAACCTCTGCTAACATTACGCAACCAATGACTAGTACCTTAGCAAGTATCCTTAATATCCAGATTACCACGTCTATGGAAAAATATCTTGGCATTCCAATCTTAAAGGGAAGAGTTCAAATTTCAATGTTCTCGGATGTCGTTTCCAATCTAAAAAAACAGCTCTCGCACTGGAAGGCTAGCTCTATTTCACAAGCGGGTAGGGTTGTTCTTATCCAATCATGTCTTCTAAGTAAAGTCAACTACCTTATGCAGAGTTTCACGCTGCCTCAAGGTGTTCTCAAGCAGGTTGATTCTGTTTGTAAATCTTTCTTTTGGAACAAGTTTACCCCAAACCATCACCCTCTAATTAGTTGGGATCGTATTTGTTCTCCGAAAGAGAGCGGGGGCCTCAGCTTGCGATCAGCGGAAAATATTAATATCTCATTACAAATGAAACTTCTTTGGAAAATTGGTACGCAACCTCAAAACGTTTGGGTCAAAGTCATAACAGAAAAATATCTAAGCAACAACTCATTATTTAATTATAATAAAAATACTTGTTTATGGCAATTTGGTAGAGTGCTGAATATTAGAAATATCTTTTCCAAAGGCCTTAGGTGGCTGCTAGGTAATGGTGAAATCATTAAAGTCTGGTATGACCCTTGGATCCCTAATGTTGATTTATCACCCTTTAAGGACAATTTGGATCAAAACCTTAGGGTCAAAGATCTTACCCTCCCAGATAAATCCTGGAATACCGTAATGCTTGCGCAAATTTTACCTCCACATATAGTGAATATCATCACTGATATTCGAATTCCTATTTCAGATACTCCGGACAAACTTATCTGGTTGCCTGCAACTGATGGGATTTGTTCTGTTCAGTCTACAGCTTCACTTTTAATTGCTCCAATAGATCTTGTTAACAATAATTTTGACTGGATAAGGAAATCAAAATTACCACCTAAAATTAAAAATTTCCTATGGAAAACATGTGCTGAATGCCTTCCTACGACAGATAGAATTAACCGGTTCTACAATTCTGTTCCAAACCTGTGTTCCCTTTGCGAGCTACAGGATGAAAACCTAAATCATTTTTTCTTCCAATGTCCATTTACAAAAGCTATGATATTTCGACTTCAAAAATTATTAAACTACTCCTTTAAACTAACTACAAATAACAGCTTCCACCAAAATATCAGACAAACACTCACAAATAATCCAAATACCACGCCTCTTGCATTTCTTTGGTGGTTTGTTTGGGCTCATAGGAATGCAAAAAATTTTGACCCAGGAAGAATTAATGCTAAAAAACTGCCAGCTGACTTGGCTTTCTCGGGTGCTCTTGCCTGGGATGGCTGTAATATTACCAAGACAAAAATCCTCAATAGGCCTAAAAGGAAAAATCATACTTCATGGAAAAAACCACCCCCTCAAAGTTACAAACTAAGCTTTGATGCATCGAGACTTAAAACAGGAACAACACATGCTGGTTTCGTTCTTCGAGATCACAACGGATTCATTCGATCTATTGGACGACACCAACTACCTACCATGACAATTGTACAAGCAGAGGCTACAACTTTACTATGTTCTCTTCACCATATTGACTGTTCTATAATTCAAAAACTTATCATTGAAGGAGACAATCTTATAGTTATTAATTCTTTAAAACGCTTGTGGAAAGTACCACGGGAACTTCACTCTATTATTGAAGACATTAGAAATCTTATTTCGGTTATATCCCTTCTGTTGTTTTTTATCATTGTTTCAGGGAGTCTAATGCTGCTGCTGATTTCCTAGTCGATCTTTGACTCGGGCAAAGTCGTTGTTCCCTTATCAAAAATAAATCCCAAACATGCAAACAACAGTATAGTAGGCAAGCAAGGGGTCGAACCCAAGAGAATCAGTTTCTATTCAGATTTTATGGTTTTCATGCAAGTAATCAAAGGGGGATTGAAAGTCGGTTTCAATCAAAGGTTATCAAGTAGAGTTTATCCAATCAATTCCACTTTATTAATCCGTTGATCATGAATTCATCCACCTCTTTATATGCCTAGGTCAATTCCAATCCCAATCATTAGAAATCGCAAGTGCACGGTCCAAGCAATTCTATAATCCTAGGCAAGGACGCTTAACCTAGAATTAGCATAGAGAACAGGGATATTAGGAAATCAAATCATGCAATCAAGCTACGAGTCTCATGCATAATTAAACCATTGAATACTCTTCCCTAAACTAGTCCACGGTCCTAGAATAGAGTTGTTTCGAGAAATAGGAAAGATGCATAGACAACAACCAATCTTAATTCAAACAATAGATCTAAGTCAATCAAACAAGTTGGCCAGACTCATAAAATCAAGCATAGATCATGGGATGAAGCACAAGAGTATCAATAAAGACCTAGGGATAAAGAGGTTACCAGAACTTCACAACTTCATAATAAAGCTTCCTTGATCGAATAAACTCAAGAGGAGAGTTAGTTCTCCATTACAAAGAAAACTCCAATCTTTATTGAAAGAACAATTGATTGACAAGTGAATTGTATATCCTAAAATCCTAGAAAGGTTCCCCTTAAATAGCCCCAAGGATCAACCTTTTCGGACTAGATAAGAAAGGAAACCGAAAGATAAGAAAGGAAACAAGATAGAAACGATAGAATTTCGTTCGCGTGAAAGTCGGCTGGCACCGCGACCGCGGCGTCTCCACCGCGCCCGCGGCGGTTTTCAAAAGTCAAAGTTGAGTCGGCTGCTACCGCGACCGTGCCACAGACAGCGCGACCGCGGCCTTCATGGTCTTGGTTGGTTCGTCTCTTCACGCCACCGCGCCCGCGTCCTAGACAACGCGACCGCGATATCCATGCAGTGGCGAATCTTCGTCTTTAAGCTCTTTAACTCTTGATACTTCATAACTTGTGTCTTTGGTCTTCATATTACAATATCGCTCAAAACTAACCTAAACACTCTCTAAATCATCTCAAAATACAAGAGTTATCCTATACAAAATAGCCTGAATCAATCTTTAAAGTCTCAATGCAGCCATTCCATTTCAATCTTCGTCTTTTCCATATTCGCATTTGTCTGTAACTCAGTCGAGGTTCTTGTTGAGTCAACATCCCTCGCTGTTTGATTTTTTAAAGATCATCCGTCGCGATGATTTAGGTTATCCTTGTAACTAAAAGGTGGCCTAATTTTGGCTTGTTCGAGCTAGTGCTTTTAAATGAAGTTATTTAAACAAATTTCAAATGCAACATACATGGCGTCCATGCTAATCTCACAAACAATAGACTAACTAAAATAGATACATTACCCTGACCACCAAGCTTTATCCTCTAGCAATTTACCCAGCTTGCTTCTATTCTCATCAACAAAACACTTGCAGATCTGATCCACATTGCTCTCTTCTATATTGAGAATCCAGACAACAAAATGGATGATCTGCTCTCTCCCTGTACGTTATTGCAAAGAATGTCAAGGCATCTTATCAACAAACAAATATCAATATCGCCTCCAATGTCGCAAAATCCTAAACTTGGGCGTACACGTCTGAAAACCTCAAATAAACCTTTGGCATTTCATCGAATACCTTCAAGGCATAATCCCATGAAAAAGATTCAATTCAAATACCTTTAAATTAGGGCGAAACCATTTCCTTGATGAAACTGTAGAATCTCTTTCCCAGTACTATCAGTTAACTTTCGTTTCTTCCAGGAAATTAGGCACATATTGCACACCATCTCAAATCTAAACCGATATCAACTATGCCATATACCGATGCCAATTAAACTATCTATCATTGAAACTAATGATCTCCGACTCAAAACCAAGAACTGTTTCTCACTTCATATTAAGCAATTAGTCACGTTTTGGACAATAAGCTCCCACTCAACTCAAATCCTAATGCTTCATCAATTCCAAATTTCAGAAGCTCGTTTGCTTTTCACCACAATCAGCAGCATTCTCGCAAATCAGATAGACGTAAAATTCAATTTCGAACAAATTCAGGATGAAAACAAAACAAAGAAGAAGACAAGAGATTTTACCGGCATCCACGGGTGCAAGTATCGCCGAGGATCATAATACTGGCGGTAGCAGTCCTAGTCTCGCCGCCAAACCAATACTCGCCCAAATTGGGACACTTAGCCTCCTCGCAAACAATGTGGAGTTTCGACTCCATCAATTTCTTCTTAATCCTGGTGTACTTCTCGCCTCCAGGGATGGATTCCTTCATCCATTTAGGCTTGAGGATCGGCTTCTTCTTGGTGCCGACTTCGACGGAGTATTCTTCGCTATCTCGGAGGTGTGTGAAGTCGGCTAGGGTTGGGGATTCGAGAGCAATCCGGCGACGGAAGGACTTTAGGGTTTTGGATTGGGGTGGGCATGGTTGGGAGGAGGCGGTAGAGGATTGTGTTGGGGATCGACACTAGCTCCTAGTCCCACAGACAATCTCAGCGGAAGAAAAAATAACAATCTGTAGGATTTTCCGGATACAACATAGGCGACGAAACCAATCAACGACAATTTAGGAATCAAGCAGAGCAAATAATAAGCAAAGAACACCAAGATTTTTATAGTGGAAAAACCCTCTCAAAATGAGGGAAAAAACCACTTGTCCGATCGAGCACAAATCTACTAATCAACAAGTCAAGTACAAGTGTTTTCGGATCTCACACCGGAGATTATCAATACAAGGACAAACTACTCTGAAACTCCTCAATGAACTCAAACACTTGTAACAAATGAGATTAGGTTTCCTAGAAGGAGAAATACCTATCAACAGACACCCACTGTCGAACCCGGAATAAGAGGCGAATATTCCCGGGCTTCAGGAAGATCACTCCTTCACCCAAATCCTCCTCTTTCTTCTTCTTTCTCCCTCCTTTTCTCTTGTGCTTTCTCTCTCTCTCACTTTGGAGATGGTGATCGGCTGCCACTATTCTTCACACACCACCACACACATAGAAATGTATATATATACGTGGGCACGAACTCCACCCTAAATTGCTTCAGATGCAATTAAAGGGCATTTGGGCTGGAACATGGGCTTAGGCCCAACAATCTCCCCCTCCAGCCCAAGGGGAAGACGTCCACATCGGCTCGGGAACTTCAGTTATGCACCAGTCCCGCCATCTTGGCGCAGAACCGATGCTTCTCAACAGTCACCACCTTAGTGAACATGTCAGCTGGATTCTTGTCAGTGTGAATCTTCTTCAAACACATCCGACGATCGCTCACAGCATCTCGAATCCAACGGTACCTCACATCAATGTGCTTTGTCCGACAATGATATGTAGCATTCTTGCTCAAATCTAGAGCACTCTGACTGTCACAGTTCATGATTCGGCCTATTTTGTATGCCTTATCTTGGTAGTTTTTAGGATGTTTTTGAGTGTTTTAGGCTAGCTTTTAGGCATATTTGTTAGATCCAGGCCGAAGACACAAAAGTTGGTAAAGTGAAGATTTTATGAAGATGGAGTCGTCTACGGAAGAACCGCGGGTGCGGAGCCCTTGGCGCGACCGCGGAATCGCTACAGAGACTAGAAGAAGACTTGAAGTGAAGGCCGCGACCGCGAATGATCAGCCGCGGGCGCGGTAGAAGCAGCGAAATCGAAGGTTGGAAAATCGCCTGACCCGCGACCGCGGGTTGGTGACTCGCGATCGCGGGTGGCGCCCAGCGGAATTTTCCGCGTGTTTATCTTGTTTCCTTTTATCTTTATATTTTTTGGGTATTTTTGGATATTGTTTTTCCGAGACTATTTATAGGGTTTTTAGGTTGTATTTTGGAGAGAACTCATAACTCATAATTCATAATTAGGTTTTCAATTCTTCTTTAGTTATGGAGAGCTAGTCTCCTTGGGTTCGTTCAAGGGAGAAGCTCTGATTATGAACTCGTGAGATTTTGGTAATTGATTTCTATCCTTTGGTTGATATTGATTCTCTTGTGCTTCATCTTATGATTGTTGATTGTTTCTCTAGGAGTCGAGACCCTATTGAATTGATTAGCTTTCTACTGTTTGATTAGGTTTGGACCGTGGACAAAACTAATCTGTGAAAACAACTTAACCTAGACCTGTTGTCTATGCAACTAGGATTAAGAAGAGAATTGATTGTTTTATCTTGCAATTGACTCGTAGCTTGATTGTTTGATATTATATCCTGCATATCCTTGTTCTCTATGCTAATTCTAGGTTAAGCGTCCTTGCCTAGGGTTATAGAATTGCTTGGACCGTGGACTTGCGATTGTTAATGATCAGGATAGGAATTAACCATAGGTGTAAATGAAATCAATGAACGAATCTATGATCGAGTGATTATATCATGAGTGGATCTTTTGAATGAACTTGTCTCCTTATTAACTATTTCCCCATATTTGCATGTTTGTTTATTTGTTTGTTCTTTGTTTCTAGGTTAGTTTTAGTATAGATTTCTCTCCTAAACCCCCCCCCTTTCTTTAGTTGATAATTGTATTAATACTAGAAGCCATAGTTCTCTTGGGTTCGACCCCTTACTTACTTGCTATACCTAGTTTGTAGTTTGGGTTATTTATCTTTGATCTTGGCACGACGACTTTAGCCGAGTCAAATTTTGGCGCCGTTGTCGGGGAACTTTGGTTTCATTCTAGTATTAGTATTTTTATTGACTATTGTGTGGATCTATCTTACGGTCCACACCCTTGCTACTGATTATTTTCCAAGTGCTGTCGTTGTTTTCAAGAGACAGGATGGTTGTTGAGTACCCTGCGCTAGATGAAGGGGTAGACTTTGTGCTGAAACCCAGTCTGATTAGTCTGTTACCTCGATTCAGTGGGCAGCTTCATGATGGTATAATTAAACACCTTACAGAGTTTGATCATGTTTGTCTGTGCATAAAGCCTGCTAAGGTCACTGAGGATCAAATCAAGATGCGAGCTTTTCCGTTCTCTTTGACCGGATCAGCCAAGGAGTGGTATTTCTCAATATTAAACAATCCTCACTCTCAGCTGATCACAACATGGAGTCAGTTGAAGGTTGCATTCATGGACAAGTACTTCCCTATCCCAGTAAGGGCAACTATTAAGAGGAACATCGCCAATCTTCAACAACATGACGGGGAGAGCCTGTACGATTATCTTGATCGCTACAAAAGGCTCGTTTCTAGTTATCCAGGCCATGGGTTCACACATCACGATCTTATTGAGTACATCATGTTTGGCATGTGTCATTATCACAGCAGATTAGTGAACGCTTCATGTGGAGGCTCTTATCTAGACAAAGCTCCCCAAGAAGTCTTCAAAATAGTGGAGAACTTCCCTGAGGAGAGTAGAAGCACAACACCCTCTTGTCCTGATGAGCCAAAAACTGAAAAACATGTTTCTAGGAAACTGGAGGAGATGAATGAGCTATTTGATAGGAAACTCCGAGAGATGAACTTGGCCATCGAGATGAGAATGAGGGAGATTTCCGAGAAGATCAATATTACTCCTCAAGCACTGGTGAATGTAAGTGCTATGTCATTAAGGAGTGGACGAGAGTTGGGCATAACGAATGACGCCCCTGTGGCAATTCCGCGACCGCGTCAGGCAGACCGCGCCCGCGAAATCCTTACAGAGGCTCATATCCATTCCCTGGAGTCAGAACGCGACCGCGCCGCTCCATGCCGCGCTCGCGTATTCTATGTAGAAGCGGTGAAAATCCAAGAACGGATGACCCGCGACCGCGGTTCTCCTACCCGCGACCGCGGGTGTGTGGAGGCCGAAATATCAGTTTCTGTCGACGATCCGCGACCGCAGTCCACTTTCCACGAGCACGGATCTCCTGTTGTCGACGATGATGTACATGAGCAGCTGAACCTTCTTCCTCTGGTTCCCAGAAGCCAAGTCCATGTCTTCCAGAAGCACTCAAACACTCTATATGGGATGATGAGATGGATGATCCTGATTGTGGCACGACAGAGGAGCCTGACGATGCTTTGGAGGTTTCTCTTCCGCTTGAAGGGATGTCTATGTCTCCTACGGTGGAGGCCTCGGTTGTGATCAATCACGATCCCTGTATCCTTTCCTCTTCTCCCTTATTTTCCATTGATTGTCCTTTGGTTGCTGACATAGGGTTTGAGCATGATAGATTGTCTAATGGGATCTCGCTTAGTAATCCTAAAATAGGTGGTAGTGCTAAAATTGAATTTGTCTCTTTTGATGAATACTTTGAAAAACCACCTAATACCCCAAACTGGTTCCATCCTAATCAGCATGATCATGACTTCTCTAGCTACTTCGATAAATTGAAACGGTGCCTTAATGATATATTATTCACTTTCAATTCATCTTTGTGCTATATATGCTTGCATGAGAGTTGTTCGCAGGACTTTGATAGATTGCTCAGGGCATTGACGATGTCCGATCATGAGTACGTCGAGCCATCGACGTTAACCAAAGGCGCTTCTCGGGAGGCAACCCGAATTTGAGATTCAAGTTGAATTTGAAAATAAATTTTTTTTCGGGCTAGCATGCAGGTACTAGGTTCGAAAGAACATTCTGTGGTAGATCCGCACCCGCGGGGTGCGCAACCGCGGTCGCGTTTCGAATACAGAAGACCCAGACGTACAGGTACTAGAACCGCGACCGCGGGTCATCCCCCGCGATCGCGGGTGTGTTACTCAAAAAAAAAAAAAAAAGAAAAAAAAATTGCACCATCCCGCGACCTAAAAGTCGCGGATGGCCCTTTCTTCCACCATCATCGTCTTCATTCTTCACCACACCAAAGCTGCCGGCCCTACCTCTCACCTCCGAGTCGCCGGCCGCCTTGCATCACCACCAGCGCCGCCGTCGGCCTCGCTTTCCCCTGCGCCGTCGGCCCCCGCTCTCTCTCTTTCCGGCGTTGCTGTCGGATTCCCAGATCCAGATCTGTGCGACGCACCACCGGCCCATTCGCAGTCAGCAGCCCCGCACCACTTTGCTGCTACAGTCGTCGGCCCCAACTCCGGCTTCTCTTGCGTCGTCATCGCCTCCAGTCGAAGCCACTCGAGAGATTCGTCGCCGCCATCCTCGTGCAAATCTGCAGATCTGCGAAATCCGCAGGACCCGCAACCGCGGCTCTCGGACCCGCCCCCGCGGGTACTCTTTGTTCCGGCTCGATCTCTGGTTCGCACCCGCGACCGCGGCCCGTACACCCGCGCCCGCGGCTCCGTTCCAGCAGCCTCTCTACGTTCTGTCCTTATTTCGCGCCCGCGGCCCGTACATCCGCGCCCGCGGTTTATCGACAGAGGGTTCACTTGGTTTCGTCAATTAGTAACTTCCTCTTCTGTACTCGATTATTTTCACTACATTATGTCGCATCGAGTGAGGGATCTTACTAAGGGGCAGAAGAAGATTTGGGATGCTTTGAAAGACAAGGATATTATTTCTACCAAGTTCTTCCATGCTCCGACTTTGAGTGCACTCGGGATGTTAGACTGTACCCAGCGTATGCTTGTGCAGGGTGGTCTAGGGGGATTGATGCAGCTGTCTGTGGTGACTTACCGAGGTCTTGTGCTTGAGTTTCTGTCTACATTGCTTATTAATGGCGATGTGCTTTCTTTCCGGGCTTGTGGTAAGCCCTGTATGGTGAGTAAGGAGCATATTAGAGGGTTGTTTGGTATCACCGCTCCGCCTACTGAGGGGTGGGATTCTTTGCCAGCAGGTCAGGATTTCTTTGATTTCTGGTTTGCTATTACCGGATGCCAGTTTAACAACCAGAGTGGAGAATACAACTACAAGATCCCGCACCCGTGTATTCGCCTTTGCCACAAGGTGCTGGCTATGACGTTTCTGGGTAAGGGTGAGGTGAACAAGGTTCCTCTTCATGATGCTCGCTTATTGTGGTGTCTGATGCCTTCGCAGCCAGTTGTGCCTAAATGGGTGGAGCTTTTCATTGACACTTTGAAGAAATATCCCAAGAAGGCTGGGCGGATTGGTTTTGGCGGTCTGATTACTCTCTTGGCATTACCTTATGTGACTAGAGATGAGATTCAGCTGTATCATGGTATGCCTTTGACTGATGATCAAGAGTATGATGTCGCTCAGCTGAAGAAGGCGAGATGCTTGAGTGGTTCTGCTGAGTCGGGGTGGTTCTGGATGTTTGGTTCTCCTACTGCTCGTTATTTGCAACTTCCTCGTCCATTTCTCTATGGTCAGCAGAACCATGATTTCTTTATTGCTCCTGATGCTTTTGAGGAGGCTGTTGCTGCTGCTGATGCTCCTATGCCTGATGCACCGCCAGCTGGTGGAGATCCTACTTGGGATGCTTATGCTACTGCTTATGCTTCTGGTTCAGGCTGGGGTTCTTCTGCTGGTGCTAGTTCTTCTGCTCGCGATTTTGGATCCTATGATCAGAGTCAGGAGGCTCGGATGCAGCGACTTGAGTCTAGAGTTGATGAGATGTCCCAGGCTGTAGCTGGGATGGTTGAGTTTCAGAGGAGGCAGGAGAAGTACTTTCAGGGTATGTGGCCAGGTTATCCTTCTTACTATTTCCAGCCACCACCTCCACCTCCTGATCAGCAGTGAGTCTTCTGATTCCCTTCTCTTTACTTTACTTCTTTGTTCTTCGCTTCATTGAGGACAATGAAGAGTTTAAGTATGGGGGAGGGGATTCACTACTGTGTTTATGTACAGTTTCAGTCCTGGTTAAAAGAAAAAAAAAATGAAAAAAAAAAAAGAAAAGAGCCAAAAATTGAAAAAAGGCATATAAATCCTGGGATGAGTCGAAAACCCGAAAGGGCGGCTCAGGTAATAAGCAGGTAACCCGGACCAACATTAGGCTGGGGTAATATGAGATTCACGAGTGATGTGAGTTTTTGTGAGCACACCTTTTGAAAAATGAAATGAGTGATTAGGTGAAAACCCGAAAGGGCGCCTAAGTAGAATTGAGTGGAAAAATTGGAGTGTCTAGGATTTCATTCTACTTTGGGGTTTGGGGATACATTGTAGATGTTGGGTAGATCCTTAGGATTGCTCTTTCATTATTTGGAGCTTTGAGTGATTTGATGTATTTTTGTGAGGTGTGTGTTGAGCTTTCATGTTTTGCTCATTATTTCTCTACTTGGGTTCGGGTTGTGAGCTGAGAGTTTATGGTTGTCTTGTTTCCCCTTACTTCCTGAGGTCTTTTCATGTGTTGATTGTATATGTACTTTGAGCTTACTCGAGGACGAGCAAGATCTAAGTATGGGGGAATTTGATTCGGCCTATTTTGTATGCCTTATCTTGGTAGTTTTTAGGATGTTTTTGAGTGTTTTAGGCTAGCTTTTAGGCATATTTGTTAGATCCAGGCCGAAGACACAGAAGTTGGTAAAGTGAAGATTTTATGAAGATGGAGTCGTCTGCGGAAGAACCGCGGGTGCGGAGCCCTTGGCGCGACCGCGGAATCGCTACAGAGACTAGAAGAAGACTTGAAGTGAAGGCCGCGACCGCGGGCGATCAGCCGCGGGCGCGGTAGAAGCAGCGAAATCGAAGGTTGGAAAATCGCTTGACCCGCGACCGCGGGTTGGTGACTCGCGATCGCGGGTGGCGCCCAGCGGAATTTTCCGCGTGTTTATCTTGTTTCCTTTTATCTTTATATCTTTTGGGTATTTTTGGATATTGTTTTTCCGAGACTATTTATAGGGTTTTTAGGTTGTATTTTGGAGAGAACTCATAACTCATAATTCATAATTAGGTTTTCAATTCTTCTTTAGTTATGGAGAGCTAGTCTCCTTGGGTTCGTTCAAGGGAGAAGCTCTGATTATGAACTCGTGAGATTTTGGTAATTGATTTCTATCCTTTGGTTGATATTGATTCTCTTGTGCTTCATCTTATGATTGTTGATTGTTTCTCTAGGAGTCGAGACCCTATTGAATTGATTAGCTTTCTACTGTTTGATTAGGTTTGGACCGTGGACAAAACTAATCTGTGAAAACAACTTAACCTAGACCTGTTGTCTATGCAACTAGGATTAAGAAGAGAATTGATTGTTTTATCTTGCAATTGACTCGTAGCTTGATTGTTTGATATTATATCCTGCATATCCTTGTTCTCTATGCTAATTCTAGGTTAAGCGTCCTTGCCTAGGGTTATAGAATTGCTTGGACCGTGGACTTGCGATTGTTAATGATCAAGATAGGAATTAACCATAGGTGTAAATGAAATCAATGAACGAATCTATGATCGAGGGATTATATCATGAGTGGATCTTTTGAATGAACTTGTCTCCTTATTAACTATTTCCCCATATTTGCATGTTTGTTTATTTTTTTGTTCTTTGTTTCTAGGTTAGTTTTAGTATAGATTTCTCTCCTAACCCCCCCCCTTTCTTTAGTTGATAATTGTATTAATACTAAAAGCCATAGTTCTCTTGGGTTCGACCCCTTACTTACTTGCTATACCTAGTTTGTAGTTTGGGTTATTTATCTTTGATCTTGGCACGACGACTTTAGCCGAGTCAGTTCACCACATATTCTCCTTGTTTCAAACCCAACTCTTGAAGAAATCTTTTCACCCAAAGCATCTCTTTTCCATCTTCTGTCATAGCAATGTACTCTGCCTCAGTCGGGGACAGAGCAACACACTTTTGCAACTTGGACTGCCACGAGACAGCTCTCCCAGCAAAAGTAAACAAGTATCCCGATTTCGACTTTCTGCCATCAAGATCTCCTACCATGTCTGAATCCGTGAACCCCTCAAGAATAGGCTTAACTCCTCCAAAGCACAACCTCATCTTGGAAGTACCTTTCAAGTACCTGAAGATCCATTTTACAGCTTCCCAATGAACTCTACCCGGATTGGAAAGAAACCTGCTCACAACACCAAACGCCTGAGCTATATCTGGCCGGGTGCACACCATCGCATACATCAAACTACCAACCGCTGATGAGTAAGGAATGGTGGCCATCTTCTTCTTCTCTTCACTTATAGATGGGCAAAACTTCTTGCTAAGTTTGAAGTGGCTAGCAAGAGGAGTACTAACCGACGTAGCACCTTCCATTTGAAATCTACTCAGAACCTTCTCAATATACTTCTCTTGTGACACCCAAATCTTCTTAGCTTTCCGATCACGAGTAATCTGCATACCCAAAATCTGGCGTGTCGGTCTCAAATCTTTCATATCAAATGAGGTGCTCAGATCTCGCTTCAACTCTGCAATCTGAGACTTATCTTGCCCCACAATAAGCATGTCATCAACATAGAGAAGAAGAATGACAAATTTTCCATTTGTCTGTCGCTTGAAGTAAACACAATGATCTACACTTGTCTTGGTGTAGTCATGATGCACCATAAAGCTATCAAACTTTTTGTACCACTGTCTAGGAGCTTGCTTCAGCCCATACAAGCTCTCCTTCAGTTTGCAAACCAAGTGCTCTTTTCCTTTTACTTCAAACCCTTCTGGTTGCTCCATATATATCTCCTTGTCTAAATCACCGTGGAGAAATGCAGTTTTCACATCCAACTGCTCAAGTTCCAAATCCATGCTTGCAGTTAAGCCAAGGATCACCCTGATGGAACTCATCTTGACAACCGGAGAGAAGATCTCATCAAAATCAACTCCCTTCATCTGACTGAAGCCTTTTACAACTAGTCGGGCTTTGTACTTGACTAGTTTCTCTCCATCCGTCTTTAGCCTGAACACCCATTTGTTTCTCAATGCCTTTCTTCCCTTAGGAAGTTTCACAATCTCCCCCTCTTCAGTAATTGCAACATACTCAGACGAGGGATATCTGGTGGATGGACGGCGCTCTCTTCTTGATCTTCTGAGCTCATTCTCTTCTTCAATTTCTTCCGGCTCCCCCTGCTCAGAACCCTCACCAGCTTCAGCTTCTGGTAAGTCATCATCTGACTCAGGAATCTCATCAAAGCCATTCTCTGAAGAAGAGTCATCACTAGTACCACTACCTTCTAGCTGAGAAGGCAAATAAAGTGGGAACTCTTCAAGTTCCTCATGTGTATCTGAATCTGACAAAATCTTGTCTTCATGAAAGGTCACATCTCTAGACCTTATCACTTTCTTCTTTTCTGGATCCCACAACTTGTACCCAAAGTCAGCATCTCCATAACCTAGAAAAATGCAAGTCAATGCCCTGTCATCTAGCTTCTGTCTTTTCTCTTTAGGCACGTGCACAAAAGCCTTGCACCCGAAGACTCGCAAATGAGAGTATGAAATGTCTCTGCCAGACCAAACTCTCTCAGGAATATCAAAATCCAAAGCTGCTGATGGAGATCTGTTCATTGATGTCTCTCATTTTGGTGGTGTTTTAGTAGTTTATTTCCCTCGTAAATATGTGTTTTTCATCCCTTCTTTGTTAGTTTCGTCCCTTTTTAGCTTAGTTCCCGGTTTTCTTCAAGATTCGGAAACTATGCGAGTTTGTCATGTTTTGTAGATGAAATGGCGCGAATGAGGACGTTTTGGAGGAGCATCTAAGGAGGAGCTAAGAAAGGGAGCCAAGGAACGGAAGAGCCACGCCAAGAATGAAGAGGAACTCAAGGAAAACCAAGAAGAAGACAAGGATCGAGGCCCAGGACCGAGCACCATCAAGTCGGGCCCGAGATCGAGCAACCAGAGCCCAGGACCGACGTTCCCAACGCCGGGCCCGATGTTGTCCCGTGTCGGTCCGAGTCGGCAATTGTGAAGATTAGGCTCCAAGGCACAAATATGGTGATCTTCCAATTTTGCCCTTCTTCTAACTTGGAATTCCTTGGTCCCCAATCAAGAGAAGAGGATAATTAGAGGTGATTAGAGAGAATTAGGGACACAACAACAATCCCACACCAAATCACTCTCAAAGGCTCAAGGAAGACTTGGAGAGCAAGGAGAAGAAAGGAGGAGGAGGAAATCGGTGGAGATAGAGAGAGCTTTAGTGAGTTTGTACTTGATTTGCTTTGGATTTACTAGAATTAAGACTTGGATCTTGTGAACCCCTTTGAATTTGAATGCAATTTGAGTTTGATTTGAGATTGATGATTGAGATTTGCTTGCTTTTCCATTTGATTACTTTTTACTCTTACTTGATGGAGTAGATTCCATAGTCTTGGGTTATGGGGGAAACCCCTAGCTAGGATTGGGTAGGAAACCCCAATTCCATAGCCTTTGAGTGCTTGATCTAGGAATCCTCTCTACACTAAGCTTCAATTCTCTTGTGGAAACAAGGGACATAGGGCTTGTGATTGGTAAGAGTAAGCGAAAGTGATCTCTAACCCATCACTAGACCTAACATCGAAGGAGAGTGAAAACTCCCTAAGGTCGAAGTGTAGAGTGGAGGGATTGAAGGCTAGCAACCTCAATCTCACAAGGATCAACACTTATTGGCTGAATTGGGGTGGAATTACCCAAGTCTAGTTAGGGAAGGAACCCAAAAACCCAAGACCGATCTACTATTTTTGCCCAATCGAAGTACCCAGCACATCGGGCCCGACGTAGTGTAAGTCTGTCCCGGCCAATCTGACCTCGATCCACCCTCGGACCGAAGTGACCTGTGTCGGTCCGAGGTGATTTCTCTTGTTTTTCCTCGTTTTGCCTTTCTTTTATCTCTTTTTAGTCTTTCGGGTACTCTCAACGCACGAACTCCCGTGTGTTCGACACCCTACCTCTTTACTACAATTGAGGTTCGGTTTATAAATTTAAAGTTTGACCACCACACCCGGACCGATCATTCATCAGATAACATGCAGTCATCACCGCTTCACCCCAAAATGGCTTTTCAAGCTTTGCCATTTTTAGCATACATCTAACTTTCTCTAGGATGGTTCTGCTTGTTCTTTCCACAACGCCATTATGTTGTGGAGTACCCGAAGTCGTCTTTTCATGTCTGATGCCGTGCTCCAGACAATACTTCTGAAACTCCCTAGAAGTGTATTCGCCTCCATTATCACTACGGAGACACTTCAACGAACAACCCTTTTCTCTCTCTACCATGACATGAAATTTCTTGAAGCAATCATGAACCTGGTCTTTTGTCATCAAAACAAACACCCAAACCTTTCGTGAAGCATCATCAATGAAAGTCAGAAAATATCTACGACCACCATTTGTAAGTACATCAATGGGGCCACACACATCAGAATACACCAACTCAAGCAAATTCTTTTTTCTTTCAGAAGATTTGCTAAATGACACCCTAGTTTGTTTTCCAAAAACACAATCATCACAAGGGCTTAGAGTCATACCTTTGGCCGAAGGGATGAGAGACTTCTTCGCCAAAACTTACAGTCCTTTTTCACTCATATGCGCCATACGCCTATGCCATAGATTCATTGATGTCTCATCCTCAACTGCATTCAGGCCATCTCGTGTGACCTTCATTTGAGTCTTGTACAGAGTGTAGCTAAGACTCCCTCTAGCAATCACCATTGAACCTTTCGTCAGCTTCCAACTCTTGTTAGCAAAGTAGCTTTGGTAGCCGTCTATATCCAGAGCATGAAGAGAAATCAAATTCATCCGCAGATCCGGTACATGTCGCACATTCTTCAGAGTCAACGTGCAACCCGCATTTGTCGGAACACAAATGTCTCCAATACCAACTATCTCTGCATAGCTGTTGTTCCCCATCTTCAATTTACCAAAGTCTCCGGCTTTGTAACTAGTGAAAATTTCCTTCTTCGGTGTAGCATGGTAGGATGTAGCTGAGTCAACTACCCATTCTACACGACAATCAAGTTTGTTGTTGTGATCATTCACACAAGACAGAACAACCAGCCCTTCTTCTTCACCATACACTGCAGCTGTGGTGTTTTTATCATCTTCATTCTGATTTTTCTCTTCACTCTTGCTCTTCTTCAAGGCATTACAATTTCTTTTCATATGCCCTTCTTTGCCACAATGAAGCATTTGAACTTTTCTTTACTCTGAGAAGTTCCTCTGTTCTGTGACTTCCCTTTCGACTTTCCGTGTCCTTTCCGCTCTTTGCTTCTCCCTCTGGACCTATTCTCTGTAGTCGTTAGAGTCTGCGAAGAGTTAGTACCCATTTCTTTTCTCCTCGTCTCCTCATAGTAGAGACTATCAACCACGGTACTGAAGGACACAATTCCCTTAGGAGCATAATTGTTGATGGAAACCACCAATGTCTCCCAAGTATCCGGTAAAGAACTCAAGAGCATCAATGCTTGCAACTCATCATCAAGAGGCAACTTCATGGTGCTCAACTGATTTACAAGCTCCTGAAACTCACTCAAATGCTCGGCAATAGACTTTCCGTCTTTGTACTTCAGATTAACCAGCTTTCTGATCACAAAAGCTTTGCTCTGAGCCGACTTCCTCTCGTATATAGACTGAAGTTTCTTCCATAAAACCTGTGCATCTGTCTCATTGCTCACATGATGATAGACACTGTTGTCTACACATTGCCTTATGGTTCCCACTGCTTTTCTGTGCGTCTTTTTCCAGTCACTGTCCTGAACACTGTCTGGCTTCTTTGATCCCAACTCAACCCGATCATACAAATCTTTGCAGAACAATATATCTTCCATCTTCGACTTCCAGAGAGAATAGTTCGAAGACGTCAGCTTGATCATTGTCCCCGCAAACTCATCTGTCTTAGTCGCCATATATCACCCAAACACAGACGGAGCTCAAACCTGGCTCTGATACCACTTGTTGAGGATCGACACTAGCTCCTAGTCCCACAGACAATCTCAGCGGAAGAAAAAATAACAATCTGTAGGATTTTCCGGATACAACATAGGCGACGAAACCAATCAACGACAATTCAGGAATCAAGCAGAGCAAATAATAAGCAAAGAACACCAAGATTTTTATAGTGGAAAAACCCTCTCAAAACAAGGGAAAAAACCACTTGTCCGATCGAGCACAAATCTACTAATCAACAAGTCAAGTACAAGTGTTTTCGGATCTCACACCGGAAATTATCAATACAAGGACAAACTACTCTGAAACTCCTCAATGAACTCAAACACTTGTAACAAATGAGATTAGGTTCCCTAGAAGGAGAAATACCTATCAACAGACACCCACTGTCGAACCCGGAATAAGAGGCGAATAGTCCCGGGCTTCAGGAAGATCACTCCTTCACCCAAATCCTCCTCTTTCTTCTTCTTTCTCCCTCCTTTTCTCTTGTGCTTTCTCTCTCTCACTTTGGAGATGGTGATCGGCTGCCACTATTCTTCACACACATAGAAATGTATATATATACGTGGGCACGAGCTCCACCCTAAATTGCTTCAGATGCAATTAAAGGGCATTTGGGCTGGAACATGGGCTTAGGCCCAACAGATTGTCGGCGGGATGGGATGAGAGAGAAGACGGTGGAGGATCGGCGGTGGTTCGGGTGGAGGTGGCGGATGAGAGATGTCAGCCGTGGATGCATCGTCGTCCTTGTCTTCTTGATGTGGAGAAGGCGTAGGTAAAAGGGATATGAAGCAAGCTGAAAATCACCATTCTACAACTGCAAAAAATAAACTGTCTAAAGCACGTAATTGAAATTTAATTGGGACAGATGTCGTGCAAAAAAATGGCCACGTGGCGCAATTCTTTAAACCGACATTGTTACTCAAATACTCCGTAACTAGTTTAACCCCCATACCATGTACGGGTATTGTGATTGTAAACTCGATTTAATATAGATATGTTTCATGAACTTCTTCAATAAGAATTAATATAGGTATATTGTTAATTATAAATTAATCTTTTAGATATAGATATATCCGATTTAAAATTCGGATTTAAAAAAATAAATAATTAGAATATATCTTTATTTCCTAATTTCCTACCTACTAAATTTAAATTTGCTATTGTGATTAGTATTTTTTACCAATGATGGTAAATCAACTCATAATATATACAAGTTGGATTTGTTCAAAAAATACTTTATGATAAATATCACGTTTTATTAAAAATAATATTTATTAGAAGATTACAACTAATTCTTGGTAAGAGATAATTTATAATTTTTCAGGGTAATTCATAATTTTTTATAATTTTTAAGCATTTTTTTACGGGATAAGATTATATGGGATTCTAATTACCTTATTTCTATAAAGGAGGACCCAACTGATTATTTTATTATAAGAATGACACGTGGCGTAATTTTTTGTGAAGACATTGTCTCCGCTTTATACTATAGGTAGTATAGATATATAGGGAGATGGTGCTTTGTGATTTTTTCCTTTAGTTCTTTAAGTATAACCTTTCATATTCAAGGTGATAGTTGGTCTGTTAATCTAATTATTTTCTCATTGAATGTGCTACTTGTTATTACTATTACTTGTTGATGGAGTCTTTTATTTGTTGTTCTTACCCTGGAGTTATTCATACGTTAACTCATTTTGTATGTAATAATGACAATTTTTTATATGATGTCATTTTGATGATATATATATTTTATGTAATGATTTAAAATGATCCTACTTGTGATGACAAATGCTTTTTTATAACAGATGAGTGATGATAAATATGAATCATCAAGTCCCTTTGATGACACTCGTGATGGCACCATGGCCCTTTCATGACACTCATAATGAAAAACGAGTGATGACTCTCCCAATGACAAGTGAGTATTACCAAGACCCTTTGATGATACCCGTAATGACACCAAAAAGCCCTTTGACAACACACATAACGAAAAACAAGTGGATGACACTCGTAATGACAAACAAGTACTACCAAGGCCCCTTGATGACATTTGTGATGACAAAACAAATGTCAATAGTGATGACAAAATGAATATTATCAAATTTCATTGGAGAGTCAATCACTAGATGACAGTGATGACACAATGGTCAACTGATGAGAGTGGTCGAGTGATGACAAGTGGTCGGGTGATGATAAAGCGGCTGAGTGTTGACAGAGTGATTGAGTGATGAAAGTGATCAAATAATGACGGTCAAGGAACAGTCAATGTCGGACAGCATTGGTCACCTGTCATGGTAACTCGGTCAACGGTTGAGTCAACTAAGTCAACTAGTGGAGACATAAAGTGGTGAGAGAGTTTTTGTTATGCGTGCAAAATTTGTGTATTGGTTAGACAATACTCAAATAGGACGCTATTGTCATATAATTAAATCCTTCTAAACAATAAGTAGAATAAATTTCAACCAAATAAAATGATTTAGAAAAATAATGATGTAGTTTAATCTGGAATTGACCTATGTTATTGTTATATTACTATTTTAATCTCTAATGTACTACTCCTTCCATCTCCGAAAGTTTATCCGCCTTTCTCTTTTGGGCGTCCTGGAAAGCTTGTTCATCTCTATTTTATTTCTATTTATATCACACTACTTTTACACTTTTAACCCTGCAACAACAAACAATTACAACCCCTTTTACCATCTTCATTAACCTTTTCTTCCTCATTCATCTCTTTTCAATAATCCATTCCATAAAAAATGTTTATATGCAACAATTGATTTAATTTACAAAAAAAATAAGTATGAATAATTTTAAATTTTTTTCTCTACAAAACTAGATTAGTCATGGTACAATAAAATTAAGCATGATAACCTCCTAATCAGTATATTGGGCCAACCCAATTTCACCACTAGCCTACAAAAATCAAACACTCAATGATGTGATGCGTGGCTATGTTTTCCGGGTTGTAAAAAATTGCAATGATGTGTCATTTGATGTTTCTTAATTAATGTGTAAATATGTTTTTGGCCAAACTCTCTAGGATAGAGAGAGTATATAATAAGATTAATAATGTAATTAAGAAATGGATAGAATTTCAATGATATATTAATTATAATTTGGAAAAATGACTTACAATAATCCCAAGTATCAACTTTCAACCAAAAATAATTGCAAGTTTTAAAATCATCACCAACGATACGAAGTATCACGAAATTAACCAAAAATGATTCGGAAGCATTTTTCGACATGTTTTCCGATGGAATAATTGATATGACGATCGAAAATAGTTCAGCCAAGTGTAAAATATTAAGTTGGTTTGTTTGATTTTCAATCTAGCATCATCGATTACACCATAAAAAGTCGTCAAAAAACGTTTTTGAATGGTTTTTGGTTAATTTCGTGATACTTCGTATTGCTAATGATGATTTTAAAACTTGAGATTATTTTTGGTTGAAAGTTGATACTTGAGATTATTATGAGCCATTTTTTGTTATATTTTTAATATTTTATACACATATAAAGTAAAATCAAATTATTTTATTAAAAGCTGATAAGATGATTTTGTCCGAGGAAAACAGAGTCAAAACGTAAACCTAGGACTCACTTGAGCCATATTGCACTCCCTCTCTTCCAAGCCTTCTGTTTCTATTTTCTTCCGTTATAGTTCAAAGGCTAAGAAGCTCTGTTTTTGCTCTTTTGTCTCCAGTTTAATATGTATTTCTGGTTTAGTTATTTCAATTCCCTAAAACCCGGTTCGCTCATGACATTTGTAGAACCCGGTCCTTGCCTTCCCATTAGGGAATCCTAACTAGCTCCTTTATTTAATCTCTGTAAGCTGCTACCACTGAATTCAATGAAACAGTTATCCATTTCTCTTAGGAAATATGTATCTTCAATTAGGATTAGATATTATTGTACATATCCTGTATATCTTGCAGCCCAAGTATTTTGGCTCTATAAATATTGTACATTGATTGGTGATTGAAAGCCAGGGAAATTCCCATACGTTTTTGTGTCTCTCCAAATTCACATGGTATCAGAGTCAAAAACCTAAAACTCTTGCGTTTTTTTTACGATCTCCTTCTTCTTGTTGATCGTTCATCGTTGAGTTACTAACGATGGCTGATGATGCTGCTCTATTGGCTGCCACTCAGGCCGAGGCTGCGGATTTCGCTGCTCGTCTTGTTGCTGCTCAGGAAGAATCCCAACGTCTGGCTACTTCTCGTGATCAGATGCTTCGTCTCCTTACAGCCCTTCTGTTGGGACGATATTAAGGACGCCAGTCTCTAATATCGAACCAATAATGGAAGTCCCTAGTTTTGATAACTCAATGGTATTTAATGGTTGTCCAAGTGTTTATCTCAGGTAAGTCCAAGGGACGCCCATGAGTGAAAAGGACAACAAGTGAACGAGAGTCCCTAAGCAATAGCGACGCACTCCATCAGAATGTCCAAAGCTGAACAAAGAATGGAGTCCCTGTGAGATAGGACGGCGTCCTCATCGAGAAGGGACGCGCGCCTAAATTTTGCAGAAGTTCAAATTCAAATCAAGGCCGCCCTAACATGATTACATCATAATCAGCCGTAATCCAAGCTTCCTATGTTTGGGCATGTGCAAATACTTCCAAAGAAGTCGCTTTCCAGAAGATGGTCCCCTGACCACGCGGAGGTTTCCCAAGCGGTGACAGAGTTGACTTCCTCAAGATGCAAATCGCACCGTTGAAGGAAGACGATAGATCTCTGAGGACGCTATAGGATAAAAGCCACTACCGCTATAAATACCCCTCAAGGGTTATGAATAGCGGTGTGGACTTGGAAGATTTCTCTCGAGCTCAGTCCCGAAGCATTCAAGTTCAAGAACGAAGATCAAGTGAGTTTGAATCGAGAGAAGAAGAAGTCCAACCACATCAAATCCAAAACAAATCACAAAGAGTTAAAAAGTTAGTTTGTCTCTCACGAAGTATTGTGAGTGACGTGAGTGTTTAGCTACCTTATAGCAAAGAGAGTTAAGTTACTTGTTAGGCTAAAAGGAGAAGTTTCTAGTGAGACTAAGGACGCACACTTAGCTTAGAGAATTGTAACTGCTTGCCTGTACTCTGTAAGGACTCTCTCTAATAAGATAAGGACGGCTATTCGAAAATCCTCCACGGAGGTAGAGGTTTACCCATAAGATTAGTTGGTCTTAGTGGGGTTCCTCTATAAATCCCTGAGTCCTTTATCTTATTTGTTTTCCTGCTTAAGTCTTTATTTCCGCTGCACTTAAGGACGTTCTTAACTCTGTTAAGGACGCCCATTCTACTGACTTACGATCCAACAATTGGTATCAGAGCAGGCGCTCTAGATAATTTGAGTTGCAGGTAAAGATGGATATGGAACCCATAGGTATCTCTAGCATGAAGCCTCCTCGCCTCACGGACGGGAACTTCAACAGATGGAAGGTTAGATTTGAGAACTTCGTCCGTAGCCAAAAGTTACCAATGCTGGAAGGTGATAAGGGACGGAGATCTTAAAGTTCCTGCTGGAAAGGAAGGCAATGAAGAACTCTGGGGTCCTGAAGAGTTCAAGCTTATGGAAACAAACGCCAAAACTATTTGCTTTCTACAAACTACCTTGTGTAAAAGGGACGCCACCAGAGTGAGTAATTTGCCAACTGCCAAACAACAATGGGAAGCCCTTGAAAGTACCATGTTTGGACGGCAGAAATGAAGGAGGACGTTCAATTCGAAGCTAAAAGGGACTTCTACAAATTCAAAATGATTGCAGATGAGTCCATCATGGATTACTCTTTCCGCTTCGAGGCACTGTTGACCAAGTTGAAAAACTTGGGAGTAACAGAGACAGAAATCACACAGTGGATGAAAATCCAAGTGTTGATTGATGGTCTAACAAGAGTGTGGAACTTTGACAGAACCACCTTCAAAGAAAATCAAGCTAACAAGGGACTGACAATGGAGGAGATTTATCGAAAGTTGAAACAGTACGAAGCTAGAAGGACGCAATACCAGAACGACTTGGAGCCCAAGGAGATGGCTCTAAGGATTGAGGCAAGGACGCAAGAACATCGTGAAAATCTTCGTCTTCAAGCAATGCTGGAACGTGAAGGAAAGAATGATGAACAGAATGCTGAGGACGATGAGTTAGCTCTCTTGCACAAAACTCTTCGTGCCTGGGTAAAAAGAGGCAAAGTCCCAAGGAAGACTTTGCCGTTCAAAAAGGAAAAACCCAAGCTAACTGAGGAAGAGATGAAGGAAGTGACCTGTTACAAGTGTAACAAGAAGGGTCACTTTGCTAAGAACTGTTTTGCTGGAAAAGAACTGAAGAAGCGAGCTCTAATTGGTGCCTATGAAGCTGCATGGGGCGATCTTGACTAAGACGATGAAGGACCGCCAGAGAGTACTTGCTACATGGCAATAGAGGACGTTTCCAAGGACACCTCAAATTCTGAACATGAGGTAACTCATGACTCCATGATAAGCTCTCTTGACAGTTGTTCTAAGCCTAAGCTTATTAAACTCATTGCTAAAAGCATGCAAGAAAGCTATGCTATGAAAGAACGCCTTGATTTGCTTGAACAAGAGTCCAATAACATTGTTGTTGAATGTGAAGGATGTGAAAAGTGTCTAAAGAGCTAGAGTCCTCACAAGAAATCTCTAAGTCCTTAAAATCTGAAATGGCATGTCTTAAAATTGAGAACACCAAGCTTAGAGAAGAAATTAAGATCCTAGGGAAGGCCCCCGCAACTGAACCTGATAAGCCTATTCAATTTGTTCTGGCTAAGAGAGGTGTAGGATACAACTCTCCATCTGGTTCTAAGAACTCCCTACCTAGTGACTTTGAGGCTAGCAAGACAACTGAGTTGGAACTCGAAAGAGAGAAAACCAGAAATCTTAAGGAAAGAATCAGAGTCCTAGAGAGCGGAGAATCTGGACATAGGGACTACCACACCAACTCCAAGAGTCATAAACATTACAAGAAAATTGCTAAAGGGAGATGGTTCAAAAGTCTGTGATCCTAAAAAGATGGAAGAAAATAGAATCCAAAGGCCAAATAAAAAGTACTATCTTGGTGAGTACTATAGAACTTGCTGGTATTGTGGAAAGCATGGACATTACAAATATGAATGCTTTAAGCTAAATGAAGACATTGAGAATTGCAACA
Organism: Polygonum maritimum; assembly: GCA_963924305.1. Taxonomy (NCBI): domain Eukaryota; kingdom Viridiplantae; phylum Streptophyta; class Magnoliopsida; order Caryophyllales; family Polygonaceae; genus Polygonum; species Polygonum maritimum. The sequence goes on along the minus strand of OZ002730.1, from coordinate 9,517,154 downwards.
AGGCTAGAAATGAAAGTAAGAACGCTAAGCCTAAATCTGGTCCTAGGATGCATGCTAGTGTGCCTAATGTTAAAAACCAGTCCTATATGAAGCATGCCAGAAGGACTAATGATGTGAATGTGTATGATTATTTGCCTATGAAAGAGACGTACCCCTGTAGCGAACCAGGTATGGGTCACCTTGCCTGGGTCGCAAAGAACTAATGCTCTTTTTCAGGTAGAGGCGAGGAAAAGCCCGTGGATCATTGATAGTGGCACCTCAAACCATATGACAGGAAGCCAGATCCACCTCACCTCTATCCAAGCAAATACTTACGGCGGAACTGTGTGGTTTGGTAACAAGGGAAAAGGAAAGACTCAAGGGACGGGCGTTGCAAAATTGAACAAATCAACCAAAATTGCCAACGTGAACCTTGTTGAGGACTTAGGCTTTAACCTCTTGAGTGTCTCTCAAATATGTGATCAAGGTGACAACCTAGTCACATTTGACTCTCAAGAGTGCCGAGTCATCAACAAGAAGTCCCAAGAAGTCATCCTCAAAGGAATTCAGAAGAATAATGTGTACGTTTTCAATAAGGAGTTTGAACCTTCCATAAAGCTGTGCTTGTCCGTCACTTCTGTTGACGCCGATCTCTGGCATCGTCATCTTGGTCATGCCGGACCTAGCATCATCCTCAAACTTCATCAACAAGATCTTGTGAGAGGACTTCCCATAATCAATCCAGACCAAGTTGAACAATACGAAGCATGCATTAGAGGGAAGCAAACAAGAGCGTCCTTCAAATCCAAAAATGAAGTGAGCACAAAGAAGCCTTTAGAACTCCTTCATATGGATTTGTGTGGACCCATGAAGACTCAAAGCTACGGTGGAAAGAGGTACATGTACGTTCTTGTAGATGATTTTTCTCGATTCACCTAGGTTCTCTTCTTAGTGTCAAAAGCAGAGGCTTTCAAAATGTTCAAGATCTTTATCAAACAAGTAGAAGTTGCTCTTGGGACGCACTTAAAAGCTCTAAGGTCTGACCATGGCACGGAGTTCAAAAACTCAATGTTCCTAGAATTCTGTGACCAATAAGTAGTCTCCCATAACTTCTCATCTCCAAGAACTCCTCAACAAAGTAGCGTTGTTGAAAGAAAGAATAGGATGCTAGAGGATATGGCAAGGACGATGCTTTTGGTAAGTGGCGTCGCCAAACACTTTTGGGCCGAAGCCATTGCCACCGCCACCTACATCATCAATCGAGCTATGATTCGTCCTTTGCTGAAGAAGACGTCCTATGAGCTGCTTAATGGAAGAAAGTCTAACATTTCTCACCTCAAAGTGGTGTAAATGTTTCGTTCACAACAACGGCAAAACCAACATCGAGAAATTTGACGTTAGGAGTGATGAAGAAATATTTCTTGGGTACTCCCTCACAAGCAAAGCCTATAGAGTTTTCAACAAAAGGACTCTTAAGCTTGAGGAAAGTATCCATGTGATATTTAAGCAGAATTCGTCTTTCAAGAAAGAATCAAGTAAGAAAGAACGTCGTCCCTCTCCAAAGGACGATGATGAAGACGATGAAGAAGAAGAAAGTTGGTCCTCTGGAAAATACTACGTTCCTGGTAACGCTCCTGAAAACCGTGACGAAGTTTCCATGGGAGTCCCTAGTGAACAGCAAGAACCTTCTCAGACTTGGTCGCTCAATCAAGTGGATGTTGCGGAATCAAGTCAACAAGGAGAACAAAGGCAAAGTGTGGACGCTCATACTGAGGGGGAACACATTGAGCCTATTGCTGAAGAAGACGGTTTCGACTCGGATGATTCAGATTGGACAGATCCTAGGTGCACTCCTGAAAGGGACGCTACCCATAGAGGATCCAACCTATCAAGATATCATTCAACAGACCAAATCGTCTTAGATACTTCAAAAGGAGTCCAAATCAGATCAGCTGCCAACCAGTCCCAAAGTGCTAACATGGTGTTCTGTGCATTCAATGCCTTTGCGTCCTTAGTTGAACCTAAGAACATAAAGGAACCACTTCAGGACATTGATTAGATTCAAGCCATGCAAGAAGAGCTTAATCAATTGGAGAGGAACAAGGTGTGGAAGCTCGTCCCTAGACCCCCAAAGAAAAATATCATAGGGACGAGGTGGGTCTACAGAAACAAGCTTGATGTGAGTGGCAGAGTCTAAAGAAACAAAGTAAGGCTTGTGGCTCAAGGCTATAGGCAAGAGGAAGGGATCGATTACGATGAGACCTTTCCTCCTGTCGCAAAAATTGAGGTCATACCCCTTCTCATCGCCTTCGCCGCTCACAAGGGGTTCAAGCTATTTCAAATAAATGTCAAGACCACCTTCCTCAACGGAAAACTAAAGGAAGAGGTGTACGTTGCTCAACCTCCTGGTTTGAGAACGCTGACTACCCCGACCATGTAGCAAGCCCCTCGTGCTTGGTACGATAGGTTTGCATCCTTTCTCTTATCCAATGGGTACACTCGAGGTACGATTGACAAAACCCTGTTTTTAAAGAAAGTCCTTAAAGATGTTTTAATTGTCCAAGTCTATGTCGATGACATAGTATTTGGAAGCACTAACATGAAACTTGTAGAGGAATTCAAGAACTTGATGAGTAGTGAGTTTGAGATGTCCCTCATTGGATAACTCAACTTCTTCTTGGGACTCCAAATTACACAACTCAAAGATGGTATGCGCATTCACCAACGGAAATACATTCGTGAAATGCTCGAGAAGTATGGGATGAACACGTCCAAACCCATAGCCACTCTCATCTCTCCAAACACTCGCCTTTATGCTGATGAAGAAGGGAAGAGTGTAGATAGATCAAAAGCTCTACAAGGGAATGATAGGATCTCTATTGTACTTGACTGCGAGCCGTCCCGATATCATGTTCGTTGTATGCTTGTGCGCTCGCTTTCAAGCCAATCCAAAAGAGTCTCACATGCAAGAAGTCAAAAGAATCTTCAAGTACCTCAAGGGACGGGACGACCTCTGCCTTTGGTATCCAAGGAAGACGTCCCTCAACCTCGTAGGGTACTCTGACGCGGACTACGCAGGCCATGTGGTGGATAGGAAGAGCACCTCTGAAATGACACCATTCCTAGGCTCTTGCCTTGTGTCCTGGGGATCCAAGAAATAAAATTTTGTTGTGCTTTCAACTCCGGAAGCTGAGTACGTTGCTGCTGCTTCGTGCTGCTCACAAGTCCTTTGGATCAAGTACCAATTGGAAGACTATAGTACGTCCCTTGACATAGTCCCTATCATGTGTGATAACACTAGTGCTATAAACATTGCCAAGAATCATGTTCATCATTCACGAACCAAGCATACTCATATTAGACATCATTTTCTTCGTGATAATGTGGAACTAGGATTGATTAGAGTGGATCATGTTAGGATTGAGGATCAAGTGGCCGATATTTTCACAAAAGCACTTGATAGACGTCCCTTTGAGCATCTTAGGTTGCTCTTGGGGATGATAATCTTTAAATGATTAAGTCCCGTTCTATTATTCCCTCAATGATTGGCTATGTTTTGTCGAGAACTTGTTTTAAAGACTGTATGCATTTAAAGTCGTCTTGAAGGGACGCTAGTCTAAGACATGTGGTTTGCTTTTTGTTTTGAACGTCTTTCATTTCTCTTTTGATCTCAAGAGTATCCCTGATCACCCGACCTTCATTATAAGCCAAAATGATGAGAACTCTAAGCTTACCTAAGTCGAGAATCTTGCAAAAGCGTTCTATGAGCCTTCTTTGTTTTCACTTTACGGGACGTACTTGTTTGATTCTCAAAAATGGTTCTAAGTGATTCAAGGGAAGCTTGTCAAAGTCGTAAAGATGCCTGTGCAGAGCTCTCAGAGTCAGATTGTTGAGTTCAGTGTTGGGACGCAGGGTTACAGTTCTAAGAAAGAGGTTTGTGGTTTTGTAAGGACGATGGGTCAGAGTCCTTTCTTGAAATATGGCCGTTTGAATTTTGAAAAAGGGAAGGTGAACCGTCGCGGGAATTTCGGATGAAAATCTCGGGATCCGCGTAACGAGTGGAAAACAGCTACTACTTAGCGACGAAGAATCCACGTGTAAGGAAGCGGGTGGAGGAAGCCAAAAGACCCTGTTGCCCTAGCCTATTGTCTCGTCTTCATCCTATAATTAGCCCCCTACCGCTTCTGGTTAATCTCTTTGCCATTTTCGCCCCCTTGCTCAAATCTGGTAACTTGCTTTCCCAAATCTCAAAATCAAACCCTAATTCTTCTCTATAAAAGCCCTCATTTCTCAATGGCCAACACAAGAAACGCCTCCAAAACCTCAAAACCCTCATCTTCTTCGGCTGCAAGATCCATAACTCCGGTGAAGGGTCGTTCGCCGATGGATTCGAGATCGAGAGATATGAGGAGGCCAGACCACATGCGAAACCCCCATCCTTCTCAATCTCAACCACAACGCCGCCCTTCCACCACTCCCCCACAACCACAAAAACGCCAATCCCAATCCCATTCCAGATCTCAATCCCAATCTTCCAAACGCTTCAAATTCCTTGAGCAACCATACAAACCCGAACCAGAAAAGGGAAGTCCCAAAAAGGAAAGTTTCATGGGACTCCCCGATTAACCCTTCTTGAACTCGATCCTTTGATTGAGGACTGGCTAGAGAGGGAGCCTAAAAACCTTGCCAACATCTGCCACCAGACTTCTATCCAAAGTCACTCGGAGAAAGTCCAACACCTTCTCTATTACTTCATGGTTACCTATGTCCAACCCCGCCTCAGGGAAACCAATCACACCAATCCTCCCTTTACGGGACCGTCCATCATCGGAGACTCTTTCGGGGGATCTGTGGACTTCCTCACCAAACTCCTCCCTGACATTATGGAGTTCCTAGTTGCCCCGGCTGGCTCCGTCCCTTCCAAGAGAAAGAGGCAGTCCTCTCCCCTCAAACAAAAAATCAATATCAAGCCCTCCTCCTCCTCTGAACCTAAACCCCTTCCTTCCTCTCCTCCTCCTGCTCAGAAACGCAGGCTCAAGATGTCTGCCCAACTTGAAGGAGTGACAGACGACGAGATGGCGGCCATTCGGCTCTAGGAGCACGCCATCGAGAAGGATCAGCTGGCCAAGAGGGCCCAAGCTGAAAAGGACGCCGAGGCTGAGGCGTCCTCACAAGCGAAGAAGGTTTTGGCTCTTCCTCCTCCCCCTCCACCAAGGGTTGAGGATGCACCAACAGAGGATCCGCTTCAAGCGGAAATTGAGGCCGACCTGGCAAAGCCTATGCCCAAGGTCATAAGGGACGCTCCTCCCCAGCAGGTCCAGGCCAAGGACGCTGCTCCAAAAGTAATCGTAGTGGAGGACTCTGTTGGATCGTAAGTCTGTTAGAATGGGCGTCCTTAACTGGGTTAAGGGCGTCCTTAGATGCAGCGGAATAAGACTTAATAGGAAAACAGATAAGATAATGGACACGAGTATTTATAGAGGAACCCCACTAAGACCAACTAGTATTATGGATAAACCTCTACCTCCGCTGGAGGATTTTCAATAGCCGTCCTTATCTTATTAAGAGAGAGTCCTTACAACTTAAGCGAGTCGTTACACTTCTCTGAGCTAAACGTCCGTCGTTAGCCTCACTAGTAACACTCCTTTCCACCTAACAAGTAACCTAACTCTCTTAGCTATAAGGAAGCTATCACTCACGTCTCTCACGGTCCGTTGTGAGAGACAAACTACAACTCTAACTATTTTGTGGTTTGTTTTGGATTTGATGTGGTTGGACTTTCTTTCTCTTGCTTCAAGCTCACTTGGTCTCCTTGTTCTTCGTTCTTGAACTTGAATGCTTCGGGAGAGCTTGAGAGAAAGTCTTCAAAGTCCACCCCGCTATGCATACCCCTTGGAGGGTATTTATAGCGGAAGTGGTTCTTGTCCTCTAGCGTCCTCTGAGACTTGGCATAATTCTTGATCTTCCATCAACAGTGCGATGTGCATCTTGAGGAAGTCAACTCTGTTGACGCTTGGGAAGCCTCCGCGTGGATAGGGGACCATTGTTGGGAAAGCGACATCTTTGGAGTTGTCTACACGTGCCCAGACAAGGGAAGCTTCCTTCTGAGGACTACGGCCAAATATGATGTAATCATGTTGGGGCGGCCTTGATTTGAATTTGAACTTCGTCCGTATTTTGGCGCGCGTCCCTTCTTGATCAGGACGCCGTCCTATCTGCGCAAGGACTTCGCCAATTACGTTCAGCTTTGGAAGATCTAATAAAGTGCGTCCCTACAGAGTTAGGGACTCTCGTTCACTTGTTGTCCTTTTCGCTCATGTGCGTCCACTGGACTTACCTGAGATCAACACTTGGACAAAATATCAAATACCTTTGAGTTTGTCATTATCAAAACAAGGGACGATTATTATTGGTATAGATATTAATGATTGGCGTCCTTAATATCGTCCCAACAATTTCCCCCTTTTTGATGATGACAAACTCCTTTAAACAATATGCACAGAAGTAAAGCTTTTAGCATGAAAGACTACACTTTGATTTTCCTTTTAGCTTAGATTGGCATGCAACACATTCTTTTAAGTGCGTCCTATTTTATTTTCTACTATTGATTTGGGCTATTTTGTGTAGGTTAACTCTTGTATTTTAGGGCTTTATTGAGTTTGTTTAGGTTAGAGTTGTGCGTAATTGTAATATCTAGGCCGAAGACACAAGGATGCAAGAATCAAGAGTTCTAAGGCGTTTTGAGCTGTCTTCCCGACACCACTTGCTTGCGAAGGCTATATCTTGAGCTACAGAGGTCGGATTGAGCTGATTCCGGTGCCATTGGAAAGAAAACTTCAAGGGCTTCAATTCATTGTTTTACACCGAAGTCAGATTCCAAGCCTAAGATGTTCAAAACAGCCTCCGAAGTGACACCAGCGGTTTTGTCGAGATTCCGCGACCGCGGATTGTCCACCGCGACCGCGGTGGCTGCCGAGACCAACTTGTTCCTCTCTGTCGTGAAAGCGCGGGCGCGGCCATGGCGACGCGACCGCGGTGATGCCGGATCCGAAGCGGGCTGAAATCTTTCTATCTTGTTTCCTTTTCTATCTTTTACCTCTTTCCTTATCTATCTCGGGGAGCTTGTTCCTTGGGCTATATAAGGAGGAGCCAGCCTTAGGTTTTTAGTATCTTGAACATTCTACATTCTACCTTCTTCCACAAGTTAGGGTTTTAGTTTAGTTATGGAGAGCTAGTCTCCTTGGGTTTGTTCAAGGGAGAAGCTCTGATGTATGAACTCGTGAGATTTTGGTAATTGATTTCTATCCTTTGGTTAATATTGATTCTCTTGTGCTTCATCTTATGAATGTTTATTGTTTCTTTAGGAGTCATGAACCTATTGAATTGATTTATGTTCTACTGTTGGATTAGGTTTGGACCGTGGACAAAACTAATATGAGAAAACAACTTAACCTAGACCTGTTGTCTATGCAACTAGGATTAAGAAGAGAATTGATTGTTTTATCTTGCAATTGACTCGTAGCTTGATTGTTTGATATTATATCCTGCATATCCTTATTCTCTATGCTAATTCTAGGTTAAGCGTCATTGCCTAGGGTTATAGAATTGCTTGGACCGTGGACTTGCGATTGTTAATGATCAGGATAGGAATTAACCATGGGTGTGAATGAAATCAATGGATGAATCTATGATCGAGTGATTATTTCATGAGTGGATCTTTTGAATGAACTTGTCTCTTTATCACTTGTTTCCCCATATTTGCATGTTTGTTTATTTGTTTGTTTTGTTTCCTAGGATAGTTTAGTTTAGATTTCTCTTATTTCCCCCTATATCTTTGGTTGATAAATATATTAATACTAGAAGCCATAGTTCTCTTGGGTTCGACCCCTTACTTACTTACTATACTTAGTTTGTAGTTTGGGTTATTTATCTTGGATCTTGGCACGACGACTTTAGCCGAGTCAACTATCGTCCTTTGGACTTGGCCAAAATTCCCCCTAAGCAAATGCTTTCTATGACGACTTAAAATCAATCGCATCTCTGCAAAACTATACTTCCCCCTTTTGGCATCATCGAAAAGGAGAACAAGTTGAAAAGCATGCATGCATAAAGTCATAACTAGAGAAAGAACGCTTAGACACAAGAAATTTGCAAATGTAATGAACTGCATTCAAGGAAGAGAGGACAATCATTACAGACATGGAATCAAAGGTTCCAAAGTGGGGACATCTTCCCAATGTCTTAACAAAAACAAAAACAAAGAACAGATAAACTTTTGCAGGGGCTGGAAGGGAAGGGTGATCATTTGCGTGGACGCTTGCCAAGGGCTTTGAGAGTTTGCTCCTGAAGATCGTTGTTCTGCGCAAGGAGTTCATTTTTGCGTTCCAGAAGTTCTGTGTGCTGATGGAGAGTGTCATGAACCTGTTGGATGAGATCAATCATCATGCACTGGTTCTCGATCATCATTCCAAGCAAATACTTCTGGGAGTGCTTCTCAGCCTCATGAGGGACGCTCATGCCATCTAGTTCATCTTCCTCATCTTCAGCGTCAGCGTCCTCAACTGGCGTCCCAACTACTTGCAAATTTTCAGCCTCTGGATCGCCTTCCACATTCTTAGCAGCAGCAGCAGCAGCAGCAGCCTTAGCTCTTCGTTCAGCCTCTCTCTTCTCCTTGGCCAGTTGACGTTTCACTGAGGGGAGCGGCTCATCACATCTTAGTTTTCCAACTGAGGGCAGGGTGATTTGCCGGACGTCCCAGTGAATGCCAAAGGACTGTTCTTCTTTGGGGGCATAGAGATGTTGCTGCTTTAGGATCTGCTTGACCAGGCCAGGAAAGGGGAGCGAGTGGCGTCCTCTCGTGCACTTACCCATGTGCTCCAAGATAACCCGCGACAAGTTGATGGGCTTGCGTTCCAAGAAGGTGTCCAGTAAGATGCTATCAGTGATTTGGACGATCGACTTCTTCTCTTGGCGGGGGACGACCATGCGCACTATGAAGTGATGCGCAAGGACGCCTGTCTTGGAGAGACAATGGGCAACCCTATCCTTAGCAACTGGCTGTCTCCCATTGAATATGCGGTTGAAGATCTCTTCCTGGGAGAAACGGCCAAAGTTTTTGTTGGGAAGGTCGTGCAGAGCATCAGGCGGAGAACGACGCAGGCCTAGCATATTTCGGACGGTACCTTCAGCAATTGAGTACTCGTCCCCATCAATCTCGAACATCCCTTGAGGCTTCCCTTTTACTTCAGATATCTCAAATTTTGAGTAAAAGCGGAGAACCTGTTCGGGGTCGACTTCAGCGGCCTCAGCGCCAAGATGCGTCCAACCCTGGAACTCAAGCAGTTCCAAAAACTCTGCGCGTTGGTTCTCTTCCAAAAACTAGGCAGTAAAGAGGAGCGGCAACAGAATCTTCGTGAGCCTTTTCTGCTTGCTGCCGTTGCTCACGATAACTTCATCACCAGCGTCTTCTTCTTCACCGTCTCCCTCCTCGTCCTCATGATCCTCATCCTGGTGAGGAGCATCGTCTTCTTCAGAGGCCTCGTCCCCTTGCTCATGGGACTCGACCATCTCTGTGTCCTCAGCAGTGGACGCCTGTGTTGGAGGAGGCGCGTCCACAGCTGGAGTCCTTGCCAAGGACTCTATAGGGACTTCAGAAGGAGGCGTCCCTTGGACTTGCGTATTTTCCTCGACAACCGGAGCAGGCGGAGGAGGAGGAGTTGTTGCTCTAGGAGGAGAGGGAGAGGGAGTTCTTATCTTGGCCTTGGTCGCGGGGGCAGAGGAGGTGCTGGGCGGAGCCACTGAAATGGGCTTGACCTTGAGCGGAGCAAGAGGAGGAGGAGGCTTCTTAGCAGGGGAGTCCTCTAGCTGTATGACTTTTGGCACAGCGTCCTTGGCCTGGACCCGTGCTTGAGGAGCGTCCCTTTGGACCTTGGGCATAGGCTTGGCCAGGTCCGCCTCTATTTCCGCTTCAAACGGATCCGCAGCTTTCTCAGAAACAGGAGTCATGTCCTCTACCCTTGGTGGTGGAGGAGGGAGTAGAGGGACTTCTATCAAACTCTGCTGGATCGCCGCAGCAATGGCGTCCTTTTCTGCTTGCTCCTGCTTCGCCTTCTCCTCTTTCTCAATTTGCAGCTCGGAGAGGCGAATAGCTACCATTTGTTCTTCAGTGACGCCTTCAAGCTGAGCAGACGTCTTCAGCCTTCTTTTTGGTGCGGGAGGCGGGGAGGATGGGATGGGTTTGGGTTGAGAAGAGGAGGGGCCTTTTATTTGGAGCTGTTTGGATGGGGGAGGAGAAGATGACCTTTTTTCTTCTGGGAGGGGACGGAGCCCGCAGGAGCCACCAGAAACTCCATTATATCGGGGAGCATCTTGGCGAGCTCATCCACCGTCCCTTTGAAAATGTCAGAGATAATGGCCGGACCCATGAAGGGGGGGTTTTTGAAGTTGGTTTCTCTGAGGCGGGGCGTGACATATGTCACCATGAAATAGTGCATAAGTCGTTGGATTTTAGGAGGGTAGTCCTGGATGGACGCCCTATGGCAGATGTTTGCAAGGGTCTTGGGCTCCCTTTCAAGCCAGTCCTCGACCAATGGGTCAAGTTGAGGACGGCGTTTGGGTAGAGCGGGGAGTCCCATAAACTGAGACTTTTTGGGGCTTTCATGCTCTGGCTCGGGAGAAAATGGTTTAGCGAGGAATTGGAATCGGGGTTTTGACTAGGAGCGAGAAGATTGGGATTTTTGTGGAGGAGGTTGGGAGCGTTGTGGCTTAGGCGGGGTGGTGGAAGGGCGGCGTTGGGAGGATTGAGAGGAATGCTGGTGGCGGGGAGGTTCTTGCCGACCAGCGGGTCTGCCTCGTGAGTCTATTAGCGACCAGCCTCTTACTGGAGTAATGGATCTCGTTGGGTTTGAGTTTTTCGCCGCCGACGAAGACGGAGAGGAATTCTTGAGAGATCTGGTGTTGGCCATTTGTGAAGTTTGGGTTTAAAAATAGAAGGATTAGGGTTGAGAAGGGAGATTTCGAGATCTGGGATCTGGGAATTTGGCAACATCTTTGAGAGTTTTCCGGATTAGTGCAAACAGCAGGGAGGCAAAGAAAAGATTTCAGAATGCTCAGAGATACATTTATAGGAAGAAGACGAAGGCGAACGGTCAAGGGTAATAGGGACATTTCATTCGGCTTCCTCCACCCGCGTTCCCACATGTGGCATTCTTCTTCGCTAAGTAACCAGCTGTCTTGCACCCGTTAGCACGTATCCCGAGATCTGCGTTCAACTTCTCAAAGACGGTTCACCTTCCCTTTTTCAGATTTCAAACTTTTCACAACTGCAAAGGACTCTATCTCAGCGTCCTTTCAACACACAACACTACTTTACTCAGAACTGAACCACGACGTCCCAAACACTGATCACAACCTCTGATTCTTAGAACTCTGACCCGAAGTCCTTCAGACTTTGACAAGCGTCCCTTTGATCACTTAGCACCATTTTTGAAAATCAAGAAAGTACGTCCCGTAAAGATAAAACAAAGAACGCTCATAGGGCGCGTTTGCAAGACTTTCGACTTAGGTAAGCTTAGAGTTCTCATCATTTCGGCTTGTAATGAGGGTAGGGAGATCAGGGATACTCTTGGGATGAAAAGCGAAATAAATAGCATTCAACACACAAGCAAAACATATGTCTTAGACTAACGTCCTTTAAAGATGACTTTAAATGCATGACACGCTTTAAAACAAGTTCTCAACAAAACATAGCCAATCATAGAGGGAATAATAGAATGGGACTTGATCATTTAAAAGTTATCATCCCCAAAAGCAACCGGAGGTGCTCGTAGGGACATCTATCAAGTGCTTTTGTGAAAATATCGGCCACTTGGTCCTCAGTCCTAACATGATCCACTCTAATTAATCCGAGTTCAACATTATCACGAAGAAAATGATGTCTTATATGAATATGCTTCGTCCTAGAATGATGAATAGGATTCTTGGCAATACTTATGGCACTAGTGTTATCACACAAGATAGGGACTGTGTTGAGGAACGTACCATAGTCTTCAAGTTGGTACTTGATCCATAGGACTTGGGAGCAGCACGAAGCAGCAGCAACGTACTCAGCTTCCGCGGTTGAGAGAGCCACGGAGTTTTGCTTTTTGGATCCCCAAGATACAAGGCAAGAGCCTAGGAATTGAGTCATTCCTGAGGTGCTCTTCCTATCCACCACATGACCAACGTAATCTGCGTCAGAGTACGCTACCAGGTTTAGGGACGTCCTCCTGGGATACCATAGACATAGGTCATCTCTTCCCTTTAGGTATCTGAAGATTCTTTTGACCTCTTGCATGTGGGACTCCTTTGGATTTGCTTGGAAGCGGGCGCACAAACACACAGCGAACATGATGTCGGGACGACTTGCCGTTAGGTATAGCAAGGACCCTATCATTCCTCTGTAGAGCTTTTGATTAACACTCTTGCCTTCTTCATCAGCATAAAGGCGAGTGTTGAGAGAGATGGGAGTATCAATGGACTTTGATGAGTTCATCCCATACTTCTCAAGCATTTCACGAATGTATTTCTGTTGGTGAATGCGCGTCCCATCTTTGAGCTGAGTGATTTGGAGTCCTAAGAAGAAGTTGAGTTCTCTTATGAGGGACATCTCAAACTCACTGCTCATCAAGTTCTTGAATTCCTCTACAAGTTTCATGTTAGTGCTTCCAAATACTATGTCATCGACATAGACTTGGACAATCAAAACATCTTTAAGGACTTTCTTTAAGAACAAAGTTTTGTCAATGTTACCTCGTGTGTATCCATTGGACAAAAGAAAGGATGCAAACCTATCGTACCAGGCACGAGGGGCTTGCTTGAGTCCATAGAGTGCTTTGTCCAAGAAGTACACATGATTTGGATGATCAGCGTCCTCAAATCCTGGAGGTTGAGCGACGTACACCTCTTCCTTAAGCTTGCCGTTGAGGAAGGCTGTCTTGACATCCATTTGAAAGAGCTTGGACCCCTTGTGAGCGGCATAGGCAATGAGGAGGCGAATGGCTTCAATTCTAGCGACAGGAGCGAAGGTCTCATCATAATCGATTTCTTCCTCTTGCCTATATCCTTGAGCCACGAGCCTTGCTTTGTTCCTTGAGACTCTGCCACTCTCATCAAGCTTGTTCCTGTAGACCCACCTCGTCCCTATTAAGTTTTTGTTTTTCGGACGAGGGACGAGGGTCCAAACTTTATTTCTCTCAAATTGATTGAGTTCTTCTTGCATGGCTTGAATCCAATCAGCGTCCTGAAGTGCCTCCTTTATGTTCTTAGGTTCAGTTAAGGACACAAAGGCGTTGAATGCACAGAACGCTATGTTGGCGTTGTGGGACTGATTCACAGTTGATCTTGTTTGAACTCCTTTTGATATGTCCGAGATAATTTGATCCGTTAAATGAAGTCTAGAAATGTTGGATCCCCTATGAGTGCCATCCCTTGCGGGGGTACATCTAGGATCTGTCCAATCAGACTCATCGGAGTCAAACCCATCGTCTTCGTTGATAGGCTCAGTGTGTTCCCCCTCAGGATGAGCGTCCACACTATGCCTTTCTTCTCCTTGTTGACTTGATTCACCAGCATCTACTTTGTTTAGTGACCAAGTTTGAGAGGGCTCTTGCTGTTCGCTAGGGACTCCCATTGAAACCTAATCACGAGTTTCAGGAGCATTCCTAGGAACGTAATATTTGTTGGAGGAGCTTCTAGGTTCTTCCTCATCATCTTCATCATCGTCCCTTGGAGAGGTACGACGTTCCTTCTTACTTGGTTCTTTCTTGTGAGAAGCATTTTCTTTGAATACAACGTGGATACTTTCCTCAAGCTTAAGAGTCCGTTTGTTGAAGACTCTATAGGCTTTGCTTGTGAGGGAGTATCCAAGGAATATGCCCTCATCACTCCTAGCATCAAATTTGCCAATGTTGTCTTTGTCATTGTTGTGAATGAAACATTTACACCCAAAGACTTTGAGGTGCGAAATGTTTGGCTTTCTTCCATTGAGTAGCTCATAGGACATCTTTTTGAGCAACGGACGAATCATAGCTCGATTGATGACGTAGGTAGCGGTGGCAACGGCTTCTGCCCAAAAGTGTTTGCGGACGCTGCTTGCCAGGAGCATCGTCCTTGCCATATCTTCCAGCGTCCTATTCTTTCTTTCAACAATGCCATTTTGTTGAGGAGATCGAGGACAAGAGAAGTTGTGGGAGACTCCTTGTTGGTCATAGAAGTCAAGGAACTCAGAGTTTTTGAACTCTGTTCCATGATCTGACCTCAATGCTTTTAAGCTGGTCCCAAGAGCAACTTCTACTTGTTTGATGAAGACTTTGAACATCTGGAAGGCTTCTGCTTTTGACACCAAGAAGAGAACCCAAGTGAATCTTGAAAAATCATCTACAATAACATACATGTACCTCTTTCCACCATAGCTTTGGGTCTGCATGGGTCCACACAAATCCATGTGAAGGAGTTCTAACGGCTTCTTTGTGCTCACTTCATTCTTGGATTTGAAGGACGATCTTGTCTGCTTCCCTTTGATGCATGCTTCACATTGCTCAATTTGCTCAGGATCAATTCGGGGAAGTCCTCTTACAAGTTCCTTTTGATGAAGCTTGAAGATCGTGCTAGCATGTCCAAGACGTCGATGCCAGAGATCGACGTCCACAGCAGAGACGGATAAGCACAACTTGGATGCAGGCTTGAATCTTTGATTGAAGACATAGACATTGTTCTCACGAATTCCTTTGAGAATGACTTGATTTGTTTTCTTGTTGATGACCAGGCACTCCTTAGAATCAAATGTGACTAGGTTTCACCTTGATCACATATTTGAGAAACGCTAAGGAGATTGAAGCCTAGTCCCTCGACAAGACTGACTTTGGATGCACTGATGGATTGATTTAGCTTTGCGGTGCCCGTCCCTTTGATTCTTCCTTTGCCCTTGTTGCCAAACGAGACAGTTCCTCCCGTGGCATTTGATTGGATAGAAGTGAGATGGATCTGGCTTCCAGTCATGTGATTTGAGGCGCCACTATCAATGATCCACGGGCTTCCTCTCACTTCCACCTGAAAAGAAGAGTTAGTTCTTTGCGACCCGGGCAAGGTGACTGATTCAGGCTATTTTGTATAGGATAACTCTTGTATTTTGAGATGATTGAGAGAGTGTTTAGGTTAGTTTTGAGCGTTTTTGTAATATGAAGACCGAAGACACAAGTTATGAAGAATCAAGAGTTAAAGAGCTTAAAGACGAAGATTCGCCACTGCATGGATATCGCGGTCCCGTTGTCTAGGACGCAGGCGCGGTGGCGTGAAGGAGCGAACCATGAAGACCTATGATGGCCGCGGTCGTGCTGTCTGTGGCGCGGTCGCGGTAGAAGCCGACTCAGACTTAACCAATTGAAGACCGCCGCGGGCGCGGTGGTGGTGCCGCAGTCGCGGTGCGACCGACTTTCACGCGGACGAGATTTCACCGTTTCTATCTTGTTTCCTTTCTTATCTTTCGGTTTCCTATCTTGTTTAGTCCGAAAAGGTTGATCCTTGGGGCTATATAAGGGGAACCTTTCTAGGTTTTTAGGATATACAACATACTTGACAATCAATTGTCTTTCAAAAAAAGATTAGAGTTTTCTTTGTAATGGAGAACTAACTCTCCTCTTGAGTTTATTCGATCAAGGAAGCTTTATTATGAAGTTGTGAAATTCTGGTAATCTCTTTATCCCTAGGTCTTTATTGATACTCTTGTGCTTCATCCCATGATCTATGTTTGATTTTATGAGCCTGATCAACTTGTTTGATTGACTTAGATCTATCGTTTGATTTAGGATTGGTTGTTGTCTATGCATCTTTCCTATTTCTCGAAACAACTCTATTCTAGGACCGTGGACTAGTTTAGGGAAGAGTATTCAATGGTTAAATTGTGCATGAGACTCGTAGCTTGATTGCATGATTTGATTTCCTATTATCCCTGTGCTCTATGCTAATTCTACGTTAAGCGTACTTGCCTAGGGTTATAGAATTGCTTGGACCGTGGACTTGCGATTGTTAATGATTGGGATTGGAATTGACCTAGGAATATAAAGAGGTGGATGAATTCATGATCAACGGATTAATAAAGTGGAATTGATTGGATAAACTCTACTTGATAACCTTTGATTGAAACCGACTTTCAAACCCCCTTTAATTTGTTTACTTGCATGAAAACCACTAAAATCTGAATAGAAACTGATTCCTTTGGGTTCGACCCCTTGCTTGCCTACTATACTTTGTTTGTATGTTTGGGATTTATTTTTGATAAGGGAACAACGACTTTGCCCGAGCCAAATTTTGGCGCCGTTGCCGGGGAATCCTTTTTCTTGTTTTGATTTCGTGCGTTTTCGTGTTCTGCGCTCAAACCGCGAGCGCGGACCCCTCGGCGCGCCCGCGGTTCGTGCGCAGAACCATCCTTTGGGTGCGGGCCTAACACATGGTCCGTACCCGGTCTACTAATACTTCTCCTGTTCGTTTTGATCCAAAAGTTGACAAAACTCTTCGGAAGATAAGGAGTGCCCCTAGAGTGTCTACCTCCTACAATCTTCTTGAATCTCTTTCTCTCTATGATTCTGAACCAGAAGGCGCCATGACAGAACAAACTATTCGCCAACTCACAGCGCCCGATCTCCAGCAACAGCAGCTCGTTGTTCAATTCCCCGAACTCGGGGAGGTTGTGAAGTTCGAACTGAAGTCTGGTCTCATCCACCATTTGCCCAAATTCCAAGGGTTGAGTGGTGAGGACCCGAACAAGCATCTCACTGATTTCCACACGGTGTGCGTGAGTATGAAGCCCACTGATGTGACGGAGGATCAAAATCAAGCTCCGGGCTTTTCCCTTCTCTCTTGAGGACTCCGCCAAGGACTGGCTCCTTTATTTGGTGCCGGATTCTATTACTACCTGGGCGGCCATGAAGAAGGCGTTTCTTGAAAAGTACTTCCCCGCTTCCAAACAAACGTCTATTAAGAAGCAACTCAGCAGTTTGGAGCAAGGAGAAGACGAGAACCTCTATAACTATTATGAGCGCTACAAGAGGCTCATCGCGAGTTGTCCCTATCATGGCTACCAAGCAAAGGATCTTATTTGCTATATCATTGAGGGACTCTGCGACAATGACAAGAGGCTCGTGAATGCATCTTGTGGGGGTAGTTACGAGAACTTGACCCCAGCTGCAGCTTTTTAGAAAGTTGAGATCTTGGCGGAACAAGCCCGCAATCAAAGATCCAGGACCAATGTGAGGTCCGTGAGTGTGGTGAATGTGTCCCTGAATGCTGAAGTAAGGGAGCTCAAGGATCTTATGAAGCAACTGCTCACGAAGAGGACGGCTCAGCAAGTCAATGCTTGCGGTCTTTGCTATGACGCAAGCCACCACACAGATCAGTACCCTACTATTCAGGAGACCGAGGAGTCGGTCAATGCTATTAGCAACTATGGTGCGCCCCGGCCCCGGAATGATCCTTACTCTAACACCTACAATCCGGGGTGGGCAAACCATCCTAACCTAAGGTGGAGTAACCAGCAGCAACAAGATCCACCACAACAGCAGCAGCAGTACGCTCCTCAGGGCCAACAACAACCATTCCGGTCCAACAACTATGCCCCGAGAGCGCCTGCTCCGTCTCAGAATGATGCTATTACCTCCCTCTTGAAGGAGAACCAAGAGACGAGAGCTGCTGTAAAGAATCTTGAGACTCAACTGAGCCAACTTGCCACCATGATAAATAGGCTCGAGTCTAAGGATTCCGGAAAACTTCCCTCTCAACCGCTAAATCACAAGGAGAATGTGAGTGCCATGAATTTGAGGAGCGGTAGAGTATTGGCGAGTCGGGAATCACCCCCTGGTGATGATCCGCGACCGCGTTGCCCTGGCCGCGACCGCGCCGGGGCGGCAGAGCATGAAGACCAAGTCTCTGTTGGAATTCCGCGCTCGCGCCCTCCCCTCAGCGCCCGCGAAATTCCAACAGAGGACTCGGAGCACGAGAGGCGTAACGAGCCGCGACCGCGGAGTCCGGACCGCGCCCGCGGTAAGGAGGCCGAGTGGAACTTTGAGGCTTTACTTGATTATGCTTTCAAGAATTATTCGCCTCCACGCCCGAGCTACCCTAGATGGAACCGCACCCCAGCAGCAGAGGAGGACGATGGTTATGTGGCTCAACCCCTTCCACCATTGAATTCCTTCAAGCCCTCTCCTCCATTTCCCGATGCTCTCAAGGACACGAGGAAGCCGGCACATGACAAGGAACTCTTCGAGACCTTCGCCAATTGTCGGGTAAATGTTCCTCTCATCAATCTCATCCAAAGTGTCCCTCGTTTTGCTAACTTTATGAGAGAGCTATGCACCATAAAAAGAAAGAATAGGACTATTCCTAAGATTGAAAAGGTAGCTCTAGTTGAAAAAACGCAGGATAGCAAAATTGAGACTTGTAATTCCCTACTCCAAAAGCAATTACCAAAAAAATGCTCAGACCCAGGAAGATTCACTGTCCCTGTCACTATTGGAGAAACTAAAATTGAGCGTGCTATGCTATATTTAGGTGCCTCCATTAATGTCCTTCCAGCTTGCATGTATGATAGGTTAGGCCTTGGTCCTTTAAAGGAATCAGATATTGTTATTGAATTGGCTGACCACTCTAATGTGTGCCCGAAAGGGTTAGTTGAGGATGTTCTAGTGCAGGTGCATGGTTTGATCTTTCCTGCAGATTTTTATGTGATGGAGATAGGCGAAGGGCGGTACGACCCGATTATCTTACTAGGTCGCCCATTCATGAAAACCGCCAACACGGTCATCGACGTTGCCAATGGATCTCTTTCCATATCTCATGGTGGCAACGAGGTCCGAATTCATGTTGATGAGGACCCCTATTGATCGTATCCACGTCGAGCCAACGACGTTAAACAAAAGCACTGCTTGGGTGGCAACCCAAGGGTTAGTTAGATTGTTTTTCCATTCTTAGCTTAGGATTCGCTTTTGTTTTTAGCTAACATGCAGGTACTAGGTCCGAAAGGACACGCCTGGCGTGATACCGCGCCCGCGCCTCCTTGCCCGCGCCCGCGGTGGATCGTCAGCGCGCCCCGACGAACAGGTGCTAGCCCGTGCTCGCGGCAACCATACTGCGTCTCGGTTTTAGCTCGTTTTTATTTTGAAAAAAAAAAGAAAAAAAAATGGAAAAATGAAAAAAAAAAAGAAAAAAAAAAGAGACAAAAAGAGGACTTCTTGATCCCATTCTACCTCTATATTTTCCATCCATCTACATCCATTCTATCCATCTTCTATCTTTCCATCTTCGATTTCTTCTTTTCATTCACCTTTGTATTTTCCATTCTTTGGCTATGTGTAAATCCTAAGTATGGGGGAGCTTTGTTCCCCCGGGATTTTATCTCCACGGCTCGAGTTCAAGTATTCATCCATCTCTCGAAGAACGAGCCAAGATACGAAGGTTGCTTACACATCACGCTTTTCGAGATGAAGTCAAGACCTCGTCCCTGCACAAGAACCGCGCCCGCGCTTCATCAGCCGCGCCCGCGGTGCACATCCGAGGACGACTTTTCTCTCTGCCGAGATTCCGCGCCCGCGGTTTGCCCACCGATTGGAAATACGAAGTGTTCCATTATTCTAACACCTTTGAAGAATTCTTCCATTCCACCTCTCTTCATCGATTGTGAGTCTTCTGATTACCTTTCTCCATACTTCTATCCTTTCTCTTTGCTTCATTGAGGACAATGAAGGATTTAAGTAATGGGGGAAGGAGTACTCGCATTCGCTTATCCTAGTTACCTTAGTTAGCTATTTGCTTCAGATTTTTTATTTTCTTCTTTTCATGGAGCTCTTGCACCATACTTTTTGCATAATAATAAAGAAAGAAAGAAAAAGAAAAAGATAGAAAGTGCCATAAAAAATAGAAAAAAGGCATATAAATCCTGGGATGAGTCAAAAACCCGAAAGGGCGGCTCAGGTAATAAGCAAGTAACCCGGACCAGCATTAGGCTGGGGTTATATGAGGTTCATGAGTGATGTGAGTATTTGTGAGCACACCCTTGAGAAAAATGAAAAGAGCGGTTAGGTGAAAACCCGAAAGGGCGCCTAAGCAGAATTGAGTGGTAAAATTCGAGTGTTTTAGGATCATTCTTTCTTGGGGACTTTGGGACTTCATTGTTAGATTTGGGTAGATCCTAGGCTGCTCTCTTTCATATTTTTAGAGCTTGAGTGGTATATCATGTGGTGAGGTGTGTGTTTGAGCTTCATTGTTTTTATGCTCATGATTTCTCTATATTTTGGGTTCGGGTTGTGAGCTGAGTGTTTTTATCTTCCCTTGTATTTCCTGAGATCTTAGATGTGCTACCTTGTTATATTTGTTTTGAGCTTACTCGAGGACGAGCAAGATCTAAGTATGGGGGAATTTGATTCAGGCTATTTTGTATAGGATAACTCCTGTATTTTGAGATGATTTAGAGAGTGTTTAGGTTAGTTTTGAGCGTTTTTGTAATATGAAGACCGAAGACACAAGTTATGAAGAATCAAGAGTTAAAGAGCTTAAAGACGAAGATTCGCCACTGCATGGATATCGCGGTCGCGTTGTATAGGACGCGGGCGCGGTGGCGTGAAGGAGCGAACCATGAAGACCTATGAAGGCCGCGGTCGCGGTAGAAGCCGACTCAGACTTGACCAATTGAAGACCGCCGCGGGCGCGGTGGTGGTGCCGCGGTCACGGTGCGACCGACTTTCACGCGGACGAGATTTCACCGTTTCTATCTTGTTTTTGATCCTTGGGGCTATATAAGGGGAACCTTTCTAGGTTTTTAGGATATACAACATACTTGTCAATCAATTGTCTTTCAAAAAAAGATTAGAGTTTTCTTTGTAATGGAGAACTAACTCTCCTCTTGAGTTTATTCGATCAAGGAAGCTTTATTATGAAGTTGTGAAATTCTGGTAATCTCTTTATCCCTAGGTCTTTATTGATACTCTTGTGCTTCATCCCATGATCTATGTTTGATTTTATGAGCCTGATCAACTTGTTTGACTGACTTAGATCTATCGTTTGATTTAGGATCTGTTGTTGTCTATGCATCTTTCCTATTTCTCGAAACAACTCTATTCTAGGACCGTTGACTAGTTTAGGGAAGAGTATTCGATGGTTAAATTGTGCATGAGACTCGTAGCTTGATTGCATGATTTGATTTCCTATTATCCCTGTGCTCTATGCTAGTTCTAAGTTAAGCGTCTGATCGGTCCGGGATCGGAGGGTCTCACAATTTAAATTTATAAAACCGAACCTCACTTGTAGTAAAGAGGTAGGGTGTCGAACACACGGGAGTTCGTGCGTCGAGGGTACCCGAAAAGACTAAAAAGAGGAGAAAATAAAGACAAAACGAAGGAAAACAAAAGAGATCTCCTCGGACCGACACAGGGTCACTTCGGTCCGAGGTAGGATCGAGGTCGAAATGGTCGGGACCGACGTTGGTGCAAGTCGGGCCCGATGACTGGGTACTTCGATTTGGAAAAAATGGTAGATCGGTCTTGGGTTTTTGGGTTCCTCCCCCAACTAGACTTGGATATTCTTCCTTAATTCAACCAATAAGTGTTTGATTCTAGTGAGATCGAGGTTGTTCGCCTCAAATCCCTCCAATCTACACCTCGACCCAAGGGAGCTTTCGCGTCACCTTCGATGCTAGAGACTTGTGATGGGATCGAGACCACTTTCGCTTACTCTTACCAAACACAAGCTCTAGATCCCTTGCTTTCACAAGAGAATTGAAGCTCAATGTAGAGAGGATTCACAAATCAAGCACTCAAGGCTATGGAATTGGGGTTTTCTACCCAAATCTAGCTAGGGGATTCCCCGAATCTACTCCATAAGGTAAGAGAAAAGCATAAACAAAAGGGGAATCAAGCAACACTCAATCATCATCATCAAATCAAACTCCAATTGCATTCAAATCCAAAGTGTCTACAAAATCCAAGTCTCAATTCTACTAGATCAAAACAAAACAAAGTACAAAACTCACAATTCTCCCTCTCTTCTCCACCGATCTCTCCTTCTCTTCCTTCTCCCTTCTTCTCCTTGCTCTCCAAGTCTTCCTTGAGCCTTTAGAGAGTGATTTGAGTGTGGTCTATCCAAAACATGCCCTTAATGCTCTCTAATCACCTCTATTTATAGCCTCTCATGGATTGGGGACCAAGGAATCCCAATTTAGATAGGGGCAAATGTGGAAAGTTGCTAAAAATATGCCTTGGGGAACAATCCAATCCTATGCCGACTTGGACCGACACGGAACGACCTCGGGCCCGACGTTGGGAACGTCGGTCCGATTCACTGGGTGCTCGATCTCGGGCCCGACTTGGTGTATCTCGGTCCAGGGCCTCGATCCTTGTCTTCTTCCTTGATTTCCTTTGGTTCCACTTCGTTCTTGGCTTGGCTCTTGCACTCCTTGACTTGGATCCTTCATTAGCTCCTTGAAATTGTCCTCATTCTTGCCATTTTACCTACAAAAACAAACAAACTCGCATAGTTTCCGACTCTTGAAGAAAACCGGGAACTAAGCTAAAAAGGAAACAAAACTAACAAAGAAGAGAATGAAAAACACATATTTACAAGGGAAATCAACTACTAAAACACCTCCAAAATGAGAGACATCAGAATACCCCATACTTAAACTTGCTTGTCCTTAAGCAATAACAACATAAGCAAGACCGAAGCACAATCTTCAAGTAAAGCCTCTTATGAAAAATCAAGTAAGCATAAGTGATAGACATGCTAGCAAGATTACGTCATCACACATGATCAAGTGTTCAAGGAATAAAGTCTAATGCAACAAAGCCTCACTTTAGGGATATGGAAATGTGTATCACTCATCATGTGTTTAGGCTTGAAAATGAACACTCATACTCAACAATCATGCAAGTAAAGGCTTTACAATTGAAGCTAATATCACCAGTTCTTCCACCTAGAGATGCCTATTACAATGCACACAAAGAATATGAACTTGGCTCAATGGAGGTCCTCAATGAGGTTCCATTCGGCCGGGTTGTAATGGGGCTTTTGGTGTTTCTCAAGGTAAGAATCATTTTGGTCTTGTGGAGCTTACAATGGGGATTGAACTTTCTAGTCTCTCACCAAACTCACCAAATTATTCCACTTTCAACTTCACTCATCCAAAAGACTTTGATTTTTTTTTCTTTTCTTTTCTCAACCCAAACTTTTCACTAAACATTCCACTTCATCTTTGCACTACACTTTTTGTTGGATTTTTCACACTTTTTTCACTAGGATCGACTTGCACATTAACTCGGGCCTGATGTACACTTTAACTCGGTCGGTGCCCATTTCTTTCACTTAAGCACTTTGCTTTCAATCCACTATTTTTCCAACATTTTTTTTCTTTTCACTTCAAAGATGCACTACCCACTTGGTTTTGTAACTCCATTTCTTGCCCTTCACCAAAGAGAATCTCAACTCTCCAAATATTCTTCCAAACCTCTCACTAAAGTCCAATCCCATAAGGGTCAAGTCATATAGGCTAGGAATCATATTTTTGAGGAGTTTCAAACAAAGGTCTAAGGCTAAAACGGGGCTACAAACAATGGTTTATCTTCAAGGTAGGATATGGAACATTTTGTGACTAAATGAAATAAAGTTCAAATCAATGTGACAATGCATAGAACAAATCTCATATTGGTCTTGGAAAATAGATAAACACCTCAATAGCAAGTTTTACTAAGCATGCATGAGCTATTCACACAAGAAAAATGAGGGATATGCAAATATGAACAAGCATCCCTAAAATGGCCTAAAATAATCTCACAAGGTTCACTCTAGCTTAGTTGCATCAAAACTTATCCTTAGAACTCATGTGCTCAATAAAAACATGCAAGACATCTCATCACATCAAAAACAACATCCATTTAGAGGCTAAACTATCCAAAAATATGCAAAGGACTTTACATGCTCACATCATCATTAGCTCTCATATGGACATCTAAGATGGGAATTCCTAGTCCAAAAACAAAATCTTTTTGACATTTTCAACACAATTTTTTCGAATTTTTATGGATTTTTGCAAAAAAGTTTCTCAAACAAAGGAAACAAACTCATCCATTCATGCCATAAAATTCAATCATCATCCTCATACAAATCATGCCACTATCCAAAAGAAACATCCCTTAAACAAGAAACAAGAAACTACACATAAACATGGAATTATGAGCTACCAACCCACCCCATACTTAAAATTTTGATGTCCTCATCAAAAGAAATCAAAACTCAAAAGTAAAAAGAAGAGTAGAGAAAGCTCACAATTTCCTTATTCTTGAAAGGCAAGTGGAGGCTTAGTTCGATAAGAGGAGAGCCCAAGAGGCTCTTACTTCTTCACTTGGGTCGATTTTGTCATAGTACTTCTTCACTCGATGACCATTAACTCGAAAGATAGTTCCATCCTCATCTATCAAATCTACCGCTCCTTGAGAATGTATGCGATGTACCACGAACGGTCCACTCCACCTCGTGCGGAGCTTGCCCGGAAAGAACCGAAGTCGTGCATTAAACAGAAGAACCTTGTCTCCAACTTGGTAAGTTTTTGGGACCAACTTCCTATCATGCCACCTTTTAGATTTCTCTTTGTACAACTTGGCGTTTTCTTAAGCCTTCAAACGCAACTCCCCTAGCGCATGAAGGTCGAGGAACCTCTTTTCTCCGGCCAAGTTCACATCCCAATTCATCTCCTTTAAAGCCCACTTGGATTTGTGTTCCAATTCCACCGGGAGGTGGCACGCCTTTCCATACACTAGATTGAAAGGTGTAGTCCCCAAGGGTGTCTTGTAAGCGGTTCTATAAGCCCAAAGTGCATCATCAAGCTTAGATGACCAATCTTTTCTTGATTTAGACACCGTCTTCTCCAAAATGGCCTTGATTTGACAATTTGAGACTTCCACTAGACCACTTGTTTGAGGATGATAAGGGGTAGCAACCCGGTGAGACACCCCATACTTAATCAACACATTCTCGAAGCATCTTTCAATGAAATGAGGACCACCATCACTAATGAGAACTCTTGGCACGCCGAATCTAGAAAAGATGTTGCTTTTCAAGAACTTCATCACAACTCTTGCATCATTGGTCCTTGTTGGGATGGCTTCCACCCATTTCGAAACATAATCAACGGCCACCAAAATGTATTTGTATGGGCCCGACGTTGGGAAAGGTCCCATGAAGTCGATCCCCCATACATCAAAGAGCTCCACCTCTAGAATTCCGGTTTGCGGAGTCTCATTTCTCCTTGACAAATTCCCTTCTCTTTGGCATTCCTCACATCTCTTCACATACTCATGAACATCTTTGAACATGGTTGGCCAATAGAACCCACAATGAAGAATTTTGGCCGTGGTTTTTGAACTCTTAGCATGCCCTCCGGTTGGCAAAGAATGACAATGGCGAATGACACTTTCAACCTCCTCACTTGGAATGCACCGTCTATAGATTCTATCGCTCCCCTCCTTGTATAGGTACGGGTCATCCCAATAATATTGCCTAGCATCATGTAAGAATTTCTTCCTAGCCGAGTAAGACAAATTTGGTGGGATTACTCCCCCTACAACAAAGTTAGCAAAATCCGCAAACCAAGGAGCGACCCTTCGTTTTGTGGATTCAAAAGATAATAGACAAGTAGGAGGTGAAGATTTAATCAATTTAGGATGAGAAGGAATGGAGACCGAGTGAAGGATCTTACTTGATTTCATGGACCGACATTGCAAGGTATTTAGCCCGACATGTGGAGACGTCGATCGGGTCGAACAAGTGCATATCTTGTCTGGGACCGACGTTACAGACCTCGGGTCCGAGGTACTGGTACCTCGATCCGGTGTTCCATACTTCGGGCCCGATTTTCTAGCTTGGTCGATCCATCCCTTTGTTCCTTCTTGCTACTCATTAGGCCTTCATCCGCCCTCATGTCATCTATTTCCACACCATCCTCCATCTCATTCATGTACTCCACGGGCAACCGAGATAGATGATCGGCCACCAAATTCTCCGAGCCCACTTTATCCTTGATCTCATGGTCAAATTCTTGAAGAAGAAGCATCCATCTCAAAAGCCTCGGTTTTGTATCTTTCTTCTTCATGAGGTACTTTATTGCCGCATGATCCGTATAGACCACCACCTTAGACCCCACAAGATATGATCGGAATTTCTCAAATGCAAATACCACCGCTAGGAATTCCTTTTCCGTAGTTGTATATTTACATTGAGTTTCATCCAAGGTTTTACTTGCATAGTAGATGGCATGCAACTTTCCCTCCTTTCTTTGCCCAAGAACAGCTCCCACGGCAAAATCACTTGCATCACACATCACTTCGAAAGGAAGATTCCAATCGGGTGACGCCATGATGGGTGCCGAAACCAAAGCATCTCTCAACCTGCAAAAAGCACTCATGCAATCCTCGGAAAATTCGAAGGGAACATCCTTCATCAAGAGGTTAGACAATGGTTTTGAGATTTTAGAGAAATCTTTGATGAAGCGTCTATAAAAGCCCGCATGACCTAGAAAACTCCTCACATCACGCACACAAGTAGGTGGGGGAAGTTTTTCAATTATCTCAATCTTGGCCCTATCAACTTCTATTCCTCTACTAGAAATGAGATGGCCTAAGACTATTCCTTCCTTAACCATGAAATGACATTTTTCCCAATTGAGCACAAGGTTAGTCTCTTCACATCTAGCCAACACTCTATCCAAATTAGCCAAGCAAGCATCAAAAGAGGAACCATAGACCGAAAAATCATCCATGAATACTTCCACTATTTCCTCTACCATGTCGGAGAAGATGGACATCATGCACCTTTGAAACGTTGCCGGGGCATTACACAAACCAAAAGGCATGCGTCTATAGGCGAACGTTCCATAGGGACATGTAAAAGTCGTCTTCTCTTGATCATCGGGGTGAATAGGGATTTGCCAAAATCCACTATACCCATCAAGGTAGCAAAAGTATTCATGTTGTGCTAATCTTTTAAGGACTTGGTCAATAAAAGGAAGGGGGAAATGATCCTTACGAGTGCCACTATTTAACTTTCGGTAATCAATGCATATGCGCCATTTTGTAGTGGTTCTTGTAGGAATCATTTCTCCTTTCTCATTTTGCACTACGGTCAATCCACCCTTTTTAGGCACTACATGCACGGGACTCACATATTTTCTATCCGAAATTGGGAAGATGATTCCCGCATCCAACATCCTAAGTATCTCACTTTTAACCACTTCTTTCATATTAGGATTCAATCTTCTTTGTGGTTCAATAGTGGGTTTATGATTGTCTTCCATGTAGATCCTATGCATGCAAATTGATGGTGAGATTCCCTTAAGTTCCTCTAATGAATACCCTAAGGCCCCCCTATGCTTTCTTAAGACCGCTAACAACTTGGACTCTTCTTCATTATTCAAATTAGCATTCACAATTACGGGTAATGAAGAGTTAGGGCCAAGGAAGGCATACCTCAAGTCCTTTGGAAGCTCCTTTAGCACATGGGAAGGCTCCGGTGGTGCTTGAGTTTCCTCCGTTTCGGCCTTGAACACCTCCAAGTAAGTCATCCCACTCTCTACTTTCCCATCCTCTTCTTGATGAGAAATCACCCCTTCATTCTTCACTTCAACTCCATAGGGCGGTGGAATGGCTTTGAATTCTAGCTTCCTTGTGCTTGGCTTGTTGGATATAGCTTCCCATTGCGCTCCATTTGGAAAAAATTGAACCATCTTGGCTTCTCTATGCAAAGCTTCTCTTGATGTTGACTTGAAGGAGAAATCGAGTTCTACTCCTCCAAATTCGAGGGACAAGTGACCTTTCTTCACATCTATGACGGCTCCAACCGTAGCTAGGAATGGTCTCCCCAAAATGATAGGCTCACCCGGCACTTCTAACATGTCAACCACAACAAAATCCGTAGGTACATAGTGCCCCTCTATACACAATGGGTAATCTTCCACCACTCCAATTGGCTCAATTGATGTTCCGTCGGCTATGGTCAACCTCATGTTAACCAGAGCAATGAGTCCCATAGCGGTTGACTTCCATATGGTGTATGGTATAACACTTGTACTTGCTCCAAGGTCACATAATGCTTGAAACTTCCTCGGTCCCACACCCACGGTGATGGCAAATCTTCCGGGATCACCAAGCTTTTGAGGTAGCTCCAATATCTTCACCTCGTCTTGCATCTCAATAATTGATCTCTTCTTGCTCAAGATTTCCTTCAAGAACTTAGCATAAGATGGCATCTCACTTAGAGCATCGGTGAATGGAATGGTAATGTTCAAGCCTTGCAAAAGCTTCAAGAACCGCTTGAACCTGCCCCCAACAATCTCCTTGGGCTTCTTCATAGGATATGGAAGAGTAGTGCCACTTTCCTTCTTGCTTGGATCAACCTCCTTGGAGGGTCTCACAATTTAAATTTATAAAACCGAACCTCACTTGTAGTAAAGAGGTAGGGTGTCGAACACACGGGAGTTCGTGCGTCGAGGGTACCTGAAAAGACTAAAAAGAGGAGAAAATAAAGACAAAACGAAGGAAAACAAAAGAGATCTCCTCAGACCGACACAGGGTCACTTCGGTCCGAGGTAGGATCGAGGTCGAAATGGTCGGGACCGACGTTGGTGCAAGTCGGGCCCGATGACTGGGTACTTCGATTTGGCAAAAATGGTAGATCGGTCTTGGGTTTTTGGGTTCCTCCCCCAACTAGACTTGGATATTCTTCCTCAATTCAACCAATAAGTGTTTGATTCTAGTGAGATCGAGGTTGTTCGCCTCAAATCCCTCCAATCTACACCTCGACCCAAGGGAGCTTTCGCGTCACCTTCGATGCTAGAGACTTGTGATGGGATCGAGACCACTTTCTCTTACTCTTACCAAACACAAGCTCTAGATCCCTTGCTTTCACAAGAGAATTGAAGCTCAATGTAGAGAGGATTCACAAATCAAGCACTCAAGGCTATGGAATTGGGGTTTTCTACCCAAATCTAGCTAGGGGATTCCCCCATAGCCCAAGACTATGGAATCTACTCCATAAGGTAAGAGAAAAGCATAAACAAAAGGGAAATCAAGCAACACTCAATCATCATCATCAAATCAAACTCCAATTGCATTCAAATCCAAAGTGTCTACAAAATCCAAGTCTCAATTCTACTAGATCAAAGCAAAACAAAGTACAAAACTCACAATTCTCCATCTCTTCTCCACCGATCTCTCCTTCTCTTCCTTCTCCCTTCTTCTCCTTGCTCTCCAAGTCTTCCTTGAGCCTTTAGAGAGTGATTTGAGTGTGGTCTATCCAAAACATGCCCTTAATGCTCTCTAATCACCTCTATTTATAGCCGCTCATGGATTGGGGACCAAGGAATCCCAATTTAGAAAGGGGCAAATGTGGAAAGTTGCTAAAAATATGCCTTGGGGAACAATCCAATCCTATGCCGACTTGGACCGACACGGAACGACCTTGGGCCCGACGTTGGGAACGTCGGTCCGATTCACTGGGTGCTCGATCTCGGGCCCGACTTGGTGTATCTCGGTCCAGGGCCTCGATCCTTGTCTTCTTCCTTGGTTTCCTTTGGTTCCACTTCGTTCTTGGCTTGGCTCTTGCAATCCTTGACTTGGCTCCTTCATTAGCTCCTTGAAATTGTCCTCATTCTTGCCATTTTACCTACAAAAACAAACAAACTCGCATAGTTTCCGACTCTTGAAGAAAACCGGGAACTAAGCTAAAAAGGAAACAAAACTAACAAAGAAGAGAATGAAAAACACATATTTACAAGGGAAATCAACTACTAAAACACCTCCAAAATGAGAGACATCAGCGTCCTTGCCTAGGGTTATAGAATTGCTTGGACCGTGGACTTGCGATTGCTAATGATTGGGATTGGAATTGACCTAGGCATATAAAGAGGTGGATGAATTCATGATCAACTGATTAATAAAGTGGAATTGATTGGATAAACTCTACTTGATAACCTTTGATTGAAACCGACTTTCAAACCCCCTTTTGTTTACTTGCATGAAAACCACTAAAATCGGAATAGAAACTGATTCTTTGGGTTCGACCCCTTGCTTGCTTACTATACTTTGTTTGCATGTTTGGGATTTATTTTTGATAAGGGAACAACGACTTTGCCCGAGTCAAATTTTGGCGCCGTTGCCGGGGAATCCTTTTTCTTGTTTTGATTTCGTGCGTTTTCATGTTCTACGGTCAAACCGCGAGCGCGGCCCCCTCGGCGCGCCCGCGGTTCGTGCGCAGAACCATCCTTTGGGTGCGGGCCTAACACATGGTCCGTACCCGGTCTACTAATACTTCTCCTGTTCGTTTTGATCCAGAAATTGACAGAACTCTTCGGAAGATAAGGAGTGCCACCAGAGTGTCTACCTCCTACAATCTTCTTGAATCTCTTTCTCTCTCTGATTCTGAACCAGAAGGCGCCATGGCGGAACAAATTATTCGCCAACTCAAAGCGCCCGATCTCCAGCAACAGCAGCTCATTGTTCAATTCCCCGAACTCGGGGAGGTTGTGAAGTTCGAACTGAAGTCTGGTCTCATCCACCATTTGCCCAAATTCCACGGGTTGAGTGGTGAGGACCCGAACAAGCATCTCACTGAATTCCACGCGGTGTGCGTGAGTATGAAGCCCACTGATGTGACGGAGGATCAAATCAAGCTTCGGGCTTTTCCCTTCTCTCTTGAGGACTCCGCCAAGGACTGGCTCCTTTATTTGGTGCCGGGTTCTATCACTACTTGGGCGGCCATGAAGAAGGCGTTTCTTGAAAAGTACTTCCCCGCTTCCAAACAAACGTCTATTAAGAAGCAACTCAGCAGTTTGGAGCAAGGAGAAGACGAGAACCTCTATGACTATTATGAGCGCTACAAGAGGCTCATTAGTTGTCCCTATCATGGCTACCAAGCCAAGGATCTTATTTGCTATATCATTGAGTGACTCTGCGACAATGACAAGAGGCTCGTGAATGCATCTTGTGGGGGTAGTTACGAGAACTTGACCCCAGCTGCAGCTTTTCAGAAAGTTAAGATCTTGGCGGAACAAGCCCGCAATCAGAGATCCAGGACCAATGTGAGGTCTGTGAGTGTGGTGAATGAGTCCCTGAATGCTGAAGTAAGGGAGCTCAAGGATCTTATGAAGCAGCTGCTCACGAAGAGGACGGCTCAGCAAGTCAATGCTTGCGGTCTTTGCTATGACGCAAGCCACCACACAGATCAGTGCCCTACTATTCAGGAGACCGAGGAGTCGGTCAATGCTATTGGCAACTATGGTGTCCCCCGGCCCCGGAATGATCCTTACTCTAACACCTACAATCTGGGGTGGGCAAACCATCCTAACCTAAGGTGGAGCAACCAGCAGCAACAAGATCCACCACAACAGCAACAGCAGTACGCTCCTCAGGGCCAACAACAACAATTCCGGTCCAACAACTATGCCCCGAGAGCGCCTGCTCCGTCTCAGAATGATGCTATTACCGCCCTCTTGAAGGAGAACCAAGAGACGAGAGCTGCGGTAAAGAATCTTGAGACTCAACTGAGCCAACTTGCCACCATGATCAATAGGCTCGAGTCTATGGATTCCGGAAAACTTCCCTCTCAGCCGCTAAATCACAAGGAGAATGTGAATGCCACGAATTTGAGGAGCGGTAGAGTATTGGCGAGTCGAGAATCACCCCCTGGTGATGATCCGCGACCGCGCCGGGGCGGCAGAGCATGAAGACCAAGTCTCTGTTGGAATTCCGCGCACGTGCCCTCCCCTCCGCGCCCGCGAAATTCCAACAAAGGACTCGGACCACGAGAGGCATAACGAGCCGCGACCGTGGAGTCCAGACCGCGCCCGCGGTAAGGAGGCGGAGCGGAACTTTGAGGCTTTACTTGATTATGCTTTCAAGAATTATTCGCCTCCACGCCCGAGCTCTCCTAGATGGAACCGCACCCCAGCAGCAGAGGAGGACGATGGTTATGTGGCTCAACCCCTTCCACCATTGAATTCCTTCAAGCCCTCTCCTCCATTTCCCGATGCTCTCAAGGACACGAGGAAGCCGGCACATGACAAGGAACTCTTCGAGACCTTCGCCAATTGTCGGGTAAATGTTCCTCTCATCAATCTCATCCAAAGTGTCCCTCGTTTTGCTAAGTTTATGAAAGAGCTATGCACCATAAAAAGAAAGAATAGGACTAGTCCTAAGATTGAAAAGGTAGCTCTAGTTGAAAAAACGCAGGATAGCAAAATTGAGACTTGTAATTCCCTACTCCAAAAGCAATTACCAAAAAAATGCTCAGACCCAGGAAGATTCACTGTCCCTGTCACTATTGGAGAAACTAAAATTGAGCGTGCTATGCTAGATTTAGGTGCCTCCATTAATGTCCTTCCAACTTGCATGTATGATAGGTTAGGCCTTGGTCCTTTAAAGGAATCAGATATTGTTATTGAATTGGCTGACCACTCTAATGTACGCCCGAAAGGGTTAGTTGAGGATGTTCTAGTGCAGGTGCATGGTTTGATCTTTCATGCAGATTTTTATGTGATAGAGATAGGCGAAGGGCGGTACGACCCGGTTCTCTTACTAGGTCGCCCATTCATGAAAACCGCCAACACGGTCATCGACGTTGCCAATGGATCTCTTTCCATATCTCATGGTGGCAACGAGGTCCGAATTCATGTTGATGAGGACCCCTATTGATCGTATCCACGTCGAGCCAACGACGTTAAACAAAAGCGCTGTTTGGGAGGCAACCCAAGGGTTAGTTAGATTGTTTTTCCATTCTTAGCTTAGGATTCGCTTTTGTTTTTAGCTAACATGTAGGCACTAGGTCCGAAAGGACACGCCTGGCGTGATACCGCGCCCGTGCCTCCTTGGTCGCGCCCGCGGTGGATCGTCAGCGCGCCCCGACGAACAGGTACTAGCCCGTGCTCGCGGAAACCATACTGCGTCTCGGTTTTAGCTCGGTTTTAGCTCGCGGCAACCATACTGCGTCTCGGCAACCATACCGCGGTGGACTAGAGTTTTAGCTCGTTTTTATTTTGGCACACTAGCATGCGTCCTATCAGCAGATTTAGGCTTGGCATTCTTACTGCCACTTCTAGCCTTTCTTCCATTCTCAAGATCCTGTTTTAGCTTAAGACACTCATACTGGTAGTGACCACCTTTACCACAATGCCAGCACGTCCTATAGTAGTTTCCAAGGTAGTACTTCTTGTTAGGACATTGAATTCTATTTTCTTTCATTTTCTCTGGATCAACTACCTTAGATCCTTCACCTTTTGCAATCTTTTTGTAGATTTTATGGCTAGTGGAGTTTGTGTAGTAGTCCCTTTGGCCTTTCTCACCACTCTCAAGGAATCTTATGCGTTCCTCTAGGTTCTTTGTCTTTTCCCTCTCAAGTTCTAGTTCAGTGGTTTTGCTAGCCTCGAAGTCGCTAGGAAGAGAATTCTTGGAACCTGATTCATACCCTAGTCCTTTCCTAGCTGGAATAAAGACTATTTGATTTACAGTTTCAGTCATGGGACTCTTTCCTAGGACTTTCACCTCATCCCTAAGATTTGCATTTTCAAGTTTTAGGGTTCTAAGTTTTAGGCACAGTTTCACCTCAATTTTCTTGCAATTTTCACATTCCACAACAATATTCTCGGATTCAATTTCTTCAAAACTTTGTTTCATGGCATAGCTTTCTTGCATGATCTGAGTTATTAGTTTGATGAGCTTAGGCTTTGAGCATTTTTCAAGAGAGCTTAGCATAGATTCATGAGTTACCTCTTGCTCAGTTTCAGAGACGTCCTCTGGGGCGTCTTCCATAGCCATGTAAGCCACTTGATTTTCTGGTTCTTCATCACTTGAGTCAAGGTCGTCCCATGCGCCCTCAAATGCACCAACCAGGGCCTTTTCCTTCATTTCTTTTGATGTTAACCCTGTGGTACATTTCTTGGCCATGTGTCCCTTCCTGTTGCATTTGTAGCAGACTATTTCCTTCATTTCAACATCTGTAGGTTTGCGACCTTCCTTCTTATAGGGCATCTTCATTCTTGGGACTTTGCCTCTTTTGTACAAAGTACGAAGAGTTTTGTGTAATAGTGCTAGCTCATCTTCTTCAGAAATTTATTCTTCGGTCTTCCCTTTGCGTTCTACCAAAGCCTGAAGGCGAAGATTCTCTTGGTGCTCTTGAGTTTTGGCTTCCAGCATAGAGTTCAATTCCCTTTGTCTTTGGTAGTATTGCTCATACTCTGGCGTCCTAGCCGCAAGAGTTAAAGCCAGCTCATTTTGGGAACTCTTTCCCATTTCCAATAGATCTTGGTTTCTCCTTGCTTCGTACCCTTTAAGCTTTCCATAGATCTCTTCCATGGACAGTCCTTTGTTGGTTTGGTTTTCTTTGAACGTCATCCTATCGAAGTTCCATGGTCCCGTGAGTCCATCAATCAAGACTTGAACCTTCATCCTTTGAGTGATCTCCGTTTCCTTGACACCCAAGTTTTTCAACTTGGTTAGTAAAGCCTCAAAGCGGAAGGAGTAGTCGGTGATGGTCTCATTTGTGAACATCTTGAACTTGTAGAAGTCCCTCTTAGCTTCAAGCTGGACGTCCTCTTTCATCTCGGGCGTCCCAACATGGTACTTCTCCAGAGCTTCCCATTGGAGCTTGGCAGTTGGAAGATTGCTCACACGGGTGGCGTCCCTTTCGCAGAGGGACGTCTGTAGGAAGCAAATAGCCTTGGCGTTTGCCTCCATGAGTTTAAACTCATCAGGACCCCATTCTCCTTCTTTGTCCTTCTTAGCAGCAGGGACTTCGAGGTCGCCGTTCTTTATCACCAGCCAGCATTGGTAGTTTTGACTTCGCACGAAGCACTCAAACCTTGTTTTCCATCGATTGAAGTTTCCATCGGTGAGGCGAGGAGGTTTTGCACTCGAGATACCAATAGGTTCCATATCCATGTTTCCTGCAACTCAAACTTAATCTAGAGAACCTGGCTCTGATACCAATTGTTGGATCGTAAGTCTGTTAGAATGGGCGTCCTTAATTGGGTTAAGGGCGTCCTTAGATGTAGCGGAATAAGACTTAACAGGAAAACTGATAAGATAATGGAGACGAGTATTTATAGAGGAACCCCACTAAGACCAACTAGTCTTATAGGTAAACCTCTACCTCCACTGGAGGATTTTCAATAGCCGTCCTTATCTTATTAAGAGAGAGTCCTTACAACTTAGGCGAGTCGTTACACTTCTCTGAGCTAAGCGTCCGTCGTTAGCCTCACTAGTAACACTCATTTCCACCTAACAAGTAACCTAACTCTCTTACCTATAAGGAAGCTATAACTCACGTCTCTCACGGTCCGTTGTGAGAGACAAACTACAACTCTAACTATTTTGTGGTTTGTTTTGGATTTGATGTGGTTGGACTTTCTTTCTCTTGCTTCAAGCTCACTTGGTCTCCTTGTTCTTCGTTCTTGAACTTGAATGCTTCCGGAGAGCTTGAGAGAAAGTCTTCAAAGTCCCCCCCGCTATGCATACCCCTTGGAGGGTATTTATAGCGGAAGTGGTTCTTGTCCTCTAGCGTCCTCTGAGACTTGGCAGGATCCTTGATCATCCATCAACGGTGCGATGTGCATCTTGAGGAAGTCAACTCTGTTGACGCTTGGGAAGCCTCCGCGTGGATAGGGGACCATTGTTGGGAAAGCGACATCTTTGGAGTTGTCTACACGTGCCCAGACAAGGGAAGCTTCCTTCTGAGGACTACGGCCGAATATGATGTAATCATGTTGGGGCGGCCTTGATTTGAATTTGAACTTCGTCCGTATTTTGGCGCGTGTCCCTTCTTGATGAGGACGCCGTCCTATCTGCGCAGGGACTTCGCCAATTACGTTCAGCTTTGGAAGTTCTGATAAGTGCGTCCCTACAGAGTTAGGGACTCTCGTTCACTTGTTGTCCTTTTCGCTCATGTGCGTCCACTGGATTTACCTGAGATCAACACTTGGACAAAATATCAAATACCTTTGAGTTTGTCATTATCAAAACAAGGGACGATTATTATTGGTTTAGATATTAATGACTGGCGTCCTTAATATCGTCCCAATAGACTCTCCAGCAAAGAAGCCTCCTCCAGCTCCTCAGACTTCAAAACAAGTGAGTGCTCCCAAAGCTAAAATTCGCACTCCTACTCCGTCCCCTCCCAGGCCTCGCTCTCCAACTCCTCCCCCTCCTCCTCCTGTTGACATTAAGGAGGGAGAACATGTCCTAAGGACGCTTCCTGCAAAGGTCCCACAGGAGTCCCTAGTAAAGGCTCTTGCTCCGACCGGCCAAGTGGATGTTGGCCCGTTTGGAGAGAAGGACCCAAGGGTAGAGGACGAGACCTCTCAAAATTCAGAGGACAGAGCCTCTGATGAAGAAGAAGGAGATCCTCAAGACGAGGACAATGATGATGAGGACGGTGACATTGATGGTGAGGACGTCGGCGATGATGTGATAGTGACCGGCAATGGGAACAAGAAGAAGAGGTTGATGAAGATATTAGGGCCTCTGTTATTTGATGCCGAATTCTTACGCTCCAACGACAGAACTGAATTTCTGGACCTGCTTGAGTTCCAAGGCTGGACACATCTAGGGGCCGAGGCAGCTACTGTGGACCCTGACCAGGTGAAGCTCTTCTACTCTAAATTTGAAGTCTCCGAGGTCAAGGGCAAACCACAAGGGACGTTCACAATAAACGATGACGAGTACTCGATTGCTGAGGGTACCGTCCGTAACATGCTTGGCCTTTGCCTCTCGCCTCCTGAAGCTCTCCATGACTTCCCTTGCAAAAGCTTTGGTCGATTCAACCAAGAAGAGATCTTTGACAATATCTCCCAGGGAAAGCAACCTTTGGCTAAGGACAAGGTCGCTCACGTTCTCTCCAAGACGGGAGTCCTTGCGCATCACTTCATTGTGCGCATGGTCGTCCCTCGTCAAGAGAAGAAGTCCATCGTCCAGATCACTGACAGCATCATATTGGACGCCTTCTTGAGATGATAGCCCATAAATCTTGCGAGAGTCGTTCTTGAGCACATGGGGAAGTGCACTAATAGCAGACATTCCCTCCCCTACCCAGCCCTAGTCAAGAAGATAATGACGTAGCAAGGCCTCTATGAGCCCAAGGAAGAAAAGACGTTTGGCACCCATTGGGACGTTAGACAGATTACAGGGCCTCCGGTTGGTAAAATGAGGTATGATGAAGAGCTTCCATCTGTGAGGAAGCAACTCGCCAAGGAGAAAAAGGAAACCGAGTTGAAGGCTGCTGCTGCTGCTGAAGGAGGTGAAATTGCGCAAGTCGTGGGGACGCCAGTTGAGCTTGATGCTGAGAGTGAAGAAGAGCCGGATACTGAGAACGCTCCTCATATGGCTGAAGGGTACTCCAACAAAGAACTATTCGGGATGATGATTGACAACCAGTGCATGGTCATTGACCTCATCCATCAGATGTAAGAGACCCTCCTCCGTAACAACGAGCTCATGGAACGCTCAAATGACCTGGTGGCTCAAACCCTGAAGGCTCTTGGCAAGCGTCCCAAGTGATCACGCCTCCCCGTCCTCTCCTGAAAAACAATATTTCTTTTTGTGTTGTGACTTTTGAACTTGATCGTTTTGAAACAATTTGTCGTGAATGTCTGTAATAACCGTACCTTGGTTACTTTTGCTCTTCGACTTTTTTATGGATGACGTTCACTGCCTTTGCATTTCATTTTGTCTAAGCGTTCATTCCTCTAGTTATGACTTTATGCTTGCATGATTTATCACTTGTTCTCCTTTTCGATGATGCCAAAAGGGGGAAGTATAGTTTTGCAGAGATGCGTTCTCTTTTAAAGTTATCATAGAAAGCATGTGTTTAGGGGGAATTTCGGCCAAGTCCAAAGGACGCTAGTACATCAATAAGTAAGGACGCACTTAACAATTTTTGCATACTAATCTTTGTCAAAGGACGCTAGAGTGTAGTTCTTCATGCTAAAAGCTTTATTTTGTGCGCATTGTTTAAAGAGTTTGTCATCATCAAAAAGGGGGAAATTGTTGGGACGATATTAAGGACGTCAGTCTCTAATATCGAACCAATAATGGAAGTTACTAGTTTTGATAATGACAAACTCAATGGTATTTAATGGTTGTCCAAGTGTTTATCTCAGGTAAGTCCAAGGGACGCCCATGAGTGAAAAGGACAACAAGTGAACGAGAGTCCCTAAGCAATAGGGACGCACTCCATCAGAATGTCCAAAGCTGAACAAAGAATGGAGTCCCTACGAGATAGGACGGCGTCCTCATCGAGAAGGGACGCGCGCCTAAATTCTGAAGAAGTTCAAATTCAAATTAAGGCCTCCCCAACATGATTACATAATAATCAGCCGTAGTCCTCAAAAGGAAGCTTCCTATGTTTGGGCACGTGAAAATACTTCCAAAGAAGTCGCTTTCCAAAAGATGGTCCCCTGACCACGCGGAAGCTTCCCAAGCGGTGACAGAGTTGACTTCCTCAAGATGCAAATCGCACCGTTGAAGGAAGACGACGGATCACTGAGGACGCTACAGGACAAAAGCCACTACCGCTATAAATACCCCTCAAGGGTTATGCATAGCGGTATGTACTTGGAAGATTTCTCTCGAGCTCACTCCCGAAGCATGCAAGCTCAAGAACGAAGATCAAGAAGATCAAGTGAGCTTGAATCGAGAGAAGAAGAAGTCCAACCACATCAAATCCAAAACAAATCACAAAGAGTTAGAAAGTTAGTTTGTCTCTCACGAAGTATTGTGAGAGACGTGAGTGTTCACCTACCTTATAGCAAAGAGAGTTAAGTTACTTGTTAGGCTAAAAGGAGAAGTTTCTAGTGAGACTAAGGACGCACACTTAGCTTAGAGAATTGTAACCACTCGCCTGTACTTTGTAAGGACTCTCTCTAATACGATAAGGACGGCTATTCGAAAATCCTCCACGGAGGTAGAGGTTTACCCATAAGACTAGTTGGTCTTAGTGGGGTTCCTCTATAAATCCCTGAGTCCTTTATCTTATTTGTTTTCCTGCATAAGTCTTTATTTCCGCTACACTTAAGGACGCCCTTAACTCTGTTAAGGACGCCTATTCTACTGACTTACGATCCAACAATTGGTATCAGAGCAGGCGCTCTAGATAATTTGAGTTGCAAATAAACATGGATATGAAACCCATAGGTATCTCTAGCGTGAAGCCTCCTCGCCTCACGGACTGGAACTTCAACAGATGGAAGGTCAGATTTGAGAACTTCGTCCGTAGCAGAATTACCAATGCTGGAAGGTGATAAGGGACGGAGATCTTAAAGTTCCTACTGCAAAGGAAGGCAATGAACAACTCTGGGGTCCTGAAGAGTTCAAGCTTATGGAAACAAACGCCAAAGCTATCTGCTTTCTACAAACTACCCTGTGTGAAAGGGACGCCACGAGAGTGAGTAATTTGCAACTGCCAAATTACAATGGGAAGCCCTTGAAAAGTACCATGTTGGGACGGCTGAAATGAAGGAGGACGTTCAATTTGAAGCTAAAAGGGACTTTTACAAATTCAAAATGATTGCAGATGAGTCCATCATGGATTACTAAATCCGCTTCGAGGCATTGTTGACCAAGTTGAAAAACTTGGGAGTAACAGAGACAGAAATCACACAAAGGATGAAAATCCAAGTGTTGATTGATGGTCTAACAAGAGTGTGGAACTTTGACAGAACCACCTTCAAAGAAAATCAAGCTAACAAGGGATTGTCAATGGAGGAGATTTATGGAATGTTGAAACATCCTTTGTTTGTGATTTGATTATGTCCAAGTCTGTTCAAACATCCTTTGTTCGTTCGTCTGAACAATTAGCTGATCTCTTTACGAAGGCATTGGGGCGACAACAATTTACTTACTTGCTTTGCAAGTTGGGCATTTGAGACTTACATGCTCCAACTTGAGGGGAAGTCTTAGGAAATATCTATCTTCAATTAGGATTAGATATTATTGTATAGAGTTAGGTTCCGATGAGGACTACTCTTATGGTTAGGACAACCACTTACGGTAAGGAGTAACCCCATCCATTGGATTTACCTCCTTACCTTATAATGGATAGTCCATATAATTTTAATTTTTTTATTTTTCAAAAAATCAATTTTTTTTAAATTACTTTTGATTTGTTTTCATTTTCGAAAAAATTGAATAATACAAAAATTGAACTTACAGTAATAAAAATTGAACTAACACTAAGAAAAAATTGAACTTAGTGTACAAAAAATTGAACCCCTACAAATTACAAAGTTGAACTTCTAGTACACGTAATTGAACTTTTAACATAATAAACTAAACACTTTTGTTGTAAGAGTTGAACTACCACATTTCAGGGTTATAATCATTGTTTTTGTGAAGAAAGTTTTTTTTATATTTGTAAATTTGTAAATTTTTTAGTTTTTGTTTCTGTACTACAGTTGTTATTTTGTAGGAAAAAATATTTTTCAATTAATAAAATATTAAACTAAAATAAATTTATTTTTGTGAAAATAGAATTATATAAAAATGAACTCAAAAGATATAAAATTTGAACTCATAGAACAAAAACTTAAACTAATAGTTAAAAAAAATTGAACCTATATAATATTGAATATTGAACTCGTAGTATTTATAAATTGCACTATTAGTATACTAATTTGAACTCTTTAGTGTAAAAAATTGAACTTTCGTACTTAAATGTTCTAACGGTACTTTTCAGAAAAGAACATGATATCGTTTTCGTAAAAAAAAAAACTTTTTTCTCAAAATTTTTTTTTAAAAAAATCTGGACCGTCCATTACATAATAAGAAGCTAAATCTAATGGATGAGATTACTCCTTACCACAATGAGTGGTCCTTACCATAAGAGTAGTCCTCACTCGAATCAAAACCTTATTGTATTTGTACATACTAGCCAAACCTGTCGTGCCATGCACGACTATTTCACTTTAAAATATTAAATAAAATTATATATTTATTTGGAAAAATAATAAATTTTATTATATGAACATGTTTTTATCTTTTAAAAAGAGTGATATTGTTTTTGAAGTTCATATAACCCAAAAATATATATACGACATGATTTTTTCACTCATTTGTGTATTTTTATAAAACCTGATTATAAGAATATAAATTGATATTTTACTTACAATTTTTATCATATATTAATAACGACTATCATAAATGTAAATATTATTTAAAAAATTTCATCAACTGATAAATTGATAGAGTTTATAAAAATTTAATAGTAATTGTCGGAAACCACAAATTTACTTGTATTAACGAAATAAGTTTAATCCAATACTCATAGATTTTCTTAATTTGTTTGTAGAAGATTTTTCCCTGTAATGCTTTAAGAATTAATAATTGACAAAATCTTTTTCTTATAAGTAGATAAGAAGAAATTCAACAGGAAAACCCTATATAATGCGAATAATAATAAAAAAAATTGTATGTATGATGTAGGTCAAAAAACGACCACTTGTATGTTTGGATTAGGAAAATAAGGGGCGTTTGCATAATTTGAGAAAAATTGTAGAATTATTTTTTAAATAAGTAAAAATTATGAAAAAGATACAAAACATTGTTTACATACTATATTGTTTACAGGTATCTTGGATACGTCATACGTGTATTGAATACGTGTATGAGATTATTTTGTATATTGGATACGTGTTAATTTTGTTGATGTAAAAATTAACAATCATTTTCATCTAATACATGTTAAAAGATACATGGTAAAATTTAATTTCCTTCTAATACTTTATCCTTCTATATTCGGGATTTGCTAGTTAATTCGTGTCAAATTTTTTTGTATGGATAGATTGCATTGTTGATATTTACCTACTATATTTTAAAGATATTTTTGTATGGATAGATTGCATTGTTGATATTTACATACTATATTTACGGCTAGATATTGTATGGATAGATATTGTTAATAAGGTAGTTAATTAAAAGATTGAAAATTTACATTGTTGACATTTACATACTTTATTTACGGCTAGATATTGTATGGATAGATATTGTTGATAAGGTAGTTAATTAAAGGATTGAAAATTTACGTAGCAAAATTATGGTAGTTAATTAAGAGACTTAAAAAATTATTTTGGTTAAATATCTAGTGGGGTCAGAATCAACGTGGTGGCTCGAAAACGGTCGGCTTTTATAATATATAATATAATAATAATATTGATATTGATTGATTGATTGATTTGATTCTATATATCTTGCGGCCCAAGTATTTTAGCTCTATAAATATTGTACAGATTGTTGGTGAATGAAAGCAAGCGGAATTCCCATACGTTTTTGTGTCTCTCCAAATTCACAATTTCCTTTCTCAAAACTCTCGTCTTTCCATAGTTTGCACCTCGTTCTCGGTCGGTAATATCTTCCTTACGCTTACGCATACGCTACTGACCATGGCGGTGGACGTGTCAACAAGGACGATGGACATCAATACAACTGCTGCTCGGCTTGATATTGATCTGACCCTAATCGATTTCTCTTCCATCCAACTCCCATCCGGAGAGGAATGCGGAATTCAAAGGTAGCCTACTTACAAAAGATTCCGCAAGTTCTTTTGTTTCATCCTCGTTAGGGATTTGACTGGACTTGTTTGTCTTTGTTTGTGTAGTGATGATGAAGACCTCAGTATGGAGGACTCTTCTGAATTCGACCAAGGATTCAGAAACATAATTGTGGTTGATAATTTGCCACAGGTGCCCAAGAAGAAATTTGAGAAGCTAGAAGGGGTTCTTAGAAAGATTTACAGTCAGATTGGCGTGATTAAGGAGAATGGCCTCTGGATGCCTACCGACCCCGCTACTGACGATTCATTGGGTTACGCCTTTATTGAGTTCAATACCCCACAGGTCCTTCAATTCTTTCTATTACTGATTTTACCTGTTTAATGTGCTCATAACTCATTGATTGATTTTTGATGTAATCCTTCGCTAGATACAATTTAATGTGCACAACATTATTTGTTTGAGTAAGCAAGCTACTTTTCTGCATGTTTGTTTCAATGGGTTTTTCAAGCAAGACTAATACATTGCCATTGTAGAATAGCATAGTGTTCACTCTTAGATTAAGCTGCTGACCATAGATACTTGTATGTGCCTGTTCTTGAACTTCTCAGTTTATCATTGTGGTCTTTGTTTGTATGTTTCGGCTTCCGTTTGGAGGACTTGTGCTGTCAAGGTCAGAAAATACGTGTTGATGAAGAAATTTATGTTGTTATCCTGTTTTGTAGAGTATTTAAGATCAGATTGTTCATATGTGATTGTAGAATCTTCTAGTAGCTTGAAACTTGAAAGTTACTAAGTATCAGAGTGGATGTTAAAATTGTGAAATTGATTTGAATTTTGAAGTTAGTACTTAAAAATATTTATAAAAAAAAATCATGTACTCGCTCTCAAAAGTTGAAATTCCACAACTATTACAATTTCACAGCATGCAACATGTACTACACTACTTTGAACGTCTATAAGTAATCTTGTGGATGTAGGAATTAAAGAAGGCATTTTTTTTCTACCACAAATGTTTTTTTGTTTTTCAAATAATCCCAGTGAAATGGATATATTACTATTACTAATTTATAGTATTAGTAAACCTGTCAAAAAATACAAGTAGGATTTTACTCTATATCTCATGATCTTATACAATTGTATGTAATCATATGCAATCCCATTGCTGTCCTAATTTTGGCTTACAAATGTTTGAATTGTTTTTGAGTTTTATGTTATATGATTGTGGGTTAGTAGGATATGGGCTGTGATTTTGATAGATCATAATATCAAATGCATGCCTCCTGCATTAGGTTGTCCTGATCCTAGATAGGCAGTTCCTGTACTCCTTGACTACGAGAGTTGTGCTTTGGAGATAAAAATTAATTGTTTTCCAAAATGCATTCTTTGTAATTGTTGCTTCTAAAATCATTAGACTTAATCGATTCTATGTAGTTATGTATAAACTGAATTTATTCACATTTACAGGAAGCTGAGCTCGCTAAAGAGAAGACAAATGGATATAAGTTGGATAAAGCGCACATTTTTGCAGTGAATATGTATGATGAAATTGACAGGTTCATGAAAGTTCCAGATGAATGGGCCCCTCCAGAGACCAAGCCATACAGTCCAAGGGTATATTTTTTCCCTTTACATCCCCTGCTTCTGTTGTTAGTCCATATAGATCTCCATCCTTCCTTTGTTTTGAACTCTTTAAAATGAGGAATAAGATTAATAAAGTTATTTTTCCTTGCTGCCATTATCTGGCTTGTACGGGTGTG
Source organism: Polygonum maritimum (assembly GCA_963924305.1). NCBI lineage: Eukaryota > Viridiplantae > Streptophyta > Magnoliopsida > Caryophyllales > Polygonaceae > Polygonum > Polygonum maritimum. The sequence continues at coordinate 9,472,820 of OZ002730.1, read as the reverse complement.
CTTTCTGTTTACCTTCTGGAATACAATGTCAACCTATTTAGCTCACTTTTTCTAAGTATTAGTTTTGTTAGTTGTGCAAATATATTCTCCTTCCTTTTTCCCTTTGTATTGAGTGGATACCCTTTTTACTTCCTCATTGTAGTACTATGATGATATTCTGTTGAGCGTTTTGGCTATCATTTTCTGCCATATAGGAAAACCTGCAGCATTGGCTTATGGATACGAAGGGACGGGATCAATTTGTTATCCGCTCAGGGACTGACACTGAGGTTCTATGGAATGATGCTAGGCTTTTGGCACCTGATCTTGTTCACAAAAGACCTGTATGGATTCTCTCCTTCCAACACTTTCTATACCTAGATTTTTTCTTAGATGCATTTACAAGGCACTTGCATGGTTGAACAATGAGAACACATGCTCAACTACATTTGTTATGCTGGCTCCCTCTGTGTTAGTTGTACACTTGAAAAACAGGAAGTTAATGTGGGAGGGCTCAATAAGCAGTTCTCTAACTTGTTCTTGATTGGTTTTTTTTCTTTTTTCTCTGTTGGCAGTTCTGGACTGAAAGTTACGTGCAGTGGTCCCCTTTAGGGACTTATATGGCCACTCTTCACCGACAGGGTGCTGCTGTTTGGGGAGGTGCCTCTGCTTTTAATCAGATAATGCGGTGTTCTCATCCTCAGGTTTTGTCCCCTTGTTTCTGTTGGAAAGTGTCATTGCTTGAAAGATCTGTATGCGATAGTTGAAATAATCGTGATAGTGTTAAATCTCATCTCTTGTCTAGGTTAAAATGATTGACTTCTCTCCTGGAGAAAAATATCTGGTAACCTACAGTAGCCATGAACCCAGCAATCCTAGGTAGGCATGGCAATGGGTCGGGTCGGGGACGGGTGGACTACTTCCATCACCCGACCCGAATTCACCAACCGTGTACCCGAACCGACCCGAATACCCGAACGGTTGTACCCAAAACCGAACCACCCAAAAACCGTCGGGTTTCGGGTCGGGTGGGTGTTTTTTTCGGGTGTGTTTTTTTTCTGGGGTTTTACCGACCAAGCCGACCCCTAGGTCTGCACTCATACGACTTGCCCCTCACTCGACGAGAGCCTCGCCCGAACTCGCCGACCCTTCCCGACGCAACCCGACTCCTCACTCTGTTTTGTGACACCGCAGAACGGTGCTGGCGGCCCACACTCGCTCGAGCTCCACCGCAGACCGATTGCAAGGACGGCGTTCTCACGGTCACCGTCGCGAAGCTTCTCCCGCCGGAGCCGAAGAAGCCGAAGACCATCCAGGTCCAGGTCGCTTGAAATCGATTGAAACAGATCCGGGAAATTCAGATCTTGCGAGGATATGGCAGCGGAAATTCAGACCTTGGGCTAAAATCGATTGAACAGATATGGCAGCGGAAATTCAGATCTTGCGAGGATCGTTCAAGGCTTGATTGGAAATTCAGAATGAGATCTGGTTGCGGAAATGTAGATCAGGCTGTAGCTAGCGAAAATTCATCAACAAGATGAGGCAGCGAAAATTCAGATCTGGATTTGGAGCAAATTCAGATCTGAATAAAGTGCTTCATTTTGCTTTCGTTGAATTTAGTGATGAAGTTTGGAGATGGAGAAGATGTATATGTCCTGGATTTTCATTAAATTAATTAGTGTTAGAGGGGTGGTGTGGTGTACTAACTGCTTTCGTCCATGGCTTTTTTTTTTTTTTTTGTTGAAGTCCATAGCTTTTATTTTATTTTTATTTCTTTGACAATCGAAGGAAGTAGTACTGGAGCTTTACCAATTCATATGATCGGCTACTTTCCAATACTTAATAGGCAAGGTCCACTTGACACATATCCATACACGTATATATGTTATTATTATATATGAAAATGTTTTCGGCTCCGTTCCAAATGATCGGTAATGATACGGAGGTTAAAAGAAAAAAATACTTCTTCAATTTATTGAGTTAGTAAAATAAAATAGATGATACACATATATCTAGTATTATACGGTATAATTAGTTTATATATATATATATAATATTTTGGTGTCACAAAATCACCCGGTCTAAATATAGGATAATTCTTAACACCATATATATTTTTTTAGGCATATAAAATTTTTACCCAAATTTTAGCCCAAGGTTTCACAATTGTGAATTTAATTTTTAACAAAAACAAAAGTAAATTGATTTTGCTTATTTTGAATTGCATCACCTTTTCTGTGTCCTACTATTAAATAAAGATTACTATCATAATCATCATTCAAAAATTTCTAGGGTTTAGGGTTTGGGGGTTTTAGGGTTTAGGGTTTAGGGTTTGGGGGTAGGGTTTTAGGTTTTTAGGGTTTAGGGGGTTTTAGGGTTTTAGGCTTTTAGGGTTTAGGGGGTTTTAGGGTTTAGGGTTAAGGATTTAGGGGGTTTTAGGGTTTAAGGTTTAGGGGGTTTTAGGATTCCAGGGTTTAGGGTTTATGTGTGTATGTATATTCATCGATATATTGATATCATTATGAAATTTAATAATTTTTCTTTATTTCCAAAAGCATAAATTGAAAGAATATAAATTCTTATTCATTATTAATGTATAAGATCATGCAAATATAAGAGATAATGTAATCATACAATATTTACGTGTGTATTGATCATCTATCTATTTCATTGTCTTTTCATTTGTCAAACATTAATTGATTGATTCTAAGATTGATGAATTGCTATTATATTTTTAAAACACACGATCAAATTATACAAACATAGTATATTATACCTCTTAATATCATTCCATACTATTTATCTAATCTCATAGTATATTATAACTCTTAATATCATTACATATATAAATATTTTTAGCCTCCGTTCTAAATGATCGGTAATGAAATGGATGTTAAAGAAGAAATGCTACTTCATTAAATATTAAAGAAATAATATATATTAGGGGATAAAAGTATTTAATTATATTAATTTTTAATATATAATTAAAGAATTCGGGTGAACGGGTCGGGTGAACGGGCGGGTGAACGGGTCGGGTGAACGGGTCGGGTCGGGTGGTTTAGAGGGGTCACCCGAACCCGAACCCGAACCCGAAACCGATCACCCGAAACCCGATTCCACCCGCATTTTATCGGTTTTTCACTCGTTTTTTCGGGTCGGTTAAGTCGGTTACCCATCGGGTGCGGGTGAAATTGCCAAGCCTAATCCTAGGGATACCCATGTAAGTCTATTGAATGAAAAAGGGGATATTACTACCAATTTTGTTTATGCTTAGTTAGCATATTGATATGAGTTTGTTCTGTTTTTCAGAGGGCGGTCCTGATGCGATCCCTTCCCTTACTCCCAAGGAAGAGGAAGACGCCATGACAATGCGTTCGGACGGACTCATTACTCGAGCTCGTGCTAAGGCCATCGCTCAAGCAACGGCGTCCTTTGTATGGCGAGCCTCTCAGTCCTTTAGCTTAGTCCCTAAAGAACCACCTACATGGGTGCTGAGCGTCCTTAAAGCCAATCCTGAGGAAGGGGCCCTGGCGTCCCTACCAGCACCCTAGAAGTCCCCATCTCTAGAGGACGCCTGCTGCCAAGGACAATCCTAGGGACTGCACCAGGGCGTCCCAAAAATTCCAACAGCTTCCCTTCCAGCGTCCTCAGCATTAGAGTCCCTCAGCTCATGAGCAGAGTCCTCAGCAGAGTCCTTAGCAGAGTCCTCAGCAGAGTCCTCAGCAAAGTCCTCAGCAGAGTCCCTCAGCTCATGAAGAGAGTCCTCAGCAGAGTCCCTAAGACTTGTTTGTTCTAGTCTTTGTCTTTCCTTTTCCTAGCTAGCTAATGGATAAGTATTACATTTTGCAGTAGAGACAAGAATATTAGATCAGATTAGTTGTCTGGTCATTTATAGTATGCATAGGGTATTGGGCCAAGACTTGCATGTTTTAGGCCCAGCCCATAAATGCTAGGGTTTCCTTTTGTTGCCTAAGAGTCTCCACTATATAAGGAGCTCTCCTCTCTTGTAATCTTCACGTTTGCAATCAATGAGTTTTGGCTTGAATCGAGTGATATCTCTTCCCCAAAACCGTGAACGTCAACCCTTCTATCCCTCTTCTCCGACGCCCTCCTTTCCCCGACCTACCGGTCGTTTCCTCGTTCGACGGCGAGTTCTTCCACCCGTCGAGTCCTTACCAGAGTCCCTACCACAGCTACTAGAGTCCCTACCTCAACTACCAGCTTCCTTACCACCACTACCACCTTCCATAACTCCGCTTCCGCCTCCTTATGTTCCCTCAATAGTCGGATAAGGCCCAACTCGTAACCTAGATCCTTGGCCAAGCGAGTTCTTCTTAGAGTCCCTAGAAGGCGCACGCATCAACTGGTATCAGAGCCAAGGTTACGTAAGCCTTTTTATTCGAACTATTGCATATCACACTTGCTTCCCTTTGTGTTCCTTGAATCCGTCCTTATAAAAATCCAAAAAAAAAAAAAAAATTTTTTAGCCTAACCTTGGTAGTAGAACAAGTTTTTACTACCATAGTCCTTACCAAAAACAAACAAATTTTACACCCATTTACGATTGCAGTCCTTACATGCTTGGTGATTTCAATTACTTGTTGCATATTGGTTTCAGTCGTGCTTAGGTTAGTAACCTATTTGTGCTACTTGCGTCCCTCAAAGGACTCTCCTTCGGTTAGTAACCGCATTCAAAAACAAAAAAAAAAGAGCAAAAGAAGTCCAAATAGAAAGCCAAAATAAGGCAACTATTTTGGATTCAAGAGAGTCCCAAGACAAACCCACCTCGAGGACGCCCGCCTCAACAAAGAAGCAGTCCTCAGCACTTAGCACGTCAATATTGTTGCTTGTATTTGCATTGATCCTTGCGTGTTTGAGTTGCATCGTGTAGCCTTTAGCCGCCTCTCGCACATAAAGCCTTCCTTGACCCTTGTGTGTGCATAGTCCGTCTAAAGAGCCGTTTCTAGTGCTTGTACTTGTTGACTCTTGTTCGACTTTTACTCGCCATGGATTCTAATGTATGACAGGTAACCCTTCCGACGAGGCTAACAATGGACGTGATCCACCCCAAGTCCTCAACCAAGAACTCTCAAACGAGGACCTCAACCCTCCCCAACTCACACAAGAACAACAAGAGATAGCAGAGTTGAAACGCCAAGTGGCGTCCCTTCTCCAAGCCCAAGCGACAGCTTGGGTTCCTCTAGTGAACGCCCCACCTCAAGTCCTTCACTCCAGATCTCAAGGACTAGCCATAAGCCTCTCTGACCAAGCTGGCCCAAGTCAGCCGAACGGTCAAACTTCTCACCAAGTGCCTCCCAACAGGACGCCCTCAAGGGACGCCCCTCAAACACATCGTCTCCACTCCACCATTGAGCCCCGCCGTCCTCAGGGCCAAGTCTTGCGGAGTGACCCTCATGCCTACGATGCTTCCTCAGGCCATGAGTCCGAAGGCCCAGGTATGTCTCCTTCCCCTTTTCGCTTTAATGATCGTTATGACACAAGGAGAGCTCATCACCAAGCACCGACCCCTCGGCGTCCTCAACCGCGTCCCCAAGACCAAGGTACCGAGGAACGGGAACGTCGGGTGTACAATAGGCGTGACCAACGCTTTGATGAGCACCCCTTACAACGGACACAACGGCATGAAAGGCGCATGGCACAAGGAAGGGCGCCGTCCCTACCTCCAGCACAGGCGTCCTTAGGCCACTCGTCCGATACTCCAGTTTGGGAAGACGAGTTCAATGACTTCGACGATGAAGAATATGAAGACTCGGGCTTACCCAATCCCCACAACTTTCCACCTTTGGGTGATCCACCTGAATTGGACGACCGTCCCGCGGACTGGATTCCCCCGGCTCCGCCTTTGGTACGTCGCCATGAAGAAGTCCCTAGGAGGGACGGACGCCATAATGCCAACCGGCACCAAGAGCGTCCCCATCGACACCAAGGTGAACGGCGCGGTAATGCCCCTAGAGCGATACCACCAAGACCTTGGAGTCCCATTGATCGCGGTTTTGACCTACGTGAAGACCGTGGGGACTATGACCAACAAGCTACAAACCGCAATGAGGTCAAAGTCCGAATTGAACATTTTGAAGGGCATTATGATGCAGCTGCCTTCCTTGAGTGGATTGCCGCCACAGCGCACACTTTGCGCTATTGTCGGACGCCTCCCCATGAATGGGTCCATTTAGCTACACTCCATTTTCGTGGTCAAGCACGAGTGTGGTGGCAACGCTTTGTGGACAACCGTTTAAGGCTAGACAAAACACCGGTCACCACTTGGGATCAACTTGTGTACGTCATGACACAAAAGTATGTTCCTAAGGACTATAAGAACCAGATGAGGATGGACATTGCAACACTTCGCCAAGGAAGCATGACTCCCATTGAGTTCTTCTCTCAATTGGAGGATATGTACTACAAAGCCGGCATTTCAGTTGCCCCCTCCACCTTGAAAACTAGGTTTATCTCTGGATTGAATCAGTCCCTTAGGCACCAGCTTGAGCCTTTGCCCATCACAGATTTGAACAACTTGATGCATACGGCCATGACCATCTATAAGAACCAACAAGAATTGCGTTCTTACCAATCTCGGCCAAATCGGTATGTTTCCTCTAACTCTCGTCCTTATGCTTCCACTAATTCATCTCCTAGTATGCAAGGACAGGGTTCTTCTTTAAAGCAGTCCCCATCCCAACGTCCTTCCCAACCACATGGAACGAACTCCACAAACCACCCTCAACAAGGGCGTCCTTCCCAGCAAGGGACTCCCCTTGAGCGTTCCAGGGACATGGAGTGTTTCTCTTGTGGCGGACGAGGACACTATCAAAAGGATTGCCCCAACAAAAAGAAAGTGTTGTTCTCCACAACCACAGGGGGATATGAGTCCTTAGATGAGGAAGAAGTCCCACCAGAGCCATTATATGAGGACTCCTATGCTGTTCCCCAAGAAGAAGAGTTTGATTGTGCCCCAGCACCAATGGACTCCGGCCACTGCCTTGGGTTGGTTGCTAGGAAGGCACTCATTTTGAAAGGATCCTTACAGGACCAACGTGAAAATCTCTTCCATACTCGCGCTTTGGTTGGTTCCACCAGCCTTAGTGTGATTATTGACTCCGGGAGTTGCACCAACCTTGTCAATGAAAAGGTAGTCAAACACCTTAACTTGGAAACAACTCCTCACCCTGCCACTTATGGACTACAATGGTTGAACTCCACAGGTACCCAAATCACTCATCAATGCATGATCACCTTTTCCATTGGTCCTTACACGGACACATTACTTTGTGATGTCGTTGCTATGGATGTCACACACTTGTTGTTGGGACGCCCATGGGCTTTCGACTGGCGCGTCCTTCACGATGGATTCTTGAACACTTATGTGTTCACGTATCACGGGAAGCGCGTCAAACTCTTACCCATGTTGCCTAGTGAAATATTGCAGGATCAGGTACATCGTGACCGCGCTAAGGCAATTGAAGAAGAACGGGCGCGCAAGGAACGCAACTCGACCAACACTTCGGATGCAAAGCCGTCCCTATTTGATGGCCAACAACAGCGTCCCAAAGCCGTCCCCAAAAGGAGTCCCTCGGACCAGGCGTCCCTTACTCCCAAAACAAGTGCGTCCCTTCAAGGCACGGTTAAACCCCGTGGGTTGGTCACACGGCCGTCCCCATCTCAACCGCCACTTTCAGGACGTGCCCATTGCTTCTTGTTGGTGCCGATGTCCCTCACATCTTCTAGCACAGTCCCTAATGATCCGGCCGTCCCTAGCGCCGTGGCTTCCCTTCTAGAGGACTTCAAGGACGTCTTCCCTGACAACCTTCCCCCAGGCCTTCCACCGCTACGTGGAATTGAGCATCAAATCGACTTGATGCCCGGGGCCTCTCTACCAAATAGAGCTCCTTACAAAGCTGGCCCAGATGAAACCAAGGAACTCCAAAAGCAAGTGCAAGAACTCCTTGAGCGTGGCTATGTAAGAGAGTCCCTAAGTCCTTGTGCCGTGCCCGTCATTCTAGTCCCTAAAAAGGATGGCTCCTGGCGCATGTGTATGGACTGCCGTGCAATCAACAACATCACCATCAAATACCGGCATCCAATTCCTAGGCTCGATGATATGTTGGACGAGCTCCATGGTGCCACCTTGTTCACCAAAATCGACTTGAAGAGTGGCTACCACCAAATCCGCATGAAGGAAGGCGATGAATGGAAGACAGCCTTCAAGACAAAATTTGGTCTCTATGAGTGGCTTGTCATGCCCTTTGGTCTCACCAACGCCCCAAGCACCTTTATGAGACTCATGAACCATGTCCTTAGGGACTTCATTGGTAAGTTCCTTGTGGTCTACTTTGATGATATCTTGATTTATTCAATGAATCTCAATGACCACACGGAACACATCAAGTTGGTATTGGCACGCTTACGCCGTGAAACACTCTTTGCCAACTTGGCTAAGTGTACCTTTTGCAAGCCTTCCACTGTCTTCCTTGGCTTTGTGGTCTCTAGTGTTGGTTTACAAGTGGATGAGGCAAAGATCAAGGCTATCAAGGACTGGCCTACTCCGAAGAGTGCAACGGAAGTCCGCTCCTTCTTAGGACTCGCCGGTTTCTACCGCCGTTTTGTCCATCACTTCAGTGTCCTTGCTGCCCCATTGCATGCCTTAACCAAGAAAGGCACAATCATAGAGTGGAAGCAGCATCATGAAAAGGCGTTCCAAAGTCTAAAGGACTCCCTTTGTAATGCTCCACTCCTACAGCTCCCGGACTTCACTAAGCCCTTTGAGATCGAGTGTGATGCGTCAAATGTTGGCATAGGCGGCGTCCTCCACCACGAACGCAAGCCAATTGCCTACTATAGTGAGAAGCTCACTGGAGCTCAGTTGAACTACCCCACATACGACAAAGAGTTGTACGCTCTTATTAGAGTCCTCAAGACTTGGCAACACTACTTGTGGCCACGGGAGTTCATCATCCACAGCGACCACGCGGCATTGTCTTACCTCAAGAGTCAAGCACACCTCAATAGAAGACACGCACGCTGGGTCGAGTTCTTGGAGATGTTCCCTTACGTCGTCCATCACAAGAAAGGTAAGGAGAATGTGGTTGCGGACGCGCTGTCTCGCAGGTACACCCTCCTTTCTTCCCTTCAAGTTCGCTTACTTGGCTTTTCCATGTTAAAGGAGCTTTATGCTTCGGACCGCTTCTTTGGTCCCATCATGGAAGAGGCCACGCCTTCTCATGCCATTGCTGGCTACTTTCTCGATGAAGGGTACTTATTCAAGGCTGGGAAGCTATGCGTCCCTAAGTCCTCTATAAGGACTCTTTTGATAAAAGAAGCGCATGAGGGCCGTGGTCATTTTGGCGTTAATAAAACCCTTGCTGCTTTGCGTGAACACTTCTTTTGGCCTCACATGGCTCATCATGTCACGAAGTATTGCAAGAGTTGTATCACTTGCCAAAAGGCCAAGTCCACTAGCCATAATCATGGACTTTACTCTCCCTTGCCTATTCCACATGCTCCGTGGGAAGACCTTTCAATGGACTTCATCACGGGACTGCCTAGGTCCAAGAGGGGTAAGGACTCCATCTTTGTAGTAGTGTGTCGTTTTTCAAAAATGGCCCATTTCATTGCGTGTACAACGACGAACAATGCGACGGACGTGGCTTGTTTGTTCTTTGAACACGTAGTGAAGTACCATGGCATCCCCCGCACAATCATAAGTGATAGGGACGCCAAGTTTGTGGGACATTTTTGGAGAACACTTTGGGGAAAGTTAGGCACCAAACTACTATTCTCTACTTCCTTCCATCCCCAAACCGATGGCCAGACGGAAGTCACCAATCGGACCTTAGGCTGACTCCTTCGAGTGATGCTTAAGAACAACCCACGCCGGTGGGAGGACTTACTCTCTACTGTAGAATTTTGCTATAACAGGTCCAAACACTCGGCGCACTCCATGAGTCCCTTCGAGGTTGTCTATGGGCGTAATCCGCTTACTCCCCTTGATCTCTCACCCCGTCCCTTGCAGCAAGGAGAACACTTCGATGCGGCCAACCGTGTTGTGTACATCAAGAAGCTGCACATGAGGACGCAGGACCGCCTTGAGCGTCGTGCCCAACAATATGCCAACCAACATAACAAGGGACGCCAACAGCTCATCTTTGAGCCTGGGGACTTGGTTTGGCTCCACTTGCGCAAGAGTCGCTTCCCTTCAGCCCGGAAGACAAAGCTCCACCACCGGGGGGACGGTCCCTTTCGCGTCCTTGAGCGGATTGGACCAAATGCTTACAAGCTTGAGCTACCAGATTCCTATGGGGCCGTTAATGCCACTTTCAATGTCGCGGACTTGTCGCCATACATGGACCCTGAAGTTGACCACCTTTTGGAGGAAGCGGGGACGCTTCCCACTCAAGGGGGGGAGGATGATGCGATCCCTTCCCTTACTCCCAAGGAAGAGGAAGACGCCATGACAATGCGTTCGGACGGACCCATTACTTGAGCTCGTGCTAAGGCCATCGCTCAAGCAACGGCGTCCTTTGTATGGCGAGCCTCTCAGTCCTTTAGCTTAGTCCTTAAAGAACCACCTACATGGGTGCTGAGCGTCCTTAAAGCCAATCCTGAGGAAGGGGCCCTGGCGTCCCTACCAGCACCCTAGAAGTCCCCATCTCTAGAGGACGCCTGCTGCCAAGGACAATCCTAGGGACTGCACCAGGGCGTCCCAAAAATTCCAACAGCTTCCCTTCCAGCGTCCTCAGCATTAGAGTCCCTCAGCTCATGAGCAGAGTCCTCAGCAGAGTCCTTAGCAGAGTCCTCAGCAGAGTCCTCAGCAAAGTCCTCAGCAGAGTCCCTCAGCTCATGAAGAGAGTCCTCAGCAGAGTCCCTAAGACTTGTTTGTTCTAGTCTTTGTCTTTCCTTTTCCTAGCTAGCTAATGGATAAGTATTACCTTTTGTAGTAGAGACAAGAATATTAGATCAGATTAGTTGTCTGGTCATTTATAGTATGCATAGGGTATTGGGCCAAGACTTGCATGTTTTAGGCCCAGCCCATAAATGCTAGGGTTTCCTTTTGTTGCCTAAGAGTCTCCACTATATAAGGAGCTCTCCTCTTTTGTAATCTTCACGTTTGCAATCAATGAGTTTTGGCTTGAATCGAGTGATATCTCTTCCCCAAAACCGTGAACGTCAACCCTTCTATCCCTCTTCTCCGACGCCCTCCTTTCCCCGACCTACCGGTCGTTTCCTCGTTCGACGGCGAGTTCTTCCACCCGTCGAGTCCTTACCAGAGTCCCTACCACAGCTACTAGAGTCCCTACCTCAACTACCAGCTTCCTTACCACCACTACCACCTTCCATAACTCCGCTTCCGCCTCCTTATGTTCCCTCAATAGTTGGATAAGGCCCAACTCGTAACCTAGATCCTTGGCCAAGCGAGTCCTTCTTGGAGTCCCTAGAAGGCGCACGCATCAGGTCCTTAATATCTTTGATGTGAGGACTGGAAAAGTAATGAGAGATTTCAAAGGTAGCGCTGATGATTTTGCAGTTGGTGGCACTGGTGGTGTTACTGGAGTTTCTTGGCCAGTATTCAAGTTAGCTTTCTTGTCTTTATATACGAATATTCTTATATATTTCTCAGTGTTCATTCTCTTTATGCTATATTATGTTTACCAATATTCTTCTTGCAGATGGGCTGGTGGAAGGGATGACAAGTACTTTGCCAGAATTGGAAAGAATGTCATTTCTGTTTATGGGTCTGACAATTTCAGTCTGATTGATAAGAAATCCATTAAAGTTGAAAATGTTATGGATTTCAGCTGGTCACCTACAGATGCCGTACTCTCTCTTTTTGTGCCGGAACTTGGTAACCAACCTGCCAAGGTTAGTCTTGTACTTTAGTGTGTGTTTGTCTATATTTCTGTGGGGAATACAAGTCACTGACTAGCAATTGTCCTTTTGTAGGTGAGTCTGATCCAAATCCCCAGCAAGGAAGAGTTGAGGCAGAAGAACCTTTTCAGTGTAAATGACTGTAAAATGTACTGGCAAAGCAACGGGGACTATCTTGCTGTCAAAGTTGACCGTTACACCAAGACAAAGAAGAGCACGTACACTGGATTTGAGCTTTTCCGTATTAGGGAACGGGATATACCCATTGAGGTGCTAGAGCTTGAGAATAAGAATGACAAGGTTATTGCATTTGCTTGGGAGCCAAAGGGTCATAGATTTGCAGTAATCCATGGTGATAACCCTAGGCCTGATGTTAGCTTCTATACAATGAAGACATCTAATGGAAGAGTTCAAAAGCTTACCATTCTGAAGGGCAAGCAGGCAAATGCTCTTTATTGGTCACCTGGTGGTCGGTTTATCGTACTAGCAGGATTGAAGAATTTTCAAGGACAGCTGGAATTTTATAATGTCGATGAGCTTGAAACTATGGTAAACACCGAGCATTTCATGGCCACAGATGTCGAATGGGATCCTACTGGAAGGTGAGTTGGCTTAGTGAAGCTGGTTTATTATTTGTTGCTGTTGCTCTACTCCTTAATGATCTGATTTGAGTAGTTTGGATGTTTGTTGAGATTAACACAATACCATTGTTAGTTTTCTTCATTGGAAATCAAGGCTATATATTTCTTTTCTGTTTCTAGATATGTCGTGACTGCAGTTACCTCAGTTCATGAGATGGAAAACGGATTCAATGTGTGGGCTTTCAATGGAAAACTTCTATACAGGGTACTGAAGGATCATTTCTTTCAGGTATGTTTGTAGTGGTGTTTTTCTTTTCTTCTTGTCTGTGTGATTTATATGGCTTTCTATTCTCTTTACTTCTTTTGTTTGTGGAGCCTGTCTAAGGCTGTACATCATATAACCTCATTTGAAAAGTCAAGTTTTTACCATGAACAACGAATATAGAAGTAGTATATATATGCAATCAACATGTTGTTACATTCAGTTTTGTGAGTCAATGAGTGATATTTATAATTCTATCTCCTGGCTGTTCATTCTTATTCTATGGCAGTTTTTAAATTGGATTCTCAGCAATGCATAGCATCTAATTTGTATCTTTATATTCAATTATAATTGATCATGTGATTCTTCATCACAACAATTTTCCAGTCTCTGGCTGACATCTAGATTTGTGTTTTCTTTGGTTTCAAAATTAGTTTCAATGGCGGCCGAGGCCACCTTCGTTCTTGCCTTCTGAAATGGAAGATGAAATACAAAAGAATGTGAAGAAATACAGCAAGAGATTCGACGAGGAAGATCAAGATGTCTCCCTACAGCTGAGTGAACAAGACCGTGAGAAGCGCAAGTCGCTTAAGGATGGATGGGATAGGTGGGTGGCCGAGTGGAAGTGTATGCACAAGGAAGAGAAGATGGAGAGGCAAAAGCTTAGAGATGCCAAAGATAGTGATGATGAGCAAGAAAAGTTTGAATCCAAGGAAACTGAAGTTGAGGAGGTTTTGGACGTTTCGGAGGAAGTTGTCTCGTTCGAGTAACGACGCAAATCCTCTATTACCTTTCGGTGTTACATTCCAGTGTTCCGTTTAAGTTTAAAAATTGAGTACATATTATAAAAAAAATTTAAAAATAGACATATTTTTGTAAACACTTGTATACATATTTGTACAAATGTTTATGTTGAAATTCCTATTATATAGTTTTTTTAAAATAAAAAGGTAATACACTTACACTCAAATCCCCATTTTAATTTTAAAAATATTTTTATACTATGATTTTTAATATAAAAATTTGTATACACATGTATTTAGAGGTGTATAATAAAAATATAATTTGTAAAACTTTTTATAATATAAATTTAAATTTTAAAATGTAAATGGAACACCAAAGTGTAACGTGGAAGTGTAACAGATAATTTTGGTCGATCAAACGTTATCTATGCATAATTTCTCTAGTTAGGATACTTGAAGGCAAAAACTAATGAAAAAAAGAAAGTAGATTTTGGCCATTACTCGCCGTTCGATTGCATAGTTAGTTGGTATGTAGCTTCGAGAGATTTGTGGTTAGGTTGCGTTGGCAATGCTATTGGTTGATTTGCTTTAGTTGCGTTGCCAATGCAATTAATTGGTCTGTAAATGTTGGGGGAGACATGCAGGGGCGGAGCTACATTGGGGCCGGTGGGGCCATGCCCCCCAATCCAAATTGGTTTTACCTTATATTGTTCCTCTTTTTTGGGCATTCGATTTGATATATTATATGCCTTAATCCGATATTTAAACAAAAAGTTATGATTATTTGTAGACTGAACATTTGTAAACCAATTTTAAGTCATTTAGTTAGTATAAGTTATAAATTTACAATGTTTAACTAATATAGTCGGCCTCCTCAATATAGTCGGCCCCCTCAATACCTCTATCCTGGCTCCGCCCCTGGAGACATGTTCTTTCAAACTAACTTGATGGTCTGTGCTCTTGACGGTCTAATTACGTTTAACTCAAACATAAAGAAAGCGAGCCTTTGAATTGAAACAAGTCAAGCATGCTAGTTACCTTGATCCAATCTTCAAGTACCACAAAATACTGTATTTGCTTTCACGTATTATTGGTGATAAGGGTTCCCCATAGCCAGTTTTATTTGAGAAATGAAAATTTCGTATGTAACCCTGAGGTTAAACCAATTTCACGTTGTACTCAAAGAGTTTTTAATTTTCGTGTGGTAACCCAAAACTTTTGAAAACCTTCACCACATGCCCAACCGTTAATTAAACCTCAATTCCCGTACTTGCTGATTAAAAAAAGAATTTACTCAACTTCTATCCTCTTTCACATATGCTCCTTGACCCGTAGTCTGAAAACTCCAATTCCCGTACTTAAAGTCCGATGAAGACGGACGAGGACGACGACAACGACGGATTTGGCCAATAGGCGGCGCTTCATGGATGACTACTCTTCGAGGTGGATTGGGCGAGTTGTTTCGGTGTATTTGAAAGACGACAACGACTAGCTTGAGGGTCCAACCCGCTTTCGATGGTAAAATAAGACGACGACGATGATAATGACCTTCAAAGAATGCTTATTGAGGTACGAATTTAACAATTTTATGCTCATTTTTTAAAAAATTAGGCTCTCAAAAATTAGGGTTTGTGGGTATGTAATTACTATAAGAAGCAAATGGTCAATTCATGTTAGTTAGCATTTGATATGTTTGATCAACATAATTGTTCTATTTTCATTATTAGAAGTTGATCATGATTAGGCTATTAACTTTTTTAATTGTTCAGGTTACTAATAATGGATGAGTTGGAGTATCTCAATACAAAAGATCGAGTTGTGTTTCATGCAATTGTAATGAGTTGAACTATCATAATTAGGACTTACAAAAAATAGAATTGTATGTTCTATTGATCTTTTCTCCCTTCATTTCAGCTTATTCTAATATGGTGTGCTTCAAAATTTTCTCATTAGCCGAGTTGTATATTCTAGTGATCGAATTGTATATTCTGTTGATCAATGTGTAAACTAGAATTCTATTCATTGGCGGACTTAATATGGTGTAACTTCAAATTTTCTCATAGTATCTATTCACTTACAGGTATAGCAAACACAAAGATGTTACAAATTGCTTCCTACCAAGGCTCTAGTCCTTCAGTTGTAAGTTGTCCTCTTAGCGATGTTCACCACCAAAGAGATAAAATATGACGTTGCTGAGTACATAAAAGATTAACAGATTTTGCGAATATACATTTCTTTAATTATTTTTATTTTTGTAATCCAAATATAATGGGAATGGGTTGAACTTAACAGCATGGGCATGGAATGAATTAATTAAAATTGTGAGGGTTACCACGTGAAAATTAAAAACTCTTTGGGTACCATGTGAAATTCGCTTAACCTCGGGGTTACCACGCGAAATTTCCGTTTAAGAAATAGCAATTAGGGGGGCGCTCAGATACAATAGATTTTGTGGTACAACATGCGGATTAAGGTGGAACGTTGGATTAAAGGTAATCAAGGGTGATTAAGTAGGCAACATGATAAGAAAAATAGGGAGGGGAAATTGGATTAATGGGGAATTAATTTTAAAATGGAAGGTAGAAAATTTTTAAGGGGCACATTAAAAAGCCATGTTTGTTTAAAATGGAAGTTCCATAATTCTAGGGATTAACAAGAGTGAGAAGATTTTTTGAAAAATAATTAATTTATTGTAAAATTAAAAAACCGTTAGTGAATCTTAGAAAATTTATTAGTCAATATTTGAATATCTCAGTACGGTAGTTTGAATAGGTACAGAGTTGAACATGTTTTTTTGTTTTATGAATCCTTTTCTAATTTGGTGTGCTCATATGTTACTTAAGTTAAATAAGTATTCTTCCTCACGTGAAAATCAATTCATTATAAGCTGAATCATTACGTATTAAAATAAAAATGAAAATAATTAAGGAACTTATGTGAGCATTGAATGTGTGAATGTAATGTATTGAATAAGATGAAAATAAAGATTATTACATCTCGAATACATAGTTAATAAGTTTGAATAAGTACATCTATTTTTAAATTTACATTGATATGATAACAAACTCATTTTTCTATTTTCAAACTTCATCCATTACTGTTTCACCCCCCTTTTTAAATAACTGCATAATGAAACACATATATATGAATAACACAATTCATGCATAATAACATATTATACGTATATGACTATGAAACCACATAATTATGAAAAAGTACATATTCCGTGTAGAATAAATTACACATGCATTAATGAAAAAATCAGATATATCGTATTTTATTAGAAGTTGAGCTTGAATGAAAAGTATGTGTTAATATTGTTGAACAAGTGTTCATCATATAATGCATAACTATTAAAACGAAATACACTATTGTAAAAGTTGTCTTATAATCATTGACAAACACTATTATATAGCATGAAAAATACAAAACAGTTTATATTTGTTATTTGAAAACTTGTTATCAATATGTAGAAAAACACAATAGACAACCATGAAACCAAACTTAAAAAAACCACTCTTATCAATTTATAATGAATAAGTTCATGTAAATATTTGGAAAAGATTCAAAGAGACAAACCATTACATATAAGAAACTAGTATGTGAAAAAGTTATCTTGTAAACATTGAAAAACTAGTGTACAACATGAAAAATACATAACAATTTATATCCGTTACTTAAAAATTGTTATCAATACGTTGAAAAACACGATAGACATACATGAAACAGAATTGAAAAACACTCATTGACTCGGCTAAAGTCGTTGTGCCAAAATCAAAGTTAAAACCCAAACATACAAACTAGTATAGTAAGCAAGTAAGGGGTCGTACCCAAGAGAACTATGGCTTCTAGTATTAATATAATTATCAACTAAATATAAGGGGGAAATCAAAGAGAGAAATCTAAACTAAACTAATCCTAGGAAACAAAGAACAAACAAATAAACAAATAGATAAGAAACAGGTTCATTCAAAAGATCCACTCATGAAATAATCACTCGATCATAGATTCATCCATTGATTTCATTCACACCTATGGTTAATTCCTATCCTGATCATTAACAATCGCAAGTCCACGGTCCAACCAATTCTATAACCCTAAGCAAGGACGCTTAACCTAGAATTAGCATAGAGAACAAGGATATGCAGGGTATAATATCAAACAATCAAGCTACGAGTCAATTGCAAGATAAAACAATCAATTCTCTTCTTAATCCTAGTTGCATAGACAACAGGTCTAGGTTAAGTTGTTTTCACAGATTAGTTTTGTCCACGGTCCAAACCTAATCAAACAGTAGAACATCAATCAATTCAATAGGTTAGCTACTCCTAGAGAAACAATCAACAATCATAATAATGAAGCACAAGAGAATCAATATTAACCAAAGGATAGAAATCAATTATCAAAACCTCACGAGTTCATACATCAGAGCTTCTCCCTTGAACAAACCTAAGGAGACTAGCTCTCCATAACTAAACTAAAAGAGAAGAATTGGAAAATAATAATGGATTGAAGATACCTAAAACCTAAGGAGGCTCCTCCTTATATAGCCCAAGGAACAAGATCCATGAGATAGATAAGGAAAGAGGCAAAAGATAGAAAAGGAAACAAGATAGAAAGATTTCGGCCCGCTTCGGATCCGGCATCGCCGTGGTCGCGTCGTCACCGCGGCCGCGGTATCGGGACAAAACCACTGGCATCACTTCGGAGGCTGTTTTGACCATCTTCGGCTTGGAATCTGACTTCGGTGTAAAAAGCTGAATTGAAGCCCTTCAAGTTAGCTTTCCAATGGCACCAGAATCAGCTCAATCCGACCACTATAGCTCCGGAGATAGCCTTCTCAAGCAAGTGGTATCGCGCAGACAGCTCAAAACACCTTAAAACTCTTGATTCTTGAATCCTTGTGTCTTCGGCCGTGATATTACAATTACGCACAAACTCTAACCTAAACACACTCAATATAGCCCTAAAATACAAGAGTTTACCTATACAAAATAGAGCGAATCACTCATTTTATGTTGTAATAAATAAGCTCGTGTAAATAGTTGAAAAAGA
Organism: Polygonum maritimum; assembly: GCA_963924305.1. Classification (NCBI taxonomy): domain Eukaryota; kingdom Viridiplantae; phylum Streptophyta; class Magnoliopsida; order Caryophyllales; family Polygonaceae; genus Polygonum; species Polygonum maritimum. Next base: position 9,454,317 of record OZ002730.1, on the reverse strand, counting down.
TTTCAAGTTGATGCATCCATACACGTATTTGTCAATGAACTCAAATCACAAGAACCCGAATCAAATCCTAACGAATGTAATCAAGCCCTACAACCAAGCGCAATCTACACTACGAATCACAATTAGTAGGGAATGTAATCAATTGAACCTTAGTAATCACTATAAGCGATTATTCGGCAATAAAAACTTAAAAAATATACCGATGCAATCTTCAACCATAAAATATTAACATACTTTGTGAACTACTCTTAGCAAAAAAAACAAGAATTCAGTGAGATGCTTGTTCGGGTCCTCACCACTCAACCCGTGAAATTTAGGCAAGTGGTGGATGAGACCAGACTTCAGTTCGAACTTCACACCTTCCCCGAGTTCGGGGAATTGAACAGCGGGCTGCTGTTGCTGGAGATCGGGCATCGTGAGTTGGCGAATGGTTTGTTCCGCCATGGCGTTTTCTGGTTCAGAATCAGAGAGAGAGAAAGATTCAAGAAGGTTGTAGGATGTAGAGGGTCTGGGGGCACTCCTTATCTTCCGAAGAGTCCTGTCAATTTCTGGATCAAAACGAACAGGGGAAGTATTAGTAGACTGGGTACGGACCATGTGTTAGGCCCGCACCCAAAGGATGGTTCTGCGCGCGAACCGCGGGCGCGCCGAGGGGGCCGCGGGCGCGGTTTGAGCGCAGAGCACAAAAACGCACAAAATCAAAACAAGAAAAAGGATACCCCGGCAACGGCGCCAAAATTTGACTCGGGCAAAGTCGTTGTGCCCGTATCAAAAATAAATCCCAAACATGCAAACAACAGTATAGTAGGCAAGCAAGGGGTCGAACCCAAAGGAATCAGTTTTATTCAGATTTTATGGTTTTCATGCAAGTAATCAAAGGGGGGTTTTGAAAGTCGGTTTCAATCAAAGGTTATCGAGTAGAGTTTATCCAATCAATTCCACTTTATTAATCTGTTGATCATGAATTCATCCACCTCTTTATATGCCTAGGTCAATTCCAATCCCAATCATTAGCAATCGCAAGTCCACGGTCCAAGCAATTCTATAACCCTAGGCAAGGATGCTTAACCTAGAATTAGCATAGAGCACAGGGATATTAGGAAATCAAATCATGCAATCAAGCTACGAGTCTCATGCACAATTAAACCATTGAATACTCTTCCCTAAACTAGTCCACGGTCCTAGAATAGAGTTGTTTCGAGAAATAGAAAAGATGCATAGACAACAACCAATCCTAAATCAAACAATAGATCTAAGTCAATCAAACAAGTTGATCAGGCTCATAAAATCAAACATAGATCATGGGATGAAGCACAAGAGTATCAATAAAGACCTAGGGATAAAGAGGTTACCAGAATTTCACAACTTCATAATAAAGCTTCCTTGATTGAATAAACTCAAGAGGAGAGTTAGTTCTCCATTACAAAGAAATCTCTAATCTTTATTGAAAGACAATTGATTGACAAGTAAGTTTGATATCCTAAAAACCTAGAAAGGTTCCCCTTATATAGCCCCAAAGATCAACGTTTTCGGACTAAATAAGATAGGAAACCGAAAGATAAGAAAGGAAACAAGATAGAAACGGTGAAATCTCGTCCGCTTGAAAGTCGGTCGCACCGCGACCGCGGCACCACCACCGCGCCCGCGGCGGTCTTCAATCGGTCAAGGCTGAGTCGGCTTCTACCGCGACCGCGCCACAGACAGCGCGACCGCGGCCTTCATAGGTCTTCATGGTTCGCTCCTTCACGCCACCGCGCCCGCGTCATAGACAACGCGACCGCGATATCCATGTAGTGGCGAATCTTCGTCTTTAAGCTCTTTAACTCTTGATTCTTCATACTTTGTGTCTTCGGCCTTCATATTACAATAACGCTCAAAACTAACCTAAACACTCTCTAAATCATCTCAAAATACAAGAGTTATCCTATACAAAATAGCCTGAATCAAATTCCCCCATACTTAGATCTTGCTCGTCCTCGAGTAAGCTCAAAACAAATACATCAAGTAAGCACATCTAAGATCTCAGGAAATACAAGGGAAGATAAAAACACTCAGCTCACAACCCGAACCCAAAAATATAGAGAAATCATGAGCATAAAACAATAAAGCTCAAACACACACCTCACAACATGATATAACACTCAAGCACTAAAAAGTGTAGAGTAACCTAGGATCTACCCAAATCTAACATGTAAGCCCCAAAGTCCCCAAGAAAGAATGATCCTAAAACACTCGAATTTTTTCGCTCAATTCTGCTTAGGCGCCCTTTCGGGTTTTCACCTAACCGCTCTTTTCATTTTTCTCAAGGTGTGCTCACAAATACTCACATCACTCATGAACCTCATATTACCCCAGCCTAATGCTGGTCCGGGTTACCTGCTTATTACCCGAGCCGCCCTTTCGGGTTTTCGACTCATCCCAGGATTTATTATGCCTTTTTTCACTTTTTTATGGCTTTTTCTATCTTTTTCTTTTTCTTTCTTTCTTTATTATGCAAAAAGTATGGTGCAAGTGCTCCATGAAAAGAAGAAAATCAAAAATCTGAAGCAAATCTCTAACTACACTAACTAGGATAAGCGAATGCGAGTACTCCTTCCCCCATACTTAAATCCTTCATTGTCCTCAATGAAGCAAAGAGAAAGGATAGAAGCAAGGAAGAAGGAAATCAGAAGACTCACAAACGAAGAAGAGAGGTGGAATGGAAGAACTCTTCAAAGGATGTAGAAGAATGGAAAAGCTTCGTATTTCCAAGTCTGTTGGCAAACCGCGGGCGCGGCACAAGGGGCGCGGGCGCGGAATCAATGCAGAGAACGAAGTCTTCCTCGGAGGTTTACCGCGGGCACGGTGGATGAAGCGCGGGCGCGGTTCTCGTGCAGGAACAACATCTTGACTTCATCTCGAAAAGCGTGATGTGTAAGCAACCTTCGTATCTGGGCTCGTCTCTTGGAAGATGGATCAATACATGAACTCGAGCCGTGGAGATGAGGTCACGGGGGAACAAAATTCCCCCATACTTAGGCTTTACACATAGCCAAAGAATGGAAAATACAAAGATGAATGGAAAGAAGAAGTCGAAAATGGAAAGATAGAAGATGGATAGAATGGATATAGATGGATGGAAAATATAGAGGTAGAATGGGACCAAAAAGTCCTCTTTTTGTCTTTTCCCTTTTCTTTTTTTTTCTTTTTTTTTCATTTTTTTTTCATTTTCAATAAAAACGAGCTAAAACCGAGACGCAGTATGGTTGTCGCGAGCACGGGCTAGTACCTGTTCGTCGGGGCGCGCTGACGGTCCACCGCGGGCGCGGCCAAGAGGACGTGGGCGCGGTTTCACGTCAGGCATGTCCTTTCGGACCTAGTACCTGCATGTTAGCTAGAAAAAACAAGCAAATCCTAAGCTAGGAATAAAAAAAACAATCTATCTAATCCTTGGGTTGCCTCCCAAGCAGCGCTTTTGTTTAACGTCGTTGGCTCGACATGGATACGATCAGTATGGGTCCTCGTCAACATTGATTCGGACCGTGTTGCCACCATGAGATATGGAAAGAGATCCATTGGCAACGTCGATGACCGTATTGGCGGTTTTCATGAATGGACGACCTAGTAAGAGAACCGGGTCGTACCGCCCTTCGCCTATCTCTATCACATAGAAATCTGCAGGAAAGATCAAACCCTGCACCTGCACTAGAACATCCTCAACTAACCCTTTCGAGCGCACATTAGAATGGTCAGCCAACTCAATAACAATATCAGATTCCTTTAAAGGACCAAGGCCTAACCTATCATACATGCAAGCTGGAAGAACATTAATGGAGGCACCTAAATCTAGCATAGCACGCTCAATTTTAGTTTCTCCAATAGTGACAGGGACGGTGAATCTTCCTGGGTCTGAGCATTTTTTAGGTAATTGCTTTTGGAGTAGGGAATTACAAGTCTGAATTTTGCTATCCTGCGTTTTCTCAACTAGAGCTACCTTTTCAATCTTAGGACTAGTCCTATTCTTTCTTTTTATGGTGCATAGCTCTTTCATGAATTTAGCAAAACGAGGGACACTTTGGATAAGATTAATAAGAGGAACATTTACCCGACAATTGGCGAAGGTCTCGAATAGTTCCTTGTCATGTGCCGGCTTCCTTGTGTCTTTGAGAGCATCGGGGAATGGAGGAGAGGGCTTGAAAGAATTCAACGGTGGAAGGGGTTGAGCCACATAGCCATCGTCCTCCTCTGCTGCTGGGGCTCGGTTCCGTCTAGGAGAGCTCGGGCGTGGGGGCGAATAGTTCTTGAAAGCATAATCGAGTAAAGCTTCGAAGTTCCGCTCGGCCTCCTTACCGCGGGCGCGGTCCGGACTCCGCGGTCGCGGCTCGCTACGCCTCCTTTGGTCCGAGTCCTCTGCTGGAATTTCGCGGGCGCGAAGGGGAGAGCGCGGGCGCGGAATTCCAATAGAGACTTGGTCTTCTTCTCCAGCTGCCCCGGCGCAGTCGCGGCCAGGGGAACACGGTCGCGGATCATCACCAGTGGGTGATTCCCGACTCGCCAATACTCTACCACTTCTCAAATTCATGGCACTCACATTCTCCTTGTGATTGAGCGGTTGAGAGGGAAGTTTCCCGGAATCCTTAGACTCGAGCCTATTGATCATGGTGGCAAGTTGGCTCAGCTGAGTCTCAAGATTCTTTACAGCAGCTCTCGTCTCCCGGTTCTCCTTCAAGAGGGCGGTAATAGCATCATTCTGAGACGGAGCAGGTTCTCTCGGGGCATAATTATTGGACCGAAACTGTTGTTGCTGGCCCTGAGGAGCGTACTGCTGATGTTGTTGTGGTGGGTTTTGCTGCTGCTGATTGCTCCACCTTAGATTAGGATGATTCGCCCACCCCGGGTTATAAGTATTAGAGTAAGGATCATTCCGGGGCCGGGGCGCACCATAATTGCCAATAGCATTGACCGACTCCTCGGTCTCTTGAATAGTAGGGCACTGAATAATGTGGTGGCTCGGATCATAACAGAGACCGCAAGCGTTGACTTGCTGGGTCGTCTTCTTCGTGAGCAGCTGCTTCATAAGATCCTTGAGCTCCCTTACTTCAACATTCAGGGACTCATTCACCACATTAACAGACCTCACATTGGTCCTGGACCTCTGATTGCGGGCTTGTTCCGCCAAGATCTCAACTTTCTGAAAAGCTGCAGCGGGGGTCAAGTTCTCGTAACTACCCCCACAAGATGCATTCACGAGCCTCTTGTCATTGTCGCAGAGTCCCTCAATGATGTAGCAAATAACATCCTTGGCTTGGTAGCCATGGTAGGGACAACTCGCGATGAGCCTCTTGTAGCGCTCATAATAGTCATAGAGGTTCTCGTCTTCCCCTTGCTCCAAACTGCTGAGCTGCTTCTTAATAGATGTTTGCTTGGAAGCGGGGAAGTACTTTTCAAGAAACGCCTTCTTCATGTCCGCCCAAGTAGTGATAGAACCTGGCACCAAATAAAGGAGCCAGTCCTTGGCGGTGTCCTCAAGAGAGAGGGAAAAGCCCGGAGCTTGATTTGATCCTCCGTCACATCAGTGGGCTTCATACTCACGCACACCGCGTGGAATTCAGTGAGATGCTTGTTCGGGTCCTCACCACTCAACCCGTGAAATTTAGGCAAGTGGTGGATGAGACCAGACTTCAGTTCGAACTTCACACCTTCCCCGAGTTCGGGGAATTGAACAGCGAGCTGCTGTTGCCGGAGATCGGGCGCCCTGAGTTGGCGAATGGTTTGTTCCGCCATGGCGTCTTCTAGTTCAGAATCAGAGAGAGAAAGATTCAAGAAGGTTGTAGGATGTAGAGGGTCTGGGGGCACTCCTTATCTTCCGAAGTGTCCTGTCAATTTCTGGATCAAAACGAACAGGGGAAGTATTAGTAGACCGGGTACGGACCATGTGTTAGGCCCGCACCCAAAGGATGGTTCTGCGCGCGAACCGCGGGCGCGCCGAGGGGGCCGCGGGCGCGGTTTGAGCGCAGAGCACAAAAACGCACAAAATCAAAACAAGAAAAAGGATTCCCCGGCAACGGCGCCAAAATTTGACTCGGGCAAAGTCGTTGTTCCCGTATCAAAAATAAATCCCAAACATGCAAACAACAGTATAGTAGGCAAGCAAGGGGTCGAACCCAAAGGAATCAGTTTTATTCAGATTTTATGATTTTCATGCAAGTAATCAAAGGGGGGGTTTTGAAAGTTGGTTTCAATCAAAGGTTATCGAGTAGAGTTTATCCAATCAATTCCACTTTATTAATCTGTTGATCATGAATTCATCCACCTCTTTATATGCCTAGGTCAATTCCAATCCCAATCATTAGCAATCGTAAGTCCACGGTCCAAGCAATTCTATAACCCTAGGCAAGGACGCTTAACCTAGAATTAGCATAGAGCACAGGGATATTAGGAAATCAAATCATGCAATCAAGCTACGAGTCTCATGCACAATTAAACCATTGAATACTCTTCCCTAAACTAGTCCACGGTCCTAGAATAGAGTTGTTTCGAGAAATAGAAAAGATGCATAGACAACAACCAATCCTAAATCAAACAATAGATCTAAGTCAATCAAACAAGTTGATCAGGCTCATAAAATCAAACATAGATCATGGGATGAAGCACAAGAGTATCAATAAAGACCTAGGGATAAAGAGGTTACCAGAATTTCACAACTTCATAATAAAGCTTCCTTGATTGAATAAACTCAAGAGGAGAGTTAGTTCTCCATTACAAAGAAATCTCTAATCTTTATTGAAAGACTATTGATTGACAAGTAAGTTTGATATCCTAAAAACCTAGAAAGGTTCCCCTTATCTAGCCCCAAAGGTCAACCTTTTCGGACTAAATAAGATAGGAAACCGAAAGATAAGAAAGGAAACAAGATAGAAACGGTGAAATCTCGTCCGCTTGAAAGTCGGTCGCACCGCGACCGCGGCACCACCACCGCGCCCGCGGCGGTCTTGAATCGGTCAAGGCTGAGTCGGCTTCTACCGCGACCGCGCCACAGACAGCCCGACCGCGGCCTTCATAGGTCTTCATGGTTCGCTCCTTCACGCCACCGCGCCCGCGTCATAGACAACGCGACCGCGATATCCATGCAATGGCGAATCTTCGTCTTTAAGCTCTTTAACTCTTGATTCTTCATACTTTGTGTCTTCGGCCTTCATATTACAATAACGCTCAAAACTAACCTAAACACTCTCTAAATCATCTCAAAATACAAGAGTTATCTTATACAAAATAGCCTGAATCAGTTTTACCCTAAAACTTTGTTTTACTAGAGCGCTTATCTAGCAATTATGTATATGCTTACTTGATATAAATAAATAAAAGAATGATAGAATACAATATATCAGCAAACTTGATGTGAATTTTAGAGATCTTCTCCGACGTAATTTTCTTAAACTCTATAAATAGATTGCTAAAGAACAAACGTTCGTATCTACTATAATCAATCATCATACTTTTATATACTAAAGAGGTTGTTAAAAATAATAATTATCGTGACATGTGTCAACTCCTCATTAGATTGCATCACCCAACTATAATAACACAATTTAATTGGTTGGAATTTCATTGATGACCCCACATTAGAAATGTTTTTATCTATTGATTTCCAAATAAAAAAATAAATTTAATAATTACTTTTTCTACAATTCTTCTTATCTACTAATTTCCATTTATATTTTTTTGCTAAAAAAACTTCAATGTTGCCTTTTTATTGTTTTGCAATAATGCCTCAACAAATACACCAAGTAAACCGGAGCCGATCGGGGCGCGCGATCCGGTAGATCGAGTAGTGCAGGGCGAAATCGGAGACGATGACGGAGACACACTAAAAGAAGACGGCGGAATCGGTGGCAAATTGAGGCCGAGGTGGAGGTCGACGATGGTGGGGTCGCCTAGGGCGGCGAATTGGGAGAGGAGGAGCTCGAATAAGGCGAAGAAGGGAGGGTAGTTGAGAGTCCAGGGGTTGGTGGAGTCGGAGTACCATTGCTGGAGGGGGAGGGAGTGGGTGACGGCGAGCCAATTCCGGTGGACCTCAAAGTCGGTGCTCCGGTAGGCGGGGATGAGGAGGAGTTTGACGGCGGTGGAGATCAGGGAGAATGAGAGCAGCTCTTTGGTGGCCGTGGGGCGTTTGGGCGGGCTTTCAAGCTTGCCGTCCATGGCGGTCGGTCCTCCTTTGTCTTGTGATCTGTATTGTCTTCCGGGAAACTTGTGGGTGGATGGAAGAAGGTTGCGTTGGAAGCGAAGGGTATAGGGGGGAATACAGAAAATCAACAATGCTGATAATATTGTGCTTATTTCAATAAGTATGTCCTTTGTTGATTTTTTTTTTTTGTTGCTTATAAGCAATACAATGTTTATAAGCACTTTAAAAAAAATTGTCAAACACCGAATATGATTGGTTATTTCAACTTTTAAGCACTCAAGTGCTTATAAGCACTTAAAAAAAGCTGAAACGAACGCAGCCTAAATCCTTAATTGAATTGTTGGGATGAATATTCCTCCTTGGTGTGGCTCTTGACTCTTATGAGTTGCCACATTTGAAAATCGTTAACTATAATGTATTGTTACATATATTACTAAGAGAAGATACGTCGATGTAAGGTTTTTTTATTAAACCTTAATGTGAATTAATAAGGTTCCCAATAATAATCATCTTTCTTTCCATAAGAATCACTTTCTTGTGGTGTCCTAATAACTCCGAAAGAAATCTCATATTTCTATCCTCTCCAAAGATATTCGTATGCTTCTCTATCAAAATCACGTTATACGCTCCTCTTGAAATAAGCCCGATCCGTTGCGCATCAATCTGTTTCAGTTGAAGTATGATGCCAACATGCTTAACCTTTCTTTAAGAAACAAGTTACATTCTACCATTTTGCTTAGTCTCGTGTTAGACTAACATCCCTTTCTTTCCTTCTCGACATCAATCGGCTGATATTTCATGCTTTTATGGAGATATCAGAAAGTAAGGACATGTTTGTCGAAGACCGAAAATGAAGTCTCGAGGATTTAAGGGAAGGAATATTCTCAAGAAGTTTCAACTATTTTAGATAATTTGGGATTCCACATGCTATTTTAATGAACATTTATTGAGACATCATTTTACTTGCGCTGCAAAATGATTTATATGTCATCTTCACTCAAACATCGTTATTTCGTATCACTGATCGATGACTTCTAATCCTGTATCAAACATTGGATCACTTTTGATGTAGTATAAGTTTAAAATCTTGATTTCTATGAATCAAATTACATTACCTACCGCCTTGGGTGGCATTGGATGGAAAAATCTAAGGTCACGTAATACCCATTGTTTCAAAATAGGGGTGTTACAGAAGTTAAGTGAATTCTCGTCACATTTTTTACACTTATTACATAATTACATGAAAAATCACACACAATGCAATTCAGAGCATGCATATACATAGTAATCGTAAACGCACATTCATGTCATTTAAAAAGGTACAATCAAGTTAAGTGAAAATATACACTCATTCTTATGACATTTTGTCTCATTATTACACACTCGCATGAAAAAAACTCTAACGATGCGATTAGGAGCATCCACACTCATATTAATCAAAACTACACAGTCATGGTACTTGTAAACACACAGTCAAGTTAAAGGAAAATACACAGTCATTTCTTACATTTCTTCTCAGAGAAAGTAATAAAAAAATTCAGCATACGCACACGATCTTAGCTCTTCATATAACGCATTCAAACAGATGAAATTTATTCTCATTTCTCTCCTTAAATATCGTTCTAACATCATTCATTCTTATCAAATATACTAACGATGAGGTGACCGTTTGACGCGAGCATCCAATGATTTTACCTTGCGGTGTATAAAAGACAACTAGTACAAATCTCGTACGGGTAATGTACATGTAAACCCGACTTAATCGATTTGAGATCGAATTTTGATCCGAGCCCGTTTTTCATTCGAGAACGTACATTTCAAGCCCGATATATCCAAGTTCGAACCTATTAACCTATATATGTATTTTATTTAATTTAATTTAAAATTTTGAAATCTATTATTTTAATTAATTATGTAGAATCTTCATAAAACTGAAAAAAATATTATTACCTAAAATAATAAACATCTAAGTGAAAAGTATACTTTCATATCAAAATTAAGGAAGATATCTAAGATATTTAAAATCATTTTTTTATATTGATTATAGCAAGATTTGCTATTGATTTATATTAGAAAAATAAATTAACCTCTAAAAAATTGAATAAAATATTATAGTAGACGTAAACGGTAGTTATCATTGTTAAAATAAACTCATTATTCTATTCAACATTGATTACCTGACGTAAATAATATTTTTTATTCAACGTTGACGAAGGTGATGCAAATTTTAAAAAGACAAAGTTGTCCGTAGATATACGATTGCGAATATCATAAAAAGAAGGAAAAAGTTAAGAAAGAGAAAATAAATTGGAGTGTAATTCGATTTTCCAAAGACGCGTACTTTTGGTTTCAATTTCTGTACAATCCGTGCATCCCTCTCTAGTCACGCATCAGCCCAGCCCCCTCCTGAGCAGTTGAGAGTCCGCCATGGCCAAAAGAGGACGTCCTCCCAAAATTCAGGTTCTTATTCTTCTTCCTTCAACCATCAATAAAGATCTCTCCTTTCCCTTTCCTTCCATTTGTTTGAAAGTAAAACCTCGTCTTACCCTTCCGTTGTATCATCCCTCAAGTCTTTTGGGGTCATTTGAAGCCTGTGACTATGTTTAGGGTTCTCTTCTTTGAATGATGGTCAAATGCCGAGTTTTGATCCTCTGGCAAATACTAGTGTCGAATGCATGTATGTATACTAGAATGTATCTCCGTTATCAGGAAATAAGCTTTGCTCGCTGTTTGCCTCTACTACATGATACAAGACCGATTTTTCTGACAATTGTAAGAAAAGATGAAGCTGAAATGCATAATCTGCATTTGCTTTTATGCTATTGAAAAGAATGATTTCTCCATTCTAGCAAAATATGTAGTACAGTGCAGTTTAGACATCTGGTTGACTACAGCTTGGGCTTGGTACTATGCTGTAAAGGATAGATATGATGATAGTTTGAGTAAGCTTCAAAGCTTTCAACTTGGTTGAAATGGAGGTTTTGTTTGTTTTCTTTATGTAATATGAAGGCTTTGTTTCACCTCATACATAAACACATTGCCTTTCTTTGATTATGTCTCATAATAGCCTTCTTTTTGTGAAAATGCGTTGTCTCATGGCATTAAAGAGTGAGCAATTTCAAGTATGCGTGTGGGGTGATCATGCTTTTGAGTTTACAAAACAAGTTAGTGAATCCGTAACTTTATTGTGTTTATTTCAGGCTCAGCCATTGATCTTCTCACCTGCTGTACCAAATCATGGAACTCAGATGCTAGTGAATAATCAAGGTGTGAACTCCATTGGCACAACTTGTAATGCGACCACGCAAGAGAATCAAAGGAAGAATGTAAGAGCTACAATACTAGGGGTTACACCTTATGTTTTTATGTTAATTAAAAATAATGATTTCTCCTTTGCAGCAAAATACAAAAGACATAGTGTGGTTTAGGATTTTTTATTGTCTTATACATGCATAAGCACCATACTGTGTCACTTAAAAAGCATTTACAACCAAAATATAAAATGTTAGTATCAAAGGTTGGATTTGGTAATATGCTGTAAAAGGAAAGATCTGGTAGTTGAGTGAATATGCTGTGAAGAAAAGATTGGGATGATCTGATTGTTTTGATTGGAATACACAGACCATGTTTCGGATTATATTACCCTGCCTTTCCTAAGTTATAATTGTACGTAACTGTATTATAGGCTCAATCAATCAATCATGTTGTGTGATCATGCTTTTGAATCTTCCAAACAAATTTGGTGAATGGGAAAGTTTGTTGTGTATTTGTGTGTATTATAGGCTCAATCAATCAACCCCTCACCTGCTATGCCAAATCCTCAAACTGAGACGCGAGTTAATGCTCAAGATGTGAGCTGCATTGGCACACCTTCTGGTGCGAATGTACAGGAGAAACGAAGGAAGTATGCAAAATCGACGACACTAGTGGTTAGAAGATCTCAACGGCTTAACTCTCCTACTCCGGGTAATACCACAGAACCTGCTGTTGAGGGCATGATCATAACTGAAGTTCAGAAAGAGGACCAGTTGCCTACTAATGAGGACAACCACTCACCCGATGGAACACAAGATGCTGTAAGTGATGCTTTCTAATTTTGGTAATTTTCAAACAATTCAGGTGATCAAGTTTTCATTTTATATCTTTTCATTTAACAAGCAGCCAGCAGCGCAGCCCTCTCCCGTTGAAACGACCGGCATGGCTGACTTGAATTACAGAAGAATGTATATAGCTTCCCAGAAGAAGGTTGTGTTTGCTACCTTACAAAGTTATGGATGTCTTTCATGCTTTGAATCTTAATCTGTCTCTTTGATGTCATAGGTAAACTCGTTGATGAAGAAGAATAGGAAGTTGAAGAGGGACTTGGAATGTGCTCTTGGAAAGATTGAAGTGGTATGCCCCCCTTTCCTCTATAGAGTGTTACTATTTATTTTCCAACTTTCGTACTTGTATATGTATGACATGTGATTATTCTTAGCCAATAGGTGATTGTCTGAATAACTCAATTAGTGAGTGAGAGTATGATTTTAGAGGGAAATGTTTATTCAGAAATCTGGATTCATGCTTTGCTTTCATATTGACATGAGAGTTATTGTGTATGTTTGTTTTTCTGTTTCACATGGCCGGTGCAGTATGCTGAGCTGAGACCTATTCTATCTAGTTTGAGCAAGGCAAATGAGACGTTGTGCAATCGCCCATGGAGTTCGAGGAGATTGAGGACCTGATTTACTATGTTGCAATTGGATGGCTAGTTTAAGTTGAAAACTTCTGATGGTTAGCTTAACAAAAGATTTGACCTATTGTTATGGTCTGTAACTGCATATTATTAACTCTGAAGTCTCGAAACTTTGCTGCAACAACTCTTGTGTACCAATGATGACCAACTTCCTCGAATGAGAAGAACTTCTAGTGTTCATTTTCCGTCTGTAAACTGCATCTTCACATCTTGGAAGCTTAATTTCTTCATACAACATTATATGTCATTCATCAATCGAAATTTCCATCATCATCAATGATCAACTTTTTCCATAAATAATAAAATGCAAACATACTGTACGCTGGATTTCAAACATAACAGCGTGGGATACGCTTATTTTACTCATCCTTGAAGCTCACACCAACGGGAACAGGAAACTCAAAATCAGTTGTTTTTGTCTCTGTAGTAGCTTCAACATTGGCAGACAAATGTAGGTCTTCTTTGCCCTCACTTGTTGATGGCGATGCAAAATCCAACTCTATACCTTCCATCACCCGTTCGTAAGACCCCGAAAGATCCTCCTGCGCTGCAAATTGGTGATACTCGACAAGCTGGCGTAGACACTGGTTTTCCCTAGTCAGATTCGTGTTCTCATTTGCTAGTCTAGATTTCTCAGCTAACAAAGCCTCGAGCTGAAGCCGCACCTAATTACCGAAAACCAAGCCACCATCTAAAGTTAGGCTTCCTTCGTTAACATTAACATAACTAACACAATGAAGAAAACTTAGGCCTGGGCAAGCCAAGGAAGGGATTCACGTTACCAGATCATCTTCCTCTGGTCTGATCCCCTTGACGAACCCATCTCTCAGCCTTCGATTCTCCTCCTCTAGTAAGGCACACCTGTCTTGCACAAAGCACAAGTCTGACTTGACCGACTTCAGCTCCCTTGAAAGCCAAGCACCTTTGGCTGCCATGGATGCTGCAAGCTGAAGAAAGCAAACAAAGGCAATCACTCAATATACAGCCATCAACATATCTTAAAGGAATACTGTATATCCAAAACCAAAATGCAGCATTATTACATTTTTGGCTTTCTTCAGTTTATCATCCACTTGGTTGCGAAGGGCCTTTTCTTCTTCAGACCCGTTCTTTTCTCCACCCGCTTGATCAGTATCATCATCTGAACCGTCTTGGAGCTGTTCTCTCTCAAACTTTCTCTTCACTCCCTTCTTTTGTTCGTCATTTTCGTCCGATCTCTGTGGCTCGTCCACTTTACTAGTGTCTACTTTGTCTCCATTGGTAACGCTGTGAAGTATCTCGGTAAAGGTGGGACGTTTCGACAGGTCTCGGGCCCCCTAGAGCAGAGCTTATAGTTAGAGCATTGAAAGACAGACATCACAAGAACGAAAAAGGCATCAAAAAATTTCAATTCCAAATTTAGCAAGACAATTAATTAATTAATTACCAACAAATCAAAATCCAGAGGCTAATGAATGCAGTGGGAGCGGGTACCTGAAGAGCATTTTCGAGATCACCGGTAAGCAGATTGAGAGAGGAGGCAATGGAATCGAACCCTCTGAGCAGAAGGGAGGAGTCCTGTTTCAATCGTTTGGCTTGATTGGAGGCTCCAGAACCCTAGATTTACAAAATCCAAGCAAATTTAGAAACAGAAACCCTAAAAAAATTGGAATCTGAATCGGAGATGAATGAGGAGGTTCAAAACGGAGACATACGGCGGCTTGAGAAGGCGTATCGGCATTGCGAGCCTCGAGAATGGTGTGGACTCGGCTCTGCAGAGTGCTCCAGAAGCGCTTATCGGAGGAGGGGCTGAACAGAGGGGGAGAAGCCGCTGCCATGGAAGCCGGCGATTCCTGAAGATCAAACCGAACGGAGATCAATTTAAGGCAAGCAGGAAAGCAGGGGAAAAGGAGAGAGATTTAGGTCATACCTTGTTGAGGCAAGCAGGAGAAGCCATAATTAGTTGGAGTGGGGAGAGAGTTGTAACGGCTAGTTTTGATTCAGAAGATAGGGGGGAGTGATGAGTTTATTGATGGAAGCATTTTAAATAGACACAACAATCTATCCGGCGGCCCCAACGTTCTAAAACTCGTGAGTTGGACTTTGGAGGCGCTCTAGGCGGTGATATCTACATGCTAGCTCATGTATCTTTTTGGCCCTTTGCACACCCCTAAATTTCACCCTATCACGCCGCTAACATATATAAATAATTTTTTTTTATCAAAATTACACTCTAATTCATGTAATTAGATTAACGATCGTTGATACCCGGAATTGTCACCGCGTTGATGCACTTGATGAATAGTAGTAAAGAAATAACGAGATGCACGTAACTTGACAATATCGTGATTAACCCCATTTTTAGGGCCAATATCGCGATTAAGGAAACTTGGAGTGCCAACATCGCGATCAACTACAATTTGGCCATGTTCCTATGAAAGTAGCGTAGGCTACTTGTGAAATGAAATGGGAAAGTGTTGTCCCACATCGACAATCACCAACATAGCAAGCAGCACCCTTTTCCTATATATACAGGTTACAAGGCAAAGTTTAAGGGAGGGGGAAAAAGGCCGGTCCCGAGACGTGTTCTCGAAGGACGGGCCCCGACGTGTTTGAGTCTCCGAGGAGCTCGCACTATAATACGGGAAAGATCTTAAAAAGTCTTATAAGCCTCCGAAAAGAGAATAAAATAATACGCGGGGGTGGGAGAGCTCGAAGCAAGACGAGCCGGTTTTTAGCGCGCCGAAAGGCCCGAGAGTTTAATAATTTTGTCCCGTATTTAGTTCGAGATTTTCGGACTTCAACAACGATAGATAATAATTTCTTGATATATTATTCATTTAATAGAGAAATGCATAATTATATTATTAAAATTAGATATTGATATCGTATACTTTATCCAAAATCGTTACAATATTTTGTTAATACAAGATCATGATTTGATGTTAAGAATAAACTTAAATTAAATTTTACATAATAGGAATTAAATAAAAAGTATACATAAAACACAATCATATTATTTCAAAATGTATTAAATTAATTTAAAAAATCATATGTGATATGATCGATATGAAATCTCAAGTGAAATATTTTATCAACATATATATTTTTATAATTAATAAGATTTTTATATGATGATAGAAATCAAAAATTAAGTTAATTATGGCTTATTTAAATAAATTTTTAGAAAAATATGTATCGATAATAATAATTTTTGAAATAAAATGAATCTAATTTATAAATGAATATTATAACACAAATTTAGTTTATATATTTTTATATATAGTTTTTCAAAGATATATGGGTATCTTAAAGTATAATGGAATGGGACAAAAAAAGATTGATAGAGAAATATGGCGAATGTATATGATTATAAAAATACAATAAATATAAATATTCAGAGTTACTAATAAGTTAAAAATTTTAGTTATAATTTTGATTTAGAAAAAAGAATGTTTAAGCAAATACTTGAAAAAGATAGAAATTAGGTGAAAAAGATAGAAATTAGAAAAAGAAAGAGATAGATTATAGATAATTAATAAGAATAAGAAAGACTTTAAAATGGAAGCCAACTCGGTTGTTGTTCACATCGCTGCTTCGTTTTGTCTTGTGCCGACCTGCTCGCTCAGTTCCGATCCGGTCCTTAGGGACCTCATCCTTTTGAATGTTATAGAATAGTTTCTCGCTTGTAGAACTAGTCTAATGTCTTTCCTCTATCAAAAAAACTAAAGACTTTAAAATTATTTTTCTAAAGTTTATTTTCTAAAATGGAGTGAGGCCAAAATTAACGTGGAGGCTCGAAATTCCTTAACTTTAATATACAATATAGATAGATTTTCTTCTTTCTCTCTTCCTCGTAATTTTTCTCCCTCTATAGCCCCTCTTTTCCTCTTCCTCCATAACCATTCTTCCTCCTCCTCTTTAACTTCATCAGTAAGCATTTCACTTCATTTTCCATCAATAAGGTATTTATACTTCTCAAATTACAATTTTAGGGTTTAAGGGTTTACAATTTTACAAATTTAAGATATTTACATGTTTGCAATTTTAGGGTTGGGTTTGTGATTCAAAACCTAAATTCCATAGTTATCACTTAAAATCTTAGCAAATTTCTTCAATAACGGTATAATTTCACTTAATATAACATTTTTGGGTAGTTTTTGGGACAAATTACGACTCAAAAGAATTGAGTCACCACTACACGATGTTAAAGACGATGCAACTTTATTGGCCGAGTCGTCTTAGACTGTAACTACTTCATTGTAAAGTCGTTATGGCTGGTTTGGCCCGAGTCGTAATGGATGAACGCAACATAGCCGCTACGGGTGGTTTACCTTGAGCCATTACGGCAGTGGTCAAACCAGCCATAACGATTGTGTGTCATTCATGTCATTTGAGCTCATCTCGGTTCGTCTTTCGAATTTTTTTCGTCAAATTTTACATTTTTCTTTTAGGAATGGAATCAGCTGGCAACTGCACATCAACATGTTGCTTTCTTACTCTTAGTTTGAATGCAAACAAAAATTACAACAAAAACACAGATTACTGTAGAAATCTCATGTATGCAGTACAATGTAGGTCTATGCTGCCCAACAATTTCAATCTTCTCCCAACAACCCAACCTTTGTTGTCTTTCATGAAGGGAAGTTGCGTTCTCCCTGTGGTGTTAAATTCTTCCGGAAGCAGTTTCAGAGCTTCTTTTGGACCTACAAACTCTGTGATCTGTTCATTCTACAACTCTAAAAAAAGGCGACTCTCTTCACTTTGCCCCTTAAATATGCAAATGTGTTTTTTGTCAATGCCTTTCCTGTGTTCTTCCATGTAATATGTTGGGAAAAAATGATAGGTATGGAAGTTGTTCTTCCAGGCTTTCTTATTTCTTTGACTACTTTTGGTTTCCTATTATTATATTCGGGTCGAACTTAGTAATTATTTCCTTGCAAAATCCTTACAGGTAATCAACGTAGATGATCAATCGCAACGTATGTATTTACAGAAGCATATATAACACATCTGCTCAGAACTCAGAAGCGACCCTACAATTACTCCCAACAGCTATATAACAAATGTAGAGAATCTTTTGAAGAGTATATCATATCAATAGTAAGAGCTTCTTCTAATTATATTTTGTTGCAAGGGGTTATGGTAACAATTGTTTCAATTCTCCTAGGTCAATGAGTTTATACTTGTATAGTTTCAATATTTTTCGATTGTGACATTTAGACTTGTTGTTGCATATAAGATGCTCAGTTAAAATGGCATGATGAGAAAGGTACATTGTTTAAATACATGTCAAATGAACTGAGGTATTGCTGAGAATTATACTTTTTTTAGGATCAAAATGAACTGTAATAAAGCATGAAACCAGGAATTTTGAATCCAGTGTTGATTTTTGTATTTTTTTTTTGAATTTTATGAATTGAAAGGTATTTTTAGCTTAGTGATGATTGTTGCTTTGTTCAACAAACACCCATGTGAGGTTGCACTGTTTAATTTCACCTAAGGGATCAATCAATGCATTGTAGGAATTTGTAGCTCTCAAATGTTTAATTTCACCCATGTGAGGTAGTAGTAGTACGTGGAAAAACAAACAAAAACCTGATATGGGCAAATCTTCTCACATAAGCCATGGTGAAGAAGCTCTTTTCTTTTCTTCTCCTCTCCCCTCTTTTCTTCTCTTCTTTGTTTGCTGCCATCCTCTTCTCTTTTCTTCTCTACTACTCTGGACAGGAGATGTGGCTCTTTTCTTTTCTTCTCCTCTCCCCTCTTTTCTTCTCTTCTTTGTTTGCTGACATCCTCTTCTCTTTTCTTCTCTGTTACTCTGGACAGGAGATGTATATTAATGTAAACCCTAGCTGACACCAGTACTGTACAATGTACAAGCTACTTTCCGCAACTTTTTTCCCCTCAATTTGCACACAAACTATACCAAATATAAGTTTATAATAAGTCTATAATGGCTATACAATATACATTGGTATAATATTATATGGGTGGTTTCTTGCAAAAGTAACCCTAATCAAATGAAAAGGCTAGATCTAGTACGTTGATCCAACAAGCCATCAATTCAAAAGCAATGGATAGAGAAAATAAACTGAAAAATGAAATATAAACTAAGGCTCTGTTCGGTAAAACAAGGTTTTTGAAGAGGTGTAGGTTTGTAAAGAGGTTTTTTGATAGGTGTAGGTTTTTTATTGGGTAGAGGTTTTCTTTTTTAAAACCTGCTAAAACCTAATATGATGTTCGGTATTAAAAGGTTTTAAATAGGTTTTGCTTTAAAATTACCAAAAATATTATTAATTAAAACAATAAAAAAAATTTAGTTAAAAAATTTCGGAAACCTCCTAAAACCCATCTCTATCAAGGTTTCTATTTTATCATTTCAAACCTCATAAAAAACCTACTAAAACCTCAACCTCCTAAAAAACCTGGTCTTACCAAACATCTATTTAAGTAGGTTTTAAATTGTTCAAACCTTTAAAAACCCCCGTAAACCTATGCCAAACAGGGGAATAGGTTGTATTGGTCCATTTATCTTGTCAATCGCATTACTCACACTCAATTAAGTTGGAGGTTGTAAGACAAAAGTACACGTTAAAGTTTATTGTTCTAAGCAGGAACAGATATTAAAAACTGAAACATAAACTAAATGGGTTGTATTGTTCTATTTAGGAAGTACAACTACACTTGCAGTTTACAAGTGGATAATAAAGGAAGCACTAAAGTAACTACTATGATTACGAAGTTATTATTATGATTATGAATATAAATGTGTGATTATGATTATGATATGATGATGATGATTGTTGTTGTTGTTGTTGTTGTTGTTGTTGTTGTTGTTGTTGTTGTTGTTGTTGTTGTTGTTGTTGTTGTTGTTGTTGTTGTTGTTGTTGTTGTTGTTGTTGTTGTTGTTGTTGTTGTTGTTGTTGTTGTTGTTGTTGTTGTTGTTGTTGTTGTTGTTGTTGTTGTTGTTGTTGTTGTTGTTGTTGTTGTTGTTGTTGTTGTTGTTGTTGTTGTTGTTGTTGTTGTTGTTGTTGTTGTTGTTGTTGTTGTTGTTGTTGTTGTTGTTGTTGTTGTTGTTGTTGTTGTTGTTGTTGTTGTTGTTGTTGTTGTTGTTGTTGTTGTTGTTGTTGTTGTTGTTGTTGTTGTTGTTGTTGTTGTTGTTGTTGTTGTTGTTGTTGTTGTTGTTGTTGTTGTTGTTGTTGTTGTTGTTGTTGTTGTTGTTGTTGTTGTTGTTGTTGTTGTTGTTGTTGTTGTTGTTGTTGTTGTTGTTGTTGTTGTTGTTGTTGTTGTTGTTGTTGTTGTTGTTGTTGTTGTTGTTGTTGTGTGTTGTTGTTGTTGTTGTTGTTGTTGTTGTTGTTGTTGTTGTTGTTGTTGTTGTTGTTGTTGTTGTTGTTGTTGTTGTTGTTGTTGTTGTTGTTGTTGTTGTTGTTGTGTTGTGGTTGTTGTCGTCGTCGTCGTCGTCGTCGTCGTCGTCGTCGTCGTCGTCGTCGTCGTCGTCGTCGTCGTCGTTCGTCGTCGTCGTCGTCGTCGTCGTCGTCGTCGTCGTCGTCGTCGTCGTCGTCGTCGTCGTCGTCGTCGTCGTCGTCGTCGTCGTCGTCGTCGTCGTCGTCGTCGTCGTCGTCGTCGTCGTCGTCGTCGTCGTCGTCGTCGTCGTCGTCGTCGTCGTCGTCGTCGTCGTCGTCGTCGTCGTCGTCGTCGTCGTCGTCGTCGTCGTCGTCGTCGTCGTCGTCGTCGTCGTCGTCGTCGTCGTCGTCGTCGTCGTCGTCGTCGTCGTCGTCGTCGTCGTCGTCGTCGTCGTCGTCGTCGTCGTCGTCGTCGTCGTCGTCGTCGTCGTCGTCGTCGTCGTCGTCGTCGTCGTCGTCGTCGTCGTCGTCGTCGTCGTCGTCGTCGTCGTCGTCGTCGTCGTCGTCGTCGTCGTCGTCGTCGTCGTCGTCGTCGTCGTCGTCGTCGTCGTCGTCGTCGTCGTCGTCGTCGTCGTCGTCGTCGTCGTCGTCGTCGTCGTCGTCGTCGTCGTCGTCGTCGTCGTCGTCGTCGTCGTCGTCGTCGTCGTCGTCGTCGTCGTCGTCGTCGTCGTCGTCGTCGTCGTCGTCGTCGTCGTCGTCGTCGTCGTCGTCGTCGTCGTCGTCGTCGTCGTCGTCGTCGTCGTCGTCGTCGTCGTCGTCGTCGTCGTCGTCGTCGTCGTCGTCGTCGTCCGTCGTCGTCGTCGTCGTCGTCGTCGTCGTCGTCGTCGTCGTCGTCGTCGTCGTCGTCG